>CM021104.1:446139757-446739757 GCA_007115665.2 Sequoiadendron giganteum
TGTGTTCAAGGGCCTAGCTTTGTTTGTGATCAGGTGATGCTTTGTTGCAATTCACACTTAGTAATTTAACTCTAATTTCTAATGCTAAATATAAGACAATAGAGCTTTGACAAATTGAGAGATGACATGCACTTGGTCTTGGATTAATCTTGTAGCTTTGAACTAATCTTTGCACTTGTACTTTTGACCTTGGATCCAAGGTTCTAACCTTTGATTGTGGCCTCGATTTTGACACTTTAGATATTTATGTATCTATTCACCTTGGTTATATAGACTCATTGGTGTCCATAGGCATCATTAAGCTTATGGTACATTAGGCATGAGAGGTAGCTTGCTTCCCTACTTTTGTCTTAGCCAAATCCTTTGATGAATTTAATGATTTTTAAACATATTAGAATATACACCAGGTAGATATTTTGATGCTTATGTTCTCCTTATATGATCTTAAATGTTGATATAATTCTCTCAAATGCATTAGAGATCTAATGGTATGATACTATGTAAAGTGTCCTCACCCTTCTTAAATAGTATTCATGATTTTTCCCCTATTTTCTATGATATTTTTTTGTAGAAGAAGAGTATGGTAGATTAGCCTTTATCAAGTCTTATATGCACTCTCTAAAACCTTTTGACCCATATGTGATTAGTTAACAATCAAGAAATATGACTTTGAAGAATTTTTATGAAGTGCCCCTACTTGCATCAATGTGTCATATGAACTCTTGTGATTACTTCTAAAAAATCATCAAAATTTAGCATTTTGAATGTAGCTCCTAAATCATCTCTAGTGGAGTAGAAGGTAGAAACAAAGTTTGAGTAGGTAGGACCTAATTTAGAAAGAACATTAAATCCAACATTACATGAGTCAACTGTTTATTGATCTAGTAATCCTACATAATGGAAACCTCAATGATTTTAAATGTGATAAAGTATTGTATGTTGTTAATATCAATTGTACTTTATTAATTAGTTTATTTTCCAATTGGTGGCCCCTAAGAATATCAATATTTCAAAATAAAGTCAAATTTTCCATAGACTTTTTGTGGTGAATCAAGACTCTCTATGTGGAAGAGTAGATCTAGAGGCGTTGAAAAGTAAATAAAACCATATGATTCACCACGATTGATTAAAATATCTTTTATACATATAAAAAAAAGGAGCATTGTTTCAATACCACCTATGATCCTAAAGTACCCTTTTTTATCAAACAATTTTTTTATTTTACTTCATTGAGATAAAAGTTGTAGGGCATGAGGATAGGAGGTTTTTGTTCATCCATATTAAGATAAAGAATATAAAAATAAACAACCTAATAAAAGGTACATGTATAATCAATACACTCATTTATCTCAACTCCTTGCTTCTCTTATATCCTTTCATCCCTAGAATTATTACATTGATCTATCCTTGTCTGGATTTCAACTATTTATACCACCTCCATCTAGAACAATCATTTTCTAGATCCTTATGATGAAATTCCATCTCCTCTTTCTTTTTTATTCCTTCTATGGAATTTACTTCCTTTCCTACATTTTTTTCATTCATTTATGTCATTAGATTCCTTTCCTCCATTTCCTTCTTCTCACTACCCACGCCTGCATCTAATACAGATCCATGCTTCATGTCCTCCATAATTTAAGCATAGCTTAGTAGAAATTAGATACTCCTCATCCTTAGTATTGTGGGATTACCCAGGTGTTCATTGTTGAAACCTAGGTGTTGAATGTTGGAAACTAGGGTAAATGGTGATCATTCTTATATTTTAAATCATACGTACAAGGTTTTGGTGTTAATGAGTCATTCTCGTTTTGGGAACTTTTGGGGCTCCATTCTCACTCCTATGGTAATATTTTTGGGTGCAATTTTTTTCAAAGTACATAATTTTTTGTGTACTTTGTAGCAACATGATCATATTGATCCTATTCTATGTAAAAAAAAATACTTTCGGTTTGTGGCCAAATTTAGAATTTGTAAGCACTAAGATTGAGTCCACTTCATTATTTTTGGCAAGTGGCACCTATAATTACATTGAGAATAAAGTGATGGATCATATATTTCTTGGGGGGTCTCGGGGGGGGTAATCTTATGCTTTTATTAGATTAAATCTCTTGATTGGTCTATTGAGTGACTATAATTTAGAAGTTTATCATGGATAAAAAATGAATCTTGTTGTAATCGGGTTGAATAGATGGAAATTTAATTTAAGTCTTGGAAAGATGGAATCCGAACACATTGTAGGTGGCTTAATCTTTTGCCCTATCTCTATGGACTAGTTTTTAAGCCATCATCCAAATGGAAGAGAGTTATGCGGGACATAAAGACTAAACATATCTTAGGAGTAATTGGTTGTAGTTGTTATATTCACACAAATGGCCACTAATGGTATTGAGATCCCTTATGACCTTATGACCAAACTTTGGGAGATGTATGGAGACTCAAATGAACCTCCATTCCCAAAGGATCCTATTGAAAATTGTCTTGTTCCACTTGATGAGTTTCAACCAATTAATGATTAAATAACTACAATACTTGCTATCTAGGAAATGTATGGCTGTTTTGATGACACAAAGACTTCTCCTTCTCCTCTTATAGATAATTTTATTGATACTTCAATTTCTATTACTCTTAATCCATATTTAGAGGGTTCATCTTCTTCATCTATGAGTCAACATCTTGAGTTTGAGGACCTTAGTAATCTAACATTGGCAAAATTATTTGATGGTCACATTTAGGCATCTAGTATGGAAATTTTAGAATGTGTAGTCAAATGACATGAAATGAGATCTCATCTCCTTCATCTTTTATTGCATTTGATGATGCTTGTGTTTACCACAGTTTTGTCTTCTTGTGATTCAATGCACTAGGACATACATTTTCTTCTAGATAAGGGTACTTGGGATGAGTACTTAACAAGAATTTTAGGTTTGTTTTGTGAGTCATGTTTTACAAACTTGGAGGACACTATTGAGGATATACATCTCCTCTTTGAGGTTACTTTGTGTGGAGTTGCATCATCTTCTTCAGATCTTGTGGGGGAGAATTTTGATACTCTTGTTCCTTCTCTTTCTCATCATCTATCACAATTTTGAATTGGTGTGGAGACCTTTCATCAAGATTTGAAGGATTCAAATTTGTCTTCGGATTGTGTTGTACAATCATCTCTACTAGATTTTGTCTTGTCATCTTCATTAATGTGGCCTAGAATGCCTGTTTTGATTGTGGAAGCTTTCAACATCGACA
Organism: Sequoiadendron giganteum; assembly: GCA_007115665.2. Taxonomy (NCBI): domain Eukaryota; kingdom Viridiplantae; phylum Streptophyta; class Pinopsida; order Cupressales; family Cupressaceae; genus Sequoiadendron; species Sequoiadendron giganteum. The sequence goes on from CM021104.1 coordinate 446,142,998, forward strand.
TGGAGACACTTGAGCATAATGCAAAGACATCACTTATATTTTTTCTTCCCTCATCTTCCTTTCAAGAATGGGAAGACATCCTACATACTATCTTGGTTTTGTTTCTTCCTAAGGGGAGGAATGTTGTTTGTGGTAGTGGATCATCTTCAACATTTAGTGTCGAGCATCTACCATCGTTGCATGAGACTACATTGATGGGGGGTTGCATGGTCTTTCTTCTTATCTCTTATGGGGGATTCTTTTTCCTTGCATGGGGTATTGTCCTTCTCATTCTTCATTGACAACATCTTGTTTTCATCTCCCTTTTGGGGAGGAGTTTTGTCCTAGTGGATTTTCTCTTTTCTCCAATTGTAAGAGTTTGCATTTATACATGGGTACCTAACATGGCCTCGTAGTTGGGACCCATCTTTGCATCATTTTAATTTGTCTATTTCTCCCTAAGTTATACTTAAGGGGGTGTTGGGGTGAATAAGGTGTTTTATCTAACTAACTCACTTAGTAGGTCTTATTCACATGTTAATTTTGCTTAGGTCTTAGGAATATTTCTAGAAGTCTTAGTTGGCATTAGATCTTATCTTATCTAATATCATTTACTTCTTGTGTCCTAGGTAATTTAATGTTTGTTGTATCATGACACAAGATTAAAATACTTGTCATGATATTGTCTAATCCTAGGTCTCACCTTGACTAAATAACCAAGGGGGTATCATGAGTGAATAAATCAATTGTAATCTATCATTTGCATCCTTTGATAGAATAAGATTATTCTCTCATAGCCGATCTTTCTTGTTCTTTCATAGAAGTTCATAGATCTTGGGTGGCTACAATCTTCAGCCAAATCTTGTGTGGTGTAGAGTATTTTATACCAACTCTCATAGAAGTGAATAGGGGGATTTTCTATTTTGGTTCAATTTGTGTTCTCAAGGTAAGATTTGAAGGATTTGGAGTTGAATCTCGAAGCTCTTCATCATCTCAACTCAACCTTTGGAATAATCTTGGAGAGATAGGCTCCCAAGCTCATTTTTTATTTCTTACTTTTGTATATGTATAGATATGGAAAGTGAAATCATTGCATATTACTTTGTGTTGTTTATTCCATTTATTATTGTGGTGTTTAATGTGTTGGGTAGGGTTGTATGGGGTATGCTCTCCCACTTGATAAGGGAAACCTGAGTTTGGGGTTGAGCGAGGGTTGAACCTTCAATGGGGAAATATCCTTTCTTTGAGAAGAAGGAGCTTGGGTATGAGTACCCATTTATTATTTTTGAGAATGGTTGGATGGGAGAAGGAGAAGTGTGATTATATGTGGAGTTGATAAAGATAAGAGTTAATGAATTGATGATTACGAGATCATTTTCCCCATTGTCTGAGATGTCACCTCACCCCCCCCTTTGTGAATCTTGTGAATATTTGAGTGTGTGTCTATCACTAGGTCTTTAGGTGTTTATGTTATGTGTGTGAGAGTTGTGATATTGTATCTTGTTGTTATGTGGTTGCTTGAGTGTGTCAAATTTCATTGGAGGCCTCCCAACTCAAGGGTGGCTTGTGAGCAAGCCAATGGTTGGGAGGTGAGCATCCCTATCAATGTTGGAGAATATTTTGTGTGTTCTTGTGTAGGGAAAAATATTGGTTGCAACCTTAGAGAAGCCTCATTCATCATTTGTGCAAATCTATTTTGAAAGTTAGGGCATTGTTAAAGTTATCCAAGTTGTAAATATCCCATTTGTATAGGATAAAAATCTCCCTATGAGTTGAATTTGTATGTTGTATTAAATGTTGGAAATAGGCTGCCATTTAATTGCAATCCTAAACATTATTTATTTCATGTATCTCCTAAGTCCTTGGAATGTGTTCAACAACACTAGGATTAGGAAGAGAATAATATTTGATGAAATAATCATGTTAAATGACATTTGTAATTAATTCTAAATGTTAGGAGCATGTGAGGGCGTCCATTTTGAGTTCCTAAATAATAGGGGCACATGGGGCACCCACATGGTAGGTGACACCCACCTTGAGTTTAGTTAACTATTCAGAGTAAGAGATAACACTTTTGAATGCATGTAAATATATTAGGAGTTAGGGTTTGATGTTTGTATGCATGAAGTTTAGTTCAGTTCAATTCAAAATTAGTTTAGTTTAGTTTAGTTTAGTTTAGTTCAGTTATGGTTCAGTTATCTTCAGTTAATTTTAGTTGAATGCTAGTTGACTTCAGTTAACTTGGAATGTATGGCTAATGACTTGAGTTGCGTGACAGATAACAGGGACTACCTTCAGTTAACAAGGATGACCATTCTTGCATGAATGGTGTTGAGAAATGTTTCAGTTAACAAGAAATGACTTGGACCCAACTTGGGCGCCCAAGTTGGCTTCTTGGAATTAACTCCTTTGCATGTTGAGATATTTCAGAAGGTTGAGTTAAGTGGGCCCTCTTTTGGGCGCCTACTTTGAGGATGAAGCCTTGAAGATATTTACAGAATAAAGGTTGAGTTGGCACTTCAGTTTGGGATGCCCAAATGCATGAAGATGAGGATTTGGCATTGTTCTTCACGACATAACTTTACTTGCAAGAGATAGGCGTACCTTTTAGGGATAGGGCTTGAGCATTGTAATTGTAACTCAATTGGAGTTTACAAAGTTGATCAAAACCTATTTATCTCAAGCAAGTTAAAGAGAGTCATTATCAGTTTTATTGCAGGTTGTGAAGGAGTTTTGGTGAAGGCAAAATAGGCATTCTCAAGCAAGAATTGGAGCTATTGTAATCTAATTCAAAGATTAAATAATAGATTAATTCTTGGTGGAGTTTTTTCCCGAAAGGGTTTCTCCATGGTATATGCTTGTGTAATCTTTCTAATATCATGTCTACTTCTTCTATCAACTTCTGTCTACGTTCTACAAATAGTAAAATGGATTAATCAGATAATCACCCACAAAGAATTTGTAACAAAGGAAAAGCATATTTAGATCAACAATATTAAAGTTTTACAAAGTATTAAGCTAAGAAAACTCCTCAATTTTCAACATTTGGGTATCATAGCTGAGGTTGGGTAGAGCATTGGGGCGCCTTTCTCATAAAGATTGAAGGATTTATTGGCTTAGTGGGAGATTTTATTATTTTGGTTATTTGCTGATTTTGGAAATAAGTTTTGTTATAATGAATTCTCATTTAGATATTGAAAGGTTCAATGGATCTAACTATGAAATGTGGAAATTAAAAATGGAAGATCTTCTTGAAGAAAGAGATCAGTGGTTAGCTGTTAATAATCAGACAAAGACACCTACAACTATTTCAAATGAGGATTGGGATAAGCTAGATAAGAAGGCAAGAGGAACAATTAGATTATGTCTTGTTGATGTTGTTATCTTGAATGTTTCAGAAGAAAATACTACATATAAATTGTGGAAGAGAATAGGGGGTATTTATCAAACTAAAAGCTTTACTAATAAACTATATCTGAAAAGATAGTTATATTCTTTAAAGATGAAAGATGGTGATTTTGTTGCACATCATTTAAATGATTTTAATTTGATTCTGAGTCAGTTAGCATCTGTAGATGTAAAGCTAGAAGATGAAGATAAATGCATTTTGTTACTTTGTTCTTTACCAGAATCTTGGGAAAATCTAATTGTTGCTATCAGTGGTAGTGGTGTAGATCCAAAGATGGATAATATAATTCCTACTCTCTTATCAGAGGAGATGAGGAGGAAGTCTAAAACGGAAATCCAAGATGCCTTGTTTGTAAAAGGTAGGCCTAAGAAAAAGGAACCTAAGGGAGACAAAGAAGGAAAGGGTAAGTCTAGAGGACGGTCTAAAACCCCTGGTAAGAGTAAGGTAAAGTGTTGGAACTATGGGAAATTGGTACATGTGAAGAAGGATTGTAAGAACAAGAAAAAGAGTTTTGATTCATCTATAGAGGAATCCTCAGATGATAGTAATGATGTATTGGTTATTTCAGCTAATATTGTTTGTGATAACTCTTTGCTTGATGTTATAGAGTGATCTTCATAGAGAGGATGGTAGTCACGATGCCATGTGTGACTCGGTACCATGGTTCAGTGGGAGTTGTTGGCAGTGACGTGGATGCATCATTGGTATGGTTATCTTCATGTGATTAGGGATATGTTTTCTAGTTTAGAGTGGTTGCTATTATGCCATGATTTACTCTTGTTGCATTTAGAGTTTGACATGGTACTTGTTCTCTTGATACTAGGATGTTTATGTAAGTGATGATGCATGCTATATCCTTGGAGGATATGTTTATATCATGGATGTCATGTTTATGTTCCTGATTTATAATTGGAGCTTTGACATTGATCATAGTAGTTCTCTTTGTATTGGGTACATTAATCATTTGCTTGATTACTTCATGATGGTGTTGTGTTGCATTTGGAGTTTGGCATGGATTGGTTGGTTACAGGTCCTCATGGATACTTAGAGAATTAGGTGAGGCTTGAGTTCTCTTATGGTAAGAGATATATGTTGGAATGGTTACTTGTAAGAAAAGTTTTTTCAACAGTAAAGACTGAGAAGCCTACACCTTGGTTGGATGTGAGTTCAACACACTCGATAGTTCTTTATTTGAGAGGTATTTTCCCATTATATCTTTCAGATGTGTTATGTTTCATGCTTTGATTTCTCATGGGATTGAGTTGATTCATGGTTGATTATGGAAACTCATTTAAGGATGGTTTAGCATGAGTTTATATGTTTTATCTTTCATAGATATGGATTTTAAGCTATGGATAATTAGTTTTGGAGAATTCATTTTGAAAAATGGTATGACATGGTTTATGGGCTGATTTCCAGTTATGGGGATGGTTACCTTGAGTTTGATCTTCTTGGTTTAAAGATTATGGTTTTACTTGACCTTTTGGGAGCTATATAGTTAACAACAAATTCTTTGATTGTGTTGAGGCCATGGATGATCTTCATTTAGGAGATGGTTATCACGATGTCTTGGATAGCTTGGTTACATGTTTCAGTGGGAGTTTTTGACAGTGATGGTTTTGACGTTTATCTTGTCACCATGTATAGCTATCCAAGACATGTAACCGAAAATATATAGTTTTTCCAGAAAATCTTCGGGTCCTGTTTTACTATTTTTGGCAGTCAGGCTTACTACTTTAAGTAAGTTGCCATTTTTAGAGAATTTTGAAAAGGGGACATGAAAAGTCCTCCCTCCCAAAAAAAATCTGTCCTCAAGCAATTGCAAACATTATGCTCCATAAAATTCAATCATTTCAAAATTCATAGTTGATTGTGATATTGCACCTATAAATTGGTGTACCTACCCCTTAAGCATCCTGATAGTTTCTTGAAGAATGTACATGTACTCTATAAATTTGTGGAGTGGATGTTCAATTTACAGCCTCTTGCTCCATATTCCTTGGGGTTTTTTAGTTCTCCCTCCCTTTTTTAAAATCAATAGCCTCCTCCTTCCAATTCCCTGTGAATCATGGAGACGCTTCCTGTAGGATTTATCACAACTGCTACCAATTTTGCCTCTATTTGAAAGTTTGAGTTTATATGTTTTATCTTTCATAGATATGGATTTTAAGCTATGGATAATTAGTTTTGGAGAATTCATTTTGAAAAATGGTATGACATGGTTTATGGGCTGATTTCCAGTTATGGGGATGGTTACCTTGAGTTTGATCTTCTTGGTTTAAAGATTATGGTTTTACTTGACCTTTTGGGAGCTATATAGTTAACAACAAATTATTTGATTGTGTTGAGGCCATGGATGATCTTCATTTAGGACATGGTTATCACGATGTCTTGGATAGCTTGGTTACATGTTTCAGTGGGAATTTTTGACAGTGATGGTTTTGATGTTTATCTTGTCGCCATGTATAGCTCGGTATCATGGTTTAGTGGGAGCTTTGGTATGATATGATTAATCTTCATGAAACTTGAAGAGGATGTAGTTTTTTGGGTTTTGAGTATTAATCATTTGCTTGGAGCTTCATGATTATGTAGGTTGCATTTGAAGTTGGCATGGATTGATTGGTGGGTACTCATAGATACTACAGAGACTTGGGAAGGGTATTGATTGAGAAAGTTAACACTTTAATCAATGCTGCAAAAAGGTTCTCGTGGTGCAAGAAGGCCATTGGCCTTGAGTCTTGTACTTGATTTATATTAAATGATTCCTAGTTTAGAATAATTACAATGATAATGTCAAGTGGGAGAATTTTGGAAATAGGATTCCATTTAATTGTAATCCTAAACATTATTTATTTCATATATCTCCTAAGTCCTTGGAATGTGTTCAACAACACTAGGATTAGGAAGAGAATAATATTTGATGAAATAATCATGTTAGTTGACATTTGTAATTAATTCTAAATGTTGGGAGCATGTGAGGGCATCCATTTTGAGTTCCTAAATAATAGGGGCACATGGGGCGCCCACATGGTAGGTGACACTCACCTTGAGTTTAGTTAACAATTCGGAGTAAGAGATAACACTTTTGAATGCATGTAAGGATCCTAGGAGTTAGGGTTTGATGTTTGCATGCATGAAGTTTAGTTCAGTTCAATTCAATTTAGTTCAGAATTAGTTTAGCTTAGTTTAGTTTAGTTCAGTTCAAAATTAGTTTAGTTTAGTTCAATTATGGTTCAGTTATCTTCAGTTAGTTTTAGTTGAATGCTAGCCAACTTCAGTTAACTTGGAATGCATGCCTAATGACTTGAGTTGCATGAAAGATAACAGGGACTACCTTCAATTAACAGGGGATGACCATTCTTGCATGAATGGTGTTGAGAAATGTTTCAGTTAACAAGAAATGACTTGGACCCAATTTGGGCGCCCAAGTTGGCTTCTTGGAATTAACTCCTTTGCATGTTGAGATATTTTAGAAGTCTGAGTTAAGTGGGCCCTCTTTTGGGTGCCTACTTTGAGGATGAAGCCTTGAAGATATTTACAGAATAAAGTTTGAGTTGGCACTTCAGTTTGGGACGCCCAAATGCATGAAAATGAGGATTTGACATTGTTCTTCACAACATAACTTTACTTGCAAGAGTTAGGCGTACCTTTTAGGGATAGGGCTTGAGCATTGTAATTGTAACTCAATTGGAGTTTACAAAGTTGATCAAAGCCTATTTATCTCAAGCAAGTTGAAGAGAGTCATTATCAGTTTTATTGCAAGTTGTGAAGAAGTTTTGGTGAAGGCAAAAGAGGCATTCTCAAGCAAGAATTGGAGCTATTATAATCTACTTCAAAGATTGAATAATAAATTAATTCTTGGTGGAGTTTTTTCCCGAAAGGGTTTCTCCATGGTATATGCTTGTGTAATCTTTCTAATATCCTATCTACTTCTATCAACTTCTATCTACATTCTACAAACAGTAAAATGGATTAATCAGATAATCACCCACAAAGAATATGTTACAAAGGAAAAGCATATTTAGATCAACAATATTAAAGTTTTACAAAGTATTAAGCTAAGAAATCTCCTCAATTTTCAACATTAAAAAGAAAAAGAAAAAAAAGAGAATTGCAAATATTTTGTTAGGTGTATTGTTCCCTTCCTTTCTAAGTGACAGTTATTTTTGTTCTAAAACAACACTTTGTTTTTAATTTATATCAACAATAAAATGTCAAAATGGAATGATATATTTTACTTTTGTTTTAAAATAACTTTCTAGATTTTATTTGATATAGAAATAAAATGATATAATATATATATTACTTTTTTCTTACATAGAATTATTTATTTTTTTTCTTATCGTAGAAATCAAAATGATTAAAATGGTGTGTGTATAATTTTTGTTTAAATAGCTTTCTTTATTTTTATTTGTTTGTAGCAACAAAATGGTTTCATGTTGTGTGTGTGTATATATATATATATATATATATATATAATTGTTGGTTGGAATAGCCTTCTAAATTTTACTTAATGTAGAACCAAAATGAATAAATAATAAATATATTTATAATGATGGGCTCATCAGAGTCAAAATAAATAGTACAGAGGCATTCAAATAAATATTTTTTGACTTATTTCATAAGGGGTTCCTTTCATAAATGCCTATTGTTGGAAACCCAACAAGCCACAGAGAAATCTTGTTAGGGTTGGGCCTGAAAGAGAGAAGATAAATATTTCATCTTGCAACAAGGCTCGTGCCACAGGGGCAACCGACCCAATTATCATTTGCATTATTTTCCTTCAAGAAGAAGGATTAAAGACATTGGAAAGATTGTAGTGTTAGGCCGCAACTTAGGCATTGCACCAGTCCCTGAAACCCATGATGGGAACCCTAATACATGTGAGAGAGTTCAAACCTGCAAAATGGAGCCAACACAAACATTTAAATATTATATATATGTATATATATATTCAATCTCTCCACCATCTCTCCCTCTATGTTGTGGTGTGAGATTTTTGTAGCACCCAACACGCCTCTAGATGTCGTTGTTTGATAATGCCACATCGTGCTAGTAGAGTGATAAGGATTAGGGCATTAGGGTTGGGTAGATTTGAAATATAAGTAAAGAGAGAGATGAGGCATTAGGGTTTGTTGTTCATTTTAAAATGTTTTATTAATCTTGTGTATGATCGACCTCTTTATAGGATTGCTAGAGGGAAATGAGGTGAAACTTAAATTTTAGCAAGGGACTTAGCTTGGTTAATACCATATATATATATATCATATAAAAATATAATATTTTATAGGTTCTTCTATGTTTTAATTTAAGAAAAGAACACATAAATTAATCATTCTATTTATATTAGATATTATATGACATTTTAATATGATTTTTATTAAGGAAAGAGGAGAAATTTATACTATTATAATATGATGAATATAAATTAGTCAAAATAATAAAATAAAAAAGAAGTAAACAAATATTAATTAAATGCCTATAGATATTAGAAGGGTGAACATATATATACTCAAATTTTAATAGTTGATCATGTTTAAATAACCATAAATAAATAAATAAATATATATATATATAATATCAGTAGTATATATGTATATGTATATGTATGCATATGTATCTATGTATATATATAAATTGATCTCCCTCCTTACATGAGCATGCATTTAGTTGTCTAATTTGTTGTGTGTTATATATACATAATGGATCAAAAGTAGAGCATATAAATTAGACTAACAAGTGATCATTAGGATGTTATAGTACACATAGAGGTAAGTATAGTGACACAATGGAAGATGACAATGCACACCATACTCATGTGAACGATCTTTAAATTCCCATGAATAAATAAGATGCACAAACACCATAAATATATGTTGAATCTCCTTAGAATAAAATTCATAGTACTAATATATTATAAATATAATTCAAAATGTATAATAAATCTAATTGATAAATATCAATTCATAAATGGTGTTCTTTTAACTATTAGTGAAACGGTTATAATTTATCAATTCATAAATGATGTTCTTTTAACTATGAATGAAACGATTATAAATAACTTAATGAATTCTTATTAATATGTAATTCTAACTTTAATCGTGTTAGAACTTATTTGAGAAGATAAAATTAATCTTGAAGATTTGATAGATAAAATTAATTATCTTGAAGTATGTACTTGCAATTCTAATCTTAGATGCAAGGTCCCTAAGGTTTAGGTACTAAATTTTAGTTTTACAATACATGCTAATAAGTTGGAGTATATATTTAATGCTTATGTTCCTTGTTTTCATAGTGTATCCCAATCGTGGGGGGTCTATCCTTTGATCCCTATGTGGAAGAAGCATACCAAGTATCCCTCCTCGTGGTGTACGATGAAGATGGGCGTTGTATTTCCTTTTATTGGACGCCAACTCATGGGTGAGCCAAACATTGGATAAGATGATATCCAAACACATGTAAGTGCTATAATTTGAAGAGTGGGTCCAATAATGGATTCCAATCTAGTAAGTGTCCCCCCTTAGCCTTCGAGCCTTTAAGCTGGTTAGAAAAGTTCCATTGGGTCAAGTATTATCTAGCTAAGGTCATAATATTTTGCCACGTGTTCCAGATTTTTGACAAATGTTTATATTTTGTTCCCTCACATGCTTGCATATATTCAAGACTTGGTAGAATTAGGCCATGTGTCAAGTGGACCTAGGATCATAAAATATTTGTTGAGAATTCAAGATATTAATTTTGAGTAAGATTGTGCTAGTGTTAGGGGGTCTAAGTCCTATAGGATAGCTTTGGTAGAACATCATAGGATTGCATCTTTAAGAAAAAGTTTATTTTGCAATGTCTCAATGACTAATGACTATTGATTGCTAGTTTAGAATTAACTCGTAGAATGTTGTCATGTGTGTTGTGGGATATCAAAAGATGTCAACCATGCATTCAAGATCTTTCAAAGGAGCAACACTTGTTGATCTTGCAAGACAAGTAGTACGTGGTGATGCCACATTTTCAATGGGGATTACATCAAAGCAATGTTGAGGCATACATGGAGTAAAAACTACATGATAGAAGTAAGCATGCATAGGTGTAAGGAATTGGGGATAAAATCTTGATTAAAATAAAAATTTCATGTGGAATTTTCAAGTAATGTGTATGGTGGCATACGACAAATTTATTGTAAGCAATTTACAATTGCAAAAAATTTATTGCTTTAATATTTTTTAATTAATTTTTCACAACAGTGAATTGTTGGTGGTGAATTTTACTTGTGGTGAATTTGTCATGGCAATGAATTTTCCCGTGGTGAATTTTCTTTCGGTGAATTGCTAGCGGTGAATTTTCCTAGAGTCGTGTATGGTAGTTAGTGGTGGGCACTGCAAGAAGATAAAGCAATTTAATCAATTAAACAAGAATAATTATTTTCCTCATTAGATAGATAATTAGGAATATTATTTAGCTGATGCATCAATAATGAATTTCTAGGTGTAAACATGAGAGTGTCAAAGATAGTAGAGGAAGGATTGTCATGGTTGTAGAGAAGATATTAAAATCATTAGGTAGAAAAACATTATGAGTAATCAAAAGAGATAAAGCATTGTCACATGAGTCATGATCCCTAGAACTATCAATAGAATAGAGAGATGCACTTAGAACTAAATCATTATCATATGCCATGTGAGAAATATAATCATCATGAAATCCATGAGTAAATGAAATGAAATCCTATGATATAGAAGGAAAAGAGCTAACAAGTTCTATGAAAGATAAAGAGTTAGAAACACATTGGAACAATTTATCCATAGAACATGTTGAGACCATTGATAAAAGGATATAATGTCTTTAAGGATCATTGGATTGTATACAAACAAATTGTATTTACACATGGAGAACCTTAATATAAGAATGAATATAGGACAAATAAGGGTTTCTTGCAATTCATAACTAAGATTTAGCAATAAAAAACACCAATGGATGGTTATGTAAAGTGAAATCTATTGAAGGGCTAAACCCTATATTAATCAATAGATACTTGAAGATAAAATAGATCTATAAAATTGATTGGAAAATAAGAGCAATGTCATTTGAAAATGGAATAGAATGAGGATACTTGGGCAAAACCTCAAGTGGGATATATATGCCAAGGTTCACAAAAATATGGGGAATTTTAGAACACCTTATGGATATATAGGTCTAATAGAATGATAAAGTGATTAATAAGTAGACATAAATAAATGAGTTGATAATAAATGTAAATGACATTTGAAAGATGCTCGACATGACTTGGCTCTATTCATCATTTTGATTGTGGTCAATGATCTAGATTTTGCTATTGGATCAAAATTTCTCTAATTGTTTACCAAAATTATTGGATTTCAAATAGAATATCTCCCATCCTCCTACCTTGAGATGCTACTCTTTAAGGGCCTAGTCTTGGATAATTTTAGGAACAACATGTTAGATCTCAACACAAACTTGTAGGATGAAAAAGCTATCTCTTAAGTCAAGCAAGGAGGATTCAAATTATTAAGACTACTCTTCAAAATCTCCCATTGTATAGTATGAGTTTGTAAAAATTATTGATAACATGATGTTTTTTTAGAAAACACTCCTTTGGTTAGGCATGAAAGATACAAAAACATATTCCTTTGTTGGTATGAGAGTTTGTCTATAAATGCTAAAGTAAGGGAGGGCTAAGCTTAAGGTTGATCAAAGATTCTAATCTATCTCTTAATGCAAAATTTATGTGGATAATCCCTAATGAAGAGAAGGATTGGACAACTATATCCTATAAGAAATAAATGAGAGGGAGGAATTAAGATATTTTGTCAAGTAGTGACCTACCCCAAGGCTCTACTATTTGGAAAAGCATGGTTATCGATAGATTTATCATCAATAAAGTAATGGACAATTAGATTTTAAATTCTCCTTTAAAAGAAATGGAATGGGAAAATCCCATAGTTGAAGTTTGTAAAATAGCCTTTGGGCTTAAAGTTGCTAACTATATCAAAATGGTGAATGGTATAAAGAATTGGAAGAACATGACCTCAACATCAACCCTCTTTGTGGAAGCTCTTTCTAAATTGGATTCTTTGTTGCGTGTCTTTCATATTTCTAAACTTGAGAGAAGGGATGAATTAGTTTGGGTTATTACTCCTATAAGATCATTTTTTGTTGTTTTTGGATTTTCTATGTTGGTTGATCAAGGTCCCTCTCCTTTTTGGTCAAAGTTATGGCGACCCTATCTGATTTAGGAGATTAACATCTTTATGTGGTAGGATACTCTTAAAAAGATTTTTATTATTGCTAATTTGGTTAAAATGGGTTTTTCTATACCCAATAAGTATATTCTATGTGAAGTTAATGTAGAGGAACCAATCATTTATCCATTGGAGTGCCCTTTTTCTTGGGAGGTGTGGAGAATACAACTCTTCCTCTCTAAAATAGATTGAGCTTCCCCCATGATATTCAATGGTTGATTAAACATTGGATTTAACCTTTTTCATAATCCTTCCTTAGAACTCTTATGCATCTTGACTTTACCTCATACTATTTGGGGTTTTTGGAAGGAACGAAATAAAAAAACCTTCTATGAGAAGAAAACACTAATGGCTAGTGTGTTCAATAAATTAATCTTGGCTATAAAGGAAAATTTTGCTATGGTAGTTAAGCAAAAAGTGTCTTCCCCTAACATAAGGGTCTCAAAGGAAGATTTAGAAGCAAATTCAGTCTGGAAGTTAGATTTTGATATAACAACTCCCTTTAAGGGAGGTTAAAACTATAGGCGTATTATCAAGTGATCCCTTCCTCCCTTGAATTGGTTTAGGTTGAATTTTAATGGGGTGTCTAAAGGGAATCTTGATCATGCAAGGGTAGGTTGAGTCTTAAGAGATGACAAAGGTAAGCTAATAGCTACTTGTGCAATCAATCTTGGTACTTAAACTGGAACCATTTTATTGAAGCAACTACAAAATACCATGCTCTCAAAATGACACAACATCTAGGAGTCCATTCTTTGATCTTAGAAGGGGATTCATTTAACATAACAAATTTCTTGAGAAGAAAGACCAAATCAAAATAGACCATGATTGAGGATTCTAAATATAATTGCTAGAGCAAATAATATAAATATTATTCATATTATTGGGAGGAAAACAAAGTTGTTGGCTCTCTCACAAATTGAGGAGTTAATCATGAGGGTACTTAAAATTGGAACAATATTGATACCTCTCCATCGAGGATGGCTAATATCATTGATAACAATCTTAGAAATCATGAACAAACAATCACCTTATGGTCAAACAAGTTCCTTGTTATGATTCCTATTATGGGAAGTCATTTCAACTTGAGTGACATTCTATAATTGCCATCTAACACCTTCTTCTTGGTTTATGCCTCAATTCAACCATTAATTGTCAACATGGTTAACAAGGATACTATGGAGATTTGGTGGGGCAACAATAATATTTATAGTGGTGCTACAAAGATGGGAGATGAGAGGAACATAATTGATCCAATAAGTTGTAATAGCTTTAGATTGAGTCTTGAGGTTTGGAGAATTTTGTTTAATGGGGGTTCAATGCCACTACTTGAGAAGCTTAACGGGTACAACACCTCTTTAGCTATTGATTTTGCTAAAGGATGAGGAAAAAAGAGAGTGGTGATGTAGGGGCTATATGCCATGGTGACTAAGGAGCTGCTCACTAAGGTGATTAGGCTTTCGACTAGTGACACCAACATATTCAAAGATAAAAGATAGAAGATTTGTGCTTTATTTTGTGTTTTGGTTTGTTGTAGCAAATGTGTTGCTCTTATGCTATAGGTTAGCTTATGTTTGGTTGAAATTTTATTGGTTGTATTATGGTTTTAGGTCCCTTCAAAACTTGCTTTACCCCTAAGTAATATTGCTCTAATTGTCACATACCCACTCAATGATTCTAGTATGTGTTAAGACTAGGTCATATCTATAACTAAGTCGTACAACACCTTTTCATAGTGCAAATCAATCCTCTTCTACTATCCTCTATGGTATTTATGTGTTTGCAAGTGTGCATATATCTAAGATGAGTGGTATTGAAAAGTGCCTTAAGAGAACTATCATATTTAGATAGAAGACTCATTATTTTTTTGTTAATGGGTCAACCCCCTTTCTAAATGAATGACGATAAAAGCCACACTAAACAAGTATGCAAATGTTTAGATGTTGATTTTGTGTAGTAATTTGTTGATTTTATGTTGATGCAAGCTCTATGATACTACACAAAGTGTTGTAGATGAAATCTTTTGATGATTCAATGAGACATCCAACTACCCAATAACCAATCGCCTAGAACAATACTTACAAAATCCAAAATACTAAATTAGAAATGTTTTAATACACAAACTAATGAATAACAATTGGATTTCCAAAATGTTCGTTAGCTTGAGAAAGTGGAAAATTAGAATTTTTATTAGGAGGACTAAGCTATGAGTGTAGTCCAATCGAGGGGTGGACCCACACTTATAGTCTAGTTGAAGGTAATTAAGAAATACAAAAAAACCAATTCAAACCATTTAAAATGCCTTAAGCCATCCAAAGCCTCTCCATTAAGAAAAAATAGTTGAAACCAAGCTGTCTCCTCACAAGAACACAGAATTTGATACGTTTTCTAAAAGAAGAAGAAACTGAAAAAGAGGAATTAAAAAAATGAAAAAGGGAGGAGATGCTCATTGACAGACAGCCGCAGTAATAGCGTAGGTGGAACGCCAATAGTCCAAAATACCCATTACCACTTTCGAATTGGGAACATACATCTTTTTGAATGTCCAGAATTATAGTTGTGGTGTATTTGTGAATCAATTTAACCATAGACAAAAGCAGAGTCAAGGAGGGTATTATCATCAACATCACCATAGGTCGCTCTCTGCAGCTGAAATGGCCAATGCAAATCTTCCTCGAAGAATCATCAAGGTAAGCATTTTCAATCATTTTCTCTTCAAAAGAAAAGGAGTTGCTTCTAGAAATTTCAGGTTTTGGTGATCTTACCTTCATTTATTACGAGTTCCGCCATTTAATCGGCCCTTTGACAGTTAAGTTTACTTTTTCTCTCCTTTTTCTTCCTGCTGGTTTTAATAAATGTGGACTTACATTGTACATTTGCAGGAAACTCAGCGATTAATCAGTGAACCGGGTATGCTTTTCCTTAAATTTTATAATAAATCTTTACCGTTCCCTATACGTTTTGTGGGTCCTTAATAATTCACATTTGCTTTGGATTGAATTACTGTAGTCACTTGTTTTAATATGCTTAGTACATGAAAGAATGGTTGATGCTTACATGGGTGTAGCAAGAGGATTATCTAGGAGGTCCCTCGTTCAAATATTATTCTGGTTTTCTGGTTCAAGTGTGCTTAATTATAGAGTTTCACTCACAATAAAGGCCACTTCACTTATTTTGCTATTTCATTTATAAAAATCTCAGCTCCTTTAAAGTCTAGACATCAATTAGACATTGTCTAAGACATCAATTAGACATAGTCTAAGTTCTAAGTGGACCATTCATATCTGTGAAAGAGGGATTGTTATGAATCAACACTCATGAAATATGCATCGATGTAGATTAATTTCAAACTATGCAAACAAATTCTAAAAGTTTATCACATAATTTAGTGAAAACAACATTTTATAAAAAGAAAGAATCGTTTTGAAGCCTTAAAGCTTTAGTAACAGTGTGACAGTAATTTTTGGTCTGGCTAAGTTAAGCTTAGCTTGAGTAGATATATATTAAGCTAAATTTGCATGATTATATGTTAGGCAAACAACCTGATAGCAATATAACGAAAAACCTATATGGCACTAAATTTTACTGAATGGAAAGTGGTTATTGTTTTGGGAAAAGAGTCAAATTTTGTCATGATAAATTTGACGGAGTGAAGGCTTATTACAAGTGAGTAGAATTAGGTCTGAGAACAATACTTAATCTGAAAACAATACTTATTGCAAGTGATTATTCTCTTTAAAAGGAAAAAAGACAATGCACCGTTATGTTGTTTTCCTTTTAACACCCTTATTTTTTATTCTTAAATAATATAACCATTTCATGATTTCAGCTCCTGGTATCAGTGCGTCTCCTTCTGAAGACAATTTGCGGTACTTCAATGTGATGATTCTTGGACCCTCTCAATCTCCTTATGAAGGTAAGTCAATTTTATCTCTTTATTCTACCACTGAAAGAAATTTCCTATTCAAAAAATACTATAGATAATGTAATTTGAGGACTTCTAATTCATGCTTAGTTTTAAATGATAATAATACCACAGGTTTGATCAGATATACATGGATGCTTTTTCTTTTTAATAATTTGTATGTCACTGAAGATTTCCAATTTCCTGAAATGTTTAGAGTTACCACAAGTTTCATATGTCTGATCTTGAAATGAGATTGATTTCCTAGTAGATTTTGTCCTACCATTCAATTGTTTATTGAGGCAACATGTTATGGAATGTTTTGAGGTACAGGAAAACCACTTCGGTTGATTAGTATAACTGAAATTCTAACTGCATTTTAACTATTTGCTACTTTAACTAAGTTTCCAATTAGAATCTATAAATTTATCTTCCGCTTAAGCCTCTTGTCTGAAGTAGAGTTATTCTCCTGCTGATTATTGTTTTTCTAAAACTATCTATTTCTATGTTAGGATAGAATCCCAATTAATTTATTAATTATTTTTTCTTTTGTATTCCCTCAATGCACATGGGATTATTACAAGTCTATCCATCCTCAATTGTTTGGTCCCAATTCAAGAAAACAAAGGAAGGATGTTGAAGTATATCAGGTCCCTTTCATGGAACATCCATTGTAGGTAGATCCTTCCATTGCACTAGATATTCTATTAGAATCCCATTTCTTAATTTCTGTTCTTCAATGGCCATGATGTGCTCTAGTACCAACATCAATTTTCCTCCTGCATCAAGGGGAAGCAATACTGGTGAAGTTGTCAAATTTTGATCAACTGCTATTTTTAAACTAGATTACATGGAAGGTGTTGTGTATCTTGGCGCTCATGGGTAATCCCAAGGTATAAGCGACTTTCCCAACAAGTTAAAGAATCTTCAATGGTCCATAGCCCCTTGGTGTAATTTCTCAGATGCTTTTTTCTTAAGAGTAATTTGTTTATAAGGTTGTATTCTGAGGAACACATAATCTCCAACTGCAAATGCCCTTTCTGAGCACTGCCGATTTGCTGTTGTCTTCATTCTGGTTTGGGTATCTTTGAGAGCTTGCGAAATTTGGTAACTCTCAACAATGAAATCCCATATTGCAGGTACCTTAGTATCTTGGATATCTTGGATACCCCAATCCATCAATGAGGGTGTACTATACCTGTATAAATTTTGAAATGGGGTCATACCAATTGATACATGATGGGTTGTGTTATATCAATTTTCCGCCTAGTGTAGCCATTGAAGCCGTGCAACCTGTAAATCAGCCACATAATTTCGCAGATATCCCTCTAAAGTCTTTTTCACAATTTCGTTTTTCCCATCTGTTTGAGGATGGCAGATGCTACTAAAGGATAGAGTTATACAGTCAACTCAAAATGTCCTCTCCAGAATTTGTTTGAGAAATTTGGATGCCTGTCACTCACAACTAGCCTTAGGTAGTCCATGCAACATACAAATATTTTCCATGAAAACTACAGCAAGTTGATGTGCTTTATAATTGCTATCAATGGGCATAAGTGAGCATATTCTGGCAGTCGGTCAACAACCACAAATATGCAATTCTATCATTGACTTTGGGAAGACTTGTAATGGCATCCATGCTAAGGGATTCCCACTTTTAATAACTTCCAACTTATTTCATTGGCACTGTCCACAATCTGCCACAAAATTTTGGGCATCGTTCTTAAGACCTTTCCATTTGTAGGATTTTCTAATTTATGCATAAGTTTTAAAGAATCCAACAAGACCAGCTGATAGAGAAAAGTGATTATCAACCTAACTTTCATCTTGAATTTTGACTTTGGACTCAAAACCACTGTTTCTTGGTGATAAATGGATCCATTGTGGAAAGAATCCAATATGACCAGCTGATGGAGAAGAGTGATTTTCAACCTTACTTTCATCTTGAATTTGACTTTGGACTCAAAACCACTGTTCCTTGGTGATAATGGAGTCCCTTGCAGAATTTTGTCTCCCTTGCAATACTGAGTTTCAAAGTCATATGCCTGTATTTTTATCAACCATTTAGATTGTTACTCATTAAACTTATTCTGTGATAAGAAGTACTTTAAACTGATATGATCTATCCTAAGGAGTAAATATGCCAGAAACTAGATTAAACTGTTAAAATGATCCATCCTTGAATTTACTAATTTTATCATATCAGTTTAGAAATATTTCTAAACTGTTATGATCTATGACGGAGTAAAGTGTTATGATCTATCCTTGAATTTCGTGTTCTTTTCCATCTTCTATGAATTTCATGTAGATCTCTTTGAAATTCATGCAAATTTCACCTAGCCTTTGTAGCCAATGTATGCCTGATATCACATCAGTACCACTCTCTAGTAATCTATGATTCTATAAAAATCAGCAGTTAGGAGATGGGATTGCACTTTGAGGTTCACATCTTTAGCATACTCCTTACAAGTTACAGTTAGTACATTTGCAATGCTGACTTGAAAAGGTGCACATGTAGAAGTAGACAAACCAATCGATGGAGTAAGCCTGGAATCAATGAAATTATGAGGGCTGTTAATCAATCAAAACAATCATGTCTCCTTCCAATCCTTCCTTTCACTTGTAAAATGTGGTGTGATGATATACCTCCTATGGTCACCAGGGATACAGTGGGTGGATCTGCCACCTTACTAATGGGGGTTCTTATAAGGTTGAAATGATTGGGTCACCTTGTTCCTGTTCTTCATCACTATGATTTGTAAACTCTTATCAAACGAGAATATAAGAATCATAAATTATCTATTTATTTGTCACTCGTTCATACAAATGAAGTTAATTTAGGGATGAGAATGTTGTGTTCCAAAGTTAAATAATTAATGCAAGAACATTCACACAACACAAATTTTCATCTTGGAAAATCCTAGTGTGGAGGAAAAACCAGGTAGTGGCAATGGCCTTGCTACCTTGCTTTATTACTTTTGAAAGAAAGAATTACACCAAGTAGGACTGAATTTTCTGTCCTTTACTTCTGCTACCTCCTTCCTACTAGGAACATCTGAATCCTACAATATTTTTCCAATCCTCCAAATTCAAAACCATGCTTTACTATCCACAAATACCTCCTACTTATGTTTTTTTGTGACAACAGAGTTCTCCCAGGCCCTAGAAGATTCCTATGCGCACAAAAGACCAAACAATGACTGTACGGTTTAAATTCTGATTTAAGTGCTTCACTGTTGGTCGACACTAATGCAATTGTGGTCCCAGCCAGGTCTTTACCATGATTGGGGTGCCATCCACCTGCATTTTGCTCTGTATTCCTTGTTTTGGTCCTCTTTCTGAGTTTGGATTCACTACACCGTTCAATTTTTTGTACTTATATACATATTTAAGATCCATTTTGGATCACATCTCCCTTCTTAGGAGGCTTTTGGTCTCAGAAAAGCTTAACGAGACATTGGTGGGAAGAGTTTCTCCCACTTTTTCTTTGGAATACCATTTTTCTTGACTGATCTTTTGATGTTTGAGTCCAATTTTCCATATTTCTTAAACTCTTTTTCTGGTTTCCCTTGTTCTCTTTTCTAGCACCTCATCCTTTGCGTTAACTTCCATGTCTAAATCTTCTAAAGAGGGTAGCACATGTTCTTCTTCTTCATCTACCATGGAGGGCTCATAAAGCTGCACAATAATCACAATTAACAGCTAAATGCATGTTCATGTAAGGAGGGAGATCAAGTTTGAATGCATTTTTTCCTGTGGTCTCCAAAATTGTGAAGGGTCCATGCCTTAGTGGCTTAATTTTCTTTGCTTGACCTTAGCCTTTCCTTTCCCAAAGAAAGCCAAATTTGTTCCCTATCTAAAGTTTGTGCTCCTTCCTATGCTGATCATGCCTTTGTTTATACAATTGTTGTCTTCTTTCCAATGGTTATTTTACCTTGAGTTGGATTTGCACTATTTTCTCATCAAAATTTGATGCTTTAGTCATCTTACTATCTTGTACTACTAGTTTATTTTCCTTATCAAAATCTCTATCAAGTGGGCTAAAAGGAAAATATCCCAAAAATGCCTCAAATGGTGACTTATTTGTAGAATGCTGAAAGTAAGGAAGTGATTCATCCCGTGTCTTTAGGACACTCAGTATTACTATTATATGCTTTAATGAGCTGCACCGAGATCTTGTTGACTACTTTTGTTTGACCATCTGGTTGTGGGTGAAATGCTGTGTTTTTCTTTAGCTTCGTGTCCATTATGGTCTATAATATAGACCAAAACCTACCAACAAATCTTGTGTGTCTATTTGAAATTATGGACTCAGAACCCCAAAGGCAACCTATACACTATTAAAGAACATTTCAGCTGCTTCTTTTCCTATGATAGTCTTTTTACAAGTAGTTACTACACACATCTTATTGAATCTATCAACTACCATGAAAAAGTAATCATGTACTTGTCTACTCATAGGCAACCCTGGTACAAAATCCATAGAAACACCTTCCCATGGTCATGTGGGGATAGGCAAAGGCATATATGTTCCTCCTTTCCTCATATTTCTGCCCTAAGTTCTCACCATGTGCATATTCTTCAATACAAGCATCTTTTGTGAAAGACTCCAAATGAGTTACCATAGTTAAAGTTGAAATAGGTGGTCTAGACAGCATATCTGCCACAATATTGTTAGTTCCTTTCTTCTGTTTAATCACTAAATGAAATTGTTGAAATGGTGGTCAGCATGCACAATAGTTTGATTACCAAACAAATAATGTCTCCATTTTTTAATTGTCTAAACTATTGTATACAATTCTTTTTCATACTTTGGATACCCTCTAACTGCTGAAGTAAAAACCTTTGAATGATAATTTACAGTTTTACTTCCTTGTAGCAAGACGGCAACCATAGCATATTCATTCACATCTATTTGTACCTCAAATGCCTTTGTATATGAAGAAGAGCACGGATAGGAGCATGACTTATTTTATACTTAAATGTTTCTAATGCATTATCATGTTCTTTTCCCCAATGAAAGCCCATTCCCTTTGATGCAATATGTAAAGGTGTAGTTATGTAGGAAAAAGAAGGAATAAACTTTTCCTGAGTTGTGCAGCTGCTACAAAACTTCTAGTTTTTGTAGCACTCTTTGTTGTAGGCCAATTAACAATTGCTTCAATTTTAGCTGGATCTGCCTTCTACACCATGCTCTAAATAAACTAAAGATCCTTTGCCAAATTCACACTTCTTTAGATTGCATGATAGTTGTTTTTCTTTTAACCTTTGCAAGACTTTTTAATACAAAGATATTCCTCCCGTTTCACAAAACTGTCTTTGAAACACCTTAAGACATCATTCATCAATTTCATAAAAGTTGTAGACACATTTTTCAAACCAATATGAAGTACTAACCATTCATAAAGACCTTGCTTTGTTTTGAAAAGTAGTCGATGATAACCAAACTTAAGATCTGACGTAGTAAAATACTTAGCATGTTTAAGTTGGTCTGACAAATCTTCTACCCTGGGGAGAGGATACAGATTTTTAATGATGATTTCATTGAGAACCCTATAACTGGTACACATTCTCTACAAAACTTCTAGTTTTTGTAATACTCTTTGTTGTAGGCCAATTAACAGTTGCTTCAATTTTAGCTGGATCTGCCTTCTACACCATGCTCTAAATAAACTAAAGATTCTTTGCCAAATTCACACTTCTTTAGATTGCATGATAGTTGTTTTTCTTTTAACCTTCGCAGGACTTTTTAATACAAAGATATTCCTCCTGTTTCACAAAACTGTCTTTGAAACACCTTAAAACATCATTCATCAATTTCATAAAAGTTGTAGACACATTTTTCAAACCAAGATGAAGTACTAACCATTTGTAAAGACCTTGCTTTGTTTTGAAAAGTAGTCGATGATAACCAAACTTAAGATCCGACTTAGTAAAATACTTAGCATGTTTAAGTTGGTCTGACAAATCATCTACCCTGGGGAGAGGATACAGATTTTTAATGATGATTGTATTGAGAACCCTATAACTGGTACACATTCTCTAAGAACCATCTTTTTTCCTGTAATGCCCCCTCTCCAAAATTAAATCCTGCGCAACAGCAAATAGAAGAGGCACCAGGCATGGCATAATACCATTGCTCTAGCAGGAGCATGAAGAATATGATATTTTTAATCAGTTCAACAATCCTGACAATTGTTACAAATTACAGCAAGAAGCCTGAGATCCTGCTGTTGATTAGATAATCAAATCTGCAATTAATAATTAATATAAAGGATGCCAGCAAGGTTGTGGAATTCGGTCATATGCCCGTGATATCCTTAAGGAAGGGCTAGGTAATAATAAACTTAAATTATAATTAAAGTTTTAGTTTTAATAAATATGAAGGGGCATGTGGATAGTTATGTTTGTTTGACGAAAAAGCTATTTAAGACAGACCAAGCAAGGAGAAAGAGCATCATTGAAAAAAACATTTTACTATCTGATTTTCTACTTCTTGTGGAGCATGGAACTACGATTCAATTAACCTGAGGACGAAACCCCTCTAGGTCTGGAATTGGAGGATGAAAATCCAAAATTCCTTAGAGTGATTTCACATGGAGATCATCACTGTGCAAATTTGATTAATTATCAGAAATAGCAATTGGAAAAAGTATAGTTTCCTGCAAATATATCATAAACCTAATCAAAGATGTAACATTTTCCAATAGTCCGCCCCTTACTACATCACTTTGAACAAAGGTAAAAAACTGGCATTGGACTGGACACAACAACCTAAATTAACACCCAATAAACTAGGATACACACACAACCCACCAAGTATCACTAACTAACCAGGACACACCTAACCAAACATATCAGTGGATGCATTGACTATCCATCTTGAATCCTATTTAGAACATGGAAGAACAAATCCATCATCATTTCTTTATCCTTATTTCTTATTTTGAGGATCCCTTAGTGGCTAGGCATCCAAATTTTTTATCTATATTTGAACTATCCTTTATTTCTACACCATCTTCTTGAATTGTTAACATAGATTTCTTGTTATCATTATCTCATTTCCTATTTTTAGGGTGCAGTTTAGGTTGAAGCTTCCAACATTTTGAATTTATATGTCCAAATTACGATGACTACAATGATTCGTTGTGTCGTTTTTATCATCTTTTTGCACAACAATGTTAGCTTTCTTTGCTTTCCAATTACTCTTATTTTTACATTCGTATTTGGGAGACTCACCTTTATACCTCTTCTCCTCCTCCTCTACATAGTAGGCTTGAACACACGCTTTGTCCAAGTCTTTCAAATTGGTAGTAACTACCCTTCTAATGTGGGAATGGAGCTGACTGAGATACTTTCTTATGTCCTCCTCATCTATAGCCATACCATTCACCATGGCCTGTCGAAAGAATTCTGTAGTATAATTCTGCACACTTTGACCACTTTGTTGTGTGCAGTACATCCATTTAATTTATTGATCAACTTTATGTCTTATGGGAGATAGAAATGCCTAAGGATTAGTTCTTTGAATTCTTTACATTTATACACAATAGGTTTCTTTCTTTTCTTCCAATTGGCAACATAGTTTTTTCACCATACAAGAGCATGACCCTCCATTTTAAGGCGTGCAGAGCTAATTCTTTGTACCCCATTTATTTTATGCACACACAAAAATATATGTCAAGTTGTTTAATCCATACATCCAAAAATTCTGCATTTGTTTGTCCATTAAAAGATTTAATTTCTATTTTTGTTTCTACTTCAAATGCACTAACATTTTTTTCTTTATCTTCATATGGTTCTTTCAAAAAATATTCCTCTTTAAAATCATCTTTATCCTCACCAATTCTAAATTGTTTTGCAAGTGCTTCTACTAATCGCCTACAGAAGATTGTTCTTGCACTATTTTAACTTGTTTCATAGCCAAATGTTCTTGTCGGTGCTTCAACCATTGTTGATTTTCCATGATGCTTTTCATGTGTTCAAGTGTAGTTATTCTAGCATTTATCTCATCCATCCCTTCCTTTTGAGCTCATGCTGTCACTGTCATACAAATCTTCCAGAAGTCCACAAAAATATCAAATTGCTCTAGTACCCAAATGATCATAAACTCTTACCAAACAAGAGTTTAAGAATCACAAATTATCCATTTACTTGCTATTTGTTCCTGCAAATGAAGTTAATATTAGAGAAGAGAATATTGTATTCTAAACAAAAGTAGTTCAAGCATTGTGGAGGAAAAACCAGTTTTTTGGTAGTGGCTATGTGCCTTGCCACCTTACTTCAATACTTTTGGAAGCTACACCAAGTGGGACTGAATTTTCTGCCCTGTACTTATGCTACCCTTGGGTCTGACCTAGATATTAGAGAGGGGGGCAAGCAACTTTTGTATATGAAATCTACTGGGGAGAGAGGAAGAAGGATAGATGATAACCTATGTTACACCAAGTTTCTAGGACAGGTAGGGTATACGGTATGAGTGACATTTTTCTGGGAGGCCATTTTTTAGGTGATGTCTGTAATGTCCCTTTTTTGAAATTATGCAATTAATTAAATAATTAATTTAAGTTGTCAAAAATATTATATATTAAAAGATGACCTATATTAATTCTTTAAAAAAGGTAATTGTCCAGCCTTAACGAGGCTGCCTTTTCTTTTGGAGTTCGATCAGTCATTTACTTATTGAATATAGTTTATGTTGTTAATATTTGGGAGCCTGTGCTAGTCATTTTGGTCCATGAAAGTTTTCATGTTAATGGTACAGCCTTAATGAGGCTGCCTTTTCTTTTGGAGTTTGATCAGTCACTTATTGAATACAGCTTATGTTTTTAATATTTGGGAGCCTGTGCTAGTCATTTTGGTCCACGAAAGTTTTCTGTTCAAATCAGATTAGAAAATTATCAGAATATTATGTTAATCTCACCAGTGAATTTTAGTTCTACCAGCGAAGGTCATCAGTATATTCAACAGTAAAATATTTCCTTCTACAATGGGTTTCATTCATAACAACTTCTGAAGATAACTTACCGGGAGTAGCTAGTACTCAAGTTGGTTCCAAACTACATCTCGCTCCACCAATGCCCACTTAGTCACCATTGGATGTTTCATCTTTTTTGCATCTCATCGGATGGACCTATAGAAGATCTCCCCTCCCCTATCAACATTCTTGTTGAGCCCCTACGTAGGGATGGAGGTAGGACTCAATTGATTATCAAGATTTTTGAATCCTGCCGATTATTGACATTTGTTGGAATGCAGAACCTCACTAGCCCTTGATATATGAACAAGTGTGCTTGCCCTTAATGGGATGGTGCAAAGCATATGGTTCATATAGATGTTGGATGGCTGTTGTCAACTTGTGTTGTGAGATGTTTGGTTGAGTCCCATAACAAGCAAAACCCTTGTCTTGTGTTGTCGGGGTGGTCAAGGGGTTAGTAATATAATGATTGAGATCCTAATTCTATTAACTAAAGCTTATATATTCTTATTTATTCCTATCAAGACAAGATGGACCTTGCCTATGATTAGAATGAACCAATTATTGGATCTTGGGTGGAAATTTTGCCCCCTAGGGGGCCTTCGCCAGTGTACATACCACCTTGCAAGTACTTGCCTCCCCCCTCCTGTAAATTCTCCTCAATTTGTACATTCTGCAATAATTGTCACCTCTTTTGTTGCAGTCCTACCTTAATAGTGATAGTGGACGATATGGAGACACCTATTGACCACTACCCCATTGTAGAGTAGGGATAGTGGACGATATCAAACTGCTTCTAAACCATTATCAGGTGAAACCATAATTGAGATAGACTTGAAGCTGTAAATGGAATAGACAACATGGATATAGCCTTGAGCCATAGTCGTAATTGGAATTGATGGACCATAATGATGGTTGCAGGGCCTTACAATCATCATTACAAGGCCAGGGAGGTTGAATCAACAAATGAATTCCTTTCATCATATGCCCTATTCTCTTCCTACTATAGCCTTACTCCCCTCCTTTCTACTATGAACAACTGAATCATACAATATTTCACCTCTTCTCCAAATCCAAATCCATGCTTTACAATGCACTATAACCTCCCATTTATGGTTTTCTATGACAATAGAGTTTTCCTGGGCCTTGGAAGATTCCTGCATGTGTAGAAGACCAAATGATGACTGTACAGTTCAAGTTCTGATTTTTAGCTGCTTCACTATTGGTGGATGCTACCATGATTGCAGTCTCGGTCAGGTCTCTACTGTGATTGTGGTGCTGCCCACTTGCATTGTGCTCTATATTCTCAGTTGTGTTCCTCTTTGTTTGGATTCACTGTACTATTCAGGTTTCTGTACCTGTATACATTTTCTAGATCCATTTTGGATCAACTACTACTTGAATCATTCAACATTTTGATGATTTGAAGTGTGCCTCGACCTTGCATTTGTGTCTTGAGGCCCACTTATCCTTGCATTAGAAGCATCTACCTTGCTTCCTTAACTCTTCCCTAGCTGCCTTATGAGCATTAGATCCAACTTCAAGTGGCTTTTTCGCATCAATATGGAGTGTACTTCTATTTAAGCTAGGCTGATCTTTTACAAAAAACTTCTCAGCCTGGTCTTTGTTTCATTTTTAATCAATTTTTCATATGATTTCGCTTGTAAATGGCATCATCCAAATTGTTGGGCATAAGAGCTTCCATGTATCCTTTATTTCATCATTCAAATTGTTGGGCTTAAGAGCTTCTACATATCCTTTTATTTCATCATACAAGCTTTCGGAGAAATTGGAATGCCACAGATCATCATACAAAGTCTTCTAAACTTATCACTATAACTATCAACAGATTCTTGCATATTTTGCTGCAAATTTCTCATCTCTATATAATAATCATCATTGGTTTTCTTGTCAAATATATCAAGAAAAAGCTGAGAAAGATCATGCCAGTTGAAGACATCATCTTTAAGAGCATCTTGGACATCCAGATCATGATGCTGCCACCAATCATATGCAGTTTCCTCTAATTGTAGTGATGCAAACTGAATCTTTTCTGGATCAGTCATTGGATTCATATAAAATACACACCCAGTTTATGAATCCATGCACAGGATTTAAATGTCTCTGATGCTTCAAATTTGGGAACCTCTACCTTTGGCATTTTAAGTCAATTTTCTGTTCCAGGATGACTGTCCCTTCCTTGTTGCACATGTTTGGTGTTCTTCTCATTGCACAATATGCACAAGAGTCATAACTCAGCCTGAAATATTCCTCATTGGCCATGTAGGCTCTCCATCATCTTCTAATTAGATCTTCATTAAAATCTCTTGCTTCCCATCTTGTATTCCATTGCCTAGGGGGGGAGGGTGATTTATGAACACCAGCAAAACCTTCACATTCTTAGCTTCAAGATTTCTGGATAAACTGTGTGCATTTTTTTGCATCAACGTTTTGGATCATACTCCATGATCCATCATCAGGATGAAAAGCAGAAAGAGAGAGAAATGACCATGTAAGACCATGGAGGGGAGGGTGATTTATGAACACCAGCAAAATCTTCACATTCTTGTTAAGTAAGATGACCATGTAAGACCCCAACCCTCTGTGAAGACCAATGAGAGGAAGGAAAGGATCTATGGCTCCTGTTCTGTAGGAGCAATTGCATGGTTTGATCATTTCCCTCAGATCTTGACTTATATTTTTTATATTTATATTTATGGGTTGAGTTATTTAATTATTTTCAGAACATATGTGGATTCTATTGCGCACTATCAAGTTCTTGCAGTTGGAGTAAAACTACTATCTAAACTATTCATTACATGTTAATGAGATTCAAATTATTAAGATAGCTTGAGAGACCAAGGTGTTACTGACATCATCACTTATGATTTACCTCATTTATGATACTATTACTCATGTGACTTGATATTGACGTCACTATTGCACAAGACTTGAAATTTGTGAATTTCAAGTATAAATGGTAAGATCGTTTTCTCTCACCTGGCTAACCTAGCATTTCTTTGATTGTATTGCAGACTAAATTGATTAGTGCCACATTAACCCATATCCCTCATTAAATATCATTTAAGGATCTCGTTATTGCGTCATCACAAGCATAGTTTACATACTCTCCGATTACTCTCTGAGTAGCCAAGTAATCTCCAAAAAATTTGCATGCCGAGTAATTTCTGCTTTTACTCGCGGGCAGTATGCAGATGGATTTTCTCCCGTCAAATTATTGAGTAATCGCCAGTAGCTTGCAGAAAACCCACAAACTTGGCATGTTTGTGTTGTATAAATATGTCTATGTGTGTATATGCATGTAGCATCCTGTGTATGTTTATAAATATGTATGTGTGCACAATGCAGTCCTCAGTATACACATACATAAATATCCACACACATTTGCCGAGTATTTGCCGAGTATTTATCGAGTATTTGCCGAGTTTTTCCCGACTCAAAATTTTTGGGCTTGCCGAGTACTCTCCGATTCTGAGTATGTAAACTATGATCACAAGTATATTCTCTCCTTTGATCAGTTGGAAACCTAAGCAGAAAAATGGGATCATAATGTAGATCTGTACTAATAATGTCAGCAAAATTAAAGGTGACGTCAGTCAGCTGAAATATGGTTGACATAGTCTGCTGCTTAAGTTGATTGAAATCTCTTTGAAAATGTGTCTATATTGGATATGCCTAAAAAGCCAAAAGTGCAAAGAACTCTTCACCCAACCTAGCAGGGATCTTTAAAGCACAATTTTGATAGAGCGGCAAAACGTAACCCAGGCCCAATTGGCTGTGGTGGAGCTTGTTAGAATTTTCATCTTGAGGTGCTTGGCTAGTGTTCTCACAGTGATGTCTCAACAGTGACATCAGCAGACCCAGACCTTTGTTCAGCAAAGGGATCAGCATCGAGAAGACAGAACTAAATAGGAGAATAAGGCTCAACTATGTAGGGAGTTTCTTTGAGATTAGCACCCAGTTAACTTTTTGAGACTTTAGTGATTTGTGGATGCAGCTTAGTCTCAACTACTTTGATTAGGAGTTATTAGTTGTTACACTAGGTTGATTAATTAGGTAGACTAATTGATTGTTCAAACTGAGTGTCACTCTAGGGAATTTTAAGCTTAACTTGGAGCTTTACATGACACCTCATCTAATTCCTCTTAGTTTTTTTTTAAACTAAAATATTGGGGGATCTATATATGGGCCTCCCTCCTAGTAGCAAACACAAGCAAACACAAAATTATAACAGACCATACAATCCTAGCCAAACAAAAGAACCTACTACATTTTTCCTTTCTTACTACATGATCTAAGCACCGTATATCTAGCCAGCTGAATCTTAACAGATTTCTTTTTGGGTTTGACCTCTTTGCATCCAAAGGATACCTCGTCTGCTTCATAATCTATGAGGATTCTGACAATGGTTGATTAATGACACATTGACAGCTAACAACGATTCTTGAAAATGAATACCTACCTGCCATTATTCTTCATTGCATAATAGGAGTCTAGCCAGACCCTGCAAATCTACCCATAGGCTGTTTAGGGGGCAAGGGTTGAAGCACAGGTTGCTGTTTGATGGATGTAATATATTTCTCAGACATTCCTTTAAAATCTTCTAGATTAACCAGTGCTTTCTGCTTATCTTTCTGAAATGGTAATTCATTAGATTTCTCTTGTTGATCCCTTGGTGAGTGATCAATCTTAGAATGTGTAGGGGCAGGTGGCACCTGCAAATTTACCATTTGTTGTTAACTTTCCTACATAACAACACTCTTCTGCTCTTCACGTACTTTATTGCCATCTATAGCTTCCTTCAACTCAGACAGAGACACAAGAGCTGCCTTTTTGATTGATAAATGAGAGAATTGTGCCTTGCCACTAAGTCACCTGCTTAGCATTTTTGGGTTTCTCCTTTTGTATATTCTATCACTATATGCCCAACCTGGAAGCACCTTTGACATCTAAATGAAATATTTTCATAATCCAAAATTTGTTTCCAAATTCTACCCCCTACTCTCAACCAAATTTCCGTTGGCAATCCTTTTGAAATATCTGGTTCCTCTTGGATCCTTGCTGAAGTAGTGTGGATTAAACCGCATGTTTTTGGATCAATCACGAAAAATATCCCTTACAAATTAGCTATCCCTTGGAAGCAAACATCCACCCAAAACTAAAGCAGCAAATACGGAAGCTAAATCCATAATGGCATTATCACGAATGCCTGTCATTGGGCTAAACTCTGAAAGGATGATTTAATCAAGAGCACATACTTATCCCAAAACCAAGGTCCATTTTCTAAAATATATGATCTATCCTCTACAGATTGACACAATAAAACCAAAAATCTTTGGGCACTTGGATAAATTTCTTTTGTTCCTTTTAGCTTTTTGTAATGTCCCTTTCTAGAACATTTCTTATTTTTGCCTTTAAACAATAATTCTAACTCAAAATGATAGTTGCATTATATTTATAAACATGACTTTATCTAAAATTATGAATTTTATTATAAAATTCAGATTTATGACTTATGACATAATTCTGAAAATAGAATTTATCTTGATTTTCTGCTATAATTCTCCTTCCAATTCACAGCTATTCTCCTTGAATGATTGTCCCTAATATCTAGTCAAGTTATGGGTTTTCGTTCAATAACTTGATAGGAGAAGTTAAAGTTTGTTGTCCTTAAATCTCTCAATTTTCCTTGAAGGGGTTTTGTCCTCTTTGGCTGTAATATTCACTTGCAATAAGTCATAATATTCTTGTTCAATGAATTGATGTCTTCTTCTGATGAAATGTCTTCTTATTTTTGTCTTTAAACAATAATTCTAACTCAAAATGATAGTTGTATTATATTTATAAACATGAATTTATCTAAAATTATGAATTTTATTATAATATTCAGATTTATAACCTATGACATAATTCTGAAAATAGAATTCATCTTGATTTTCTGCTATATTTCTCCTTCCAATTTGCAGCTATTCTCCTTGAATGATTGTTCCTAATATTAGTCAAGTTATGGGTTTTCGTCCAATAAGTAATAACTTGATAGGAGAAGTTGAGGGTTTTTCGTCCTTAAATCTCTCAATTTTCCTTGGAGGGTTTTCATCCTCTTTGGCTGTAATATTCACTTGCAATAAGTCATAATATTCTTTTTCAATGGATTGATGCCTTCTTCTCATTAAATGATCTCCCATATATATCTTATTTTTGAAATAGTCACAACCTTTCTCACACAACTGCTGCCCTTCGGTAAATTATAGTTTAGTTTTAATTTGACCATGTTTATCTTAAATTACTAGCATGACACTAGCACCACTTTTATTAGCATTATCTTATCGATGATGTTGGTGCCACTTTTCATTGATTTCTTAGCGACTCACATGCTGCAATCTAGATTTGAATAATGGCAGAGGCATGACTTTTTTCTAACCAGTTTTTGGTAATCCACGCTAGAAGTTCAGCTAATCTAAGCCACAAAGCATTAAATCTACATATTAACCCTCAACATGCAAATTTTTCTTCCTCATATAATACTTCCTGGCCCAAGGAAAGAGTCTGATGGTAACTAGAATAGGGGACTAATGTCATCTGCTGTATTTAAGGCACTAGAGTATCTTTCTCATCCTTTCCTTACACTATTCACCTCCTTTTCCACCGATTTCCATTTGGATTGAACTGAAAGATACCTTGCTTTGTCTGATTTTCTAGATATCCCCTTGTGGTCCCATCATTACACGGTTTGCTAGGTGTGACTAGGGCCATAGGCACTCTTGACCCCAATAGTTGAGGCCCAGTACTGACACCTTCCCCTTGCATTGCTTCCTTCTAACCCTATTCCCTATCACGCCTATTATCCCAATACCATCGGGACCACACACATTAGGGTTTGCTGTTGTTTGGGTGGGAGAAATGGTTTGAAATTCCATTTTGCCAACCACATATATATTTAGTTTCTCTTAAATTAATAGTACACTTGTCTATGTAAAGGGAAGATGAATACAAACTCTCTTTTCTAAAATTTCATTCCAGTGCAATGCATTTCTTTTTCAGTTCTAATAAAAGATAGACGTAGTATTCAGAGTTCAGATATGTGAGTATTTTCTGTTCATATTTTCGTTAGTATTTGTTTGTAGATTAGCATACTCAGATCTGTTGTTTAATTGGAGTTTTTTATTTTAAGCTCTTTGCTGTCGGGGCTAAATTTTTTAGAGTGCAAAACATGCTTAACATGGTCTAAAAACTAACTGAGATTTTAGGGATTCTAACGGGCAATTGTTCTTGATCCCTTGGCTATTATTATAAGTAGTTAAACAATCAAGCTGAAGCTGTAGCCTTGGTCAGCCTTGCTCAAGGGACTTCAAATTGCAATTATTAGGGGATGAAAACACCGGATTGTGGAGGGTAACTCTTACATTTGACTTCAGTTCCTTTCACAACATTATGAGAAGTAGTAATCGTTTGGTAGATTCAGTAGTGAACAAAGGTGCGGGTCTCTCATTGAAGGAAGGATCCCTATGTAAATTTTGGTTGGTATCCTAGCCAAGTGACTTCCAAGGTATCTTTATTATGGATACCTCTTCTTTCTTATGTTAAAGATGATTAGAGTCTTAGGGGTCCTCAGGGTTAGCTCTTTTCCTCATAAAAAGGGCTATTACTATATTTTGATTTAAAAGAAAAATTGGAAATGGATTTAGATCATGCTTGGTAATTACTCAATCATTATTTAATATTCACTTATGTGCAATCTGATTATGCGAGTTATCTATGTCACCCCCCTCCTTGATGCTGACAATTTTTACATTTTTACCTTTTCTTCATCTTGCTCATCACCCTGTTGAGGCAAAGAAGCCCTCATTATCTTTCCATTCTGTAGAATTTTCCAATCATTTTGATGCAAAACTAGAAATGGGTCAAATGAACAACCAATTAATGTATGCACAAAGTACACAACGAAAGCAAGGCAAATAGCTTGAAACATAGAAATATGGAATTTTTAATTCACTTGTAGATTACAAACATATGCTACCCATTCATAGGGAGATTGCAATATGCAAAGACTCTTGGCGCAATGAATCAAAATCCTTTTCAATGCTTTGAGATGACAAAATGTATGCCAACTCTAACACTAGACTCCTCATGACCTCAGAATCAAGTCCATAGAGATGGGGCAAGAGATGAAGTCACCAAGATGTTTCAGTATTTCATCTTGCCAAGACTTATAGTTCCTGTTTTTTAGGATGATATTAGAAGAATGAATTGAAAAATCCATTATTTTTTGTCCCCTCTTAAAAATTAAGTCAAGACAAACCCAAGCACCTATCATACAAATAAGGTCATACTCTCACAAAAAGGAGTGTGTAAGTTATTATAATTTTAGTTATATTATGAAATTATAATAAAATAAAAATATTAAATGAAGGCCTCTTATAATTAAAATTTATTTTAAATAATAATTCCTCTCAAATAATCAAGGTTCATTTGAAGAGTTATGTCGTTGGGAGGGAAATTCTATTTAAGAGACCTCTGCCAAGCAAGGAGAAGGAAGCATACATTGATGAACTACTCTATTATTAGAATTCTACTTCTTGTTGGAGCATTGAAATTTGGTTCAAATAACTTGAGGAAAAAATCCTTCCAGGTCTGGAATTAGAGGACGGAAACCCCCTGGTTTCCATCATTGGATTAGTGGATGAAAACTATCGTGCCAATTTATATTCAAGTTTATAGTTATTCATATTAATCAAATCAAATCATTCTTCTCCCAACTGTGGTGCTTTAAAGTCTTGCAATTCATAACTTATGGCCAATTGATCAATTCCATTAGAGGCTGCGATTCATAACAGCTACTTCAGTTTGGCTATTCATATATCCCTAAAGTGTTGCGACTCAGACTTACAATTAATATTTAATATACAGCTCTTTTGAGGCAGAATTGTTTACAGAAATTCTAGGGTATAATTCATAACAGTTTGGGCTTTTGTTTGTGTTTGAAGTTAATATTGGTTTAGGGGTGCAACTGTTCATCATTTCCAAACACTTGCAACCTGGCCATTCTCAGAAGGGCCTGATTTAGATCAGTCGAAGGTTGAATTATACAAAGATAAAGCCAATTTTGTGGTATTGAAGATGGCTCCTACAGGGCCGAATATTGGCAAAATAGTTAGTCATTTCCACTGCATATATAATTTCACAGTTGCAAAATATATAGTCATTATAACATTTAGAATGTTGTGAAGCTGTCCCTTGTTAATTATTGAAATAAAACAAATAACATAAAATATACTATCCAAGATATTACATTGGTATCAGAGTTGGATCTTGCCAGCCTGTCAAAAAGAAGGATCGGATTTTGTTTAAGTAAAAAGATGCAGCACTATATAAAGGTGCACATGTTTCCATGAGTGGGTATGTTTTTCCAAAAATAAAAGAACAACTTTTCATAGGGCACACCTTCCTATCAGTGGACATAAATTTTTAAAAACACAAAAGGCAGCCATATACAAAGTTGAACACATATAATAAAGGAGATTGAATTTTAATAGCAGATCAAAGGCAAAAAAGTAGAGATTATATTTAGGCGATCAGAAGGGCTGGAAATAGCTTTGCTTTGAGTGCATGAATATTAAATATACATTAATTATTCCAATCTCCTTTCATTGTTTCATACTTGCAAACTTTGGCAGGTTAGGTTAGTTTCAAGGGTCAATACATCAATCTTGTAGGAATTCAGTGACCTATAGCAGGAGTTTTCATTATAACAACAATGGCCTTTGTCATTTGATGAGAGTTTTTGATCAAATTGAATATATTTTTCATTGGCATTCAGTAATCTATGGTGATAATCCTCATCCTAAGTTCAATAATTTTTTATCAAATTTCATCTTTAGAAACACATATCAGCAGTGAAACAGCAAACATATTGACTTTGCAAGATGGTTTTTCAGTTATTCATCAACATATCAATTGTACAATAGTAGTGTCAAAACTTGTTGAACAAATTTCATCAGTCAATCAAGACAATGTCAGCAGCTTGTTATTAAATTCTATGTTTCCAAGATGCAGTATCATTTCAAATTAGTGGATGTAATATGAATTGTTTGAGAAGAGTTGCCAACAAAATCTAAAGATTGTTTTTATTAGGAATTATTAACAAAAGATGGATGTTGATAAAGAAAAATAGATTGATACAATGATAGATATGTTGGATCAAATCTATAATAAACACCCTAGATTTTTTTTTTTTTTTTTTGAAAATTACATTAATTGAAAGATTAATTACAATGCAATATCCGTTCCACTTTCTGATCACCCAATTTCGCAAGGTCTGATATTGTTCTAGAAACATGCTGGTGAAGGTATGATATTGTTCTAGAAACATGCTGTGACAGGTCTGAACAACAAGCTAGACACTTGAAATCTCACCAGCTCATGCCCAACACACCCCAAATCAATCATAAGATAAAAATACCACTTCAGAGCACACCCAACTCCATCTCAACATGCTGGAAGATGAATATATCAATTTGGTAACTGGAATCAGACTTGTACAGGGCTGATATAAACTATTGATGAGCACACACTTATACTGAGGGGGGCATGGGAGGCGTGAATCAGTATAAGACAACCACAGCAATATATCAATTTGGTAACTGGAATCAGACTTGTACAGGGTTGATATAAACTATTGATGAGCACACACTTATACTGAGGTGTGGGGTGGGGGGGTGTGAATCAGTATAAGACAATTCTTTACTTTTTCAAACTAACAACCACAACAATATTAATTACACAATTTCATTCACAAAAGATCTAACAATTATGCAACACAAGAAGAACACATGATTTACATGGAAACCCCTACAGGAGAAAACCACAGCAAAATATTGCTTGATATTAAAATCTCTTACAATCTTTGTAGGCACCGACCTACAGGAGACAAATATCCTCTTATACAATTTGTAAGCATCAACGCACTGTTTGTAACCATCAACCCACTGGAGACACCAATCCCCACTTTTAGAATTTGTAAGCACCAGCCCACTGGAGACACCAACAGTAATGTTGAAGAATCTTTTTGAAACTGATGACAAGCTGGTTGAAATAGATGCAAACAACAAGGGTGCTCCTTTGGGAGGTTTTAAACACTATCATAATGATACAAGGTTCATTTTCTGAGTCTTTGCCACTTAAAGCTATCACAATACACCCATGCACACTTCTGGAGGGTTATTGTCACCTAAGGATGAGCTTTAACTACTAAGAGTGCTTTTTGACTGCTTTTGGCACCTAACTTATAGCTAGGAGCACTTCTGCTTGATGTTTACAGCTCAAACTATTCTTAAATACTCTAGGAGTGCTTGTCTCATGCTCCTGCCACTCAAACATATTATATTCCTTCCAGGAGCATGTTTCTAATGTCTTTGCCACATAACCTGGTAGTTTTGGTCAAAGAGCGCTCCTTAGTCTTGTCTGCCACTTAAAACTTTGTCTAATCACTCCAAGAGTGCTTTTCTGTCACCGTTGCCACTTAACTTATCAAACAGCTGCTAGGAATGCTCTAGGGGACACTTTGCCACTTAAAGTTTAGTTAAATACATAAGGAGCACTTTTGGAGGTTTTTCGCCTCTTAAAAGGGTTGAAACATGCTGAAAGTGCTCTTGGAGACTTTCAACCACTTAAACATTAATACTAACCTGCAAAGCACCTTCAAATATTTTTTGCCACTTAAACCTTGGCTTTACAAGTTTGACATGATTGTTGTCCTTTGCCACTAAAACCTTGGCAATCATCAAGTTGGAGCATTCTTGATCCCTCACTACCACTTCTCCGACACTTAGCCAAATTCATTGTTTGTCGCTTTCTCACATGATCTAACAATTGGGCAAAATCACCTTAGAAATTCAAACCGTGCTCAAAACAGGACAGGAAAAAAGGTACAATCATGACACTTGGTTTTAGTCTACAACAATTTGACAGATGAACATCATGAAACATGCAAGGACCCATTAATTTTTTTGTAGTGGTGCAACAACCCACAGTGGCAGTCCCAATCAACTGATGATAATGAGTAGCATTCACTTGAGGTGATAGATCATGGCAATAAAGTTGCAATTTTGTCTCCATGGGGTTTGACATAGGCTTGCAATCTTCCATTCTAAATTTCTCTAGCAATGTCTTTGCATATTTCATTTGAGAGACATAGATTTGATTCTTCTATTGACACACTTCAAGTCCAAGACAATAATGTGGGAGCTTGAGAGCTGCCATGTCAAACGATCATTTGAGATCATTTTTTGTAGCATCAATCATTTGTGGAGAATTCCTTGTGATGACCAGATCGTCGACTTATACAATCAAAATGACAATTTTGCCCCCTTGCTCTTTGAGGTAGAGATTTGTATTATAGGGATTCCATATGAATCCATGGTGAAGGAGATGCTCATTGATTCAGATGTACCAGACTCAAGGAGCTTGTTTAAGACCATAGATATATTTGACAAGTTTGCTAGCCAAGTGCAATATATCCCTTTGGTTGAGTCATGTATGCTTCTTCTTTGAGATCTCCATTAAGAAGACACTCATGATGTCCATTTGATGAACTTTCCATCCAAATTGAGCTGCCATTGCCAAGACCATACGAATAGTCTTGATTTTTGTTGTGGGGGAAAATGTTTCCTCATAGTCAATACCTTCCTTTTGTGGATAGCCCTTAGCCACAAGTCAGGTCTTGTACTTGTCAATGCTATCGTCTACCTTATATTTTATTCTAAAAACCCATTTGCATCCAATAACTTTCTTCCATGGTGGAAGATCAACAAGTTCCCATGTGTTATTCCTCAGTAATGCCTAGTATTTTGCATCCATGGCATCATTCCAAGGTGGTGACTGAAGAGCCTACTATATTGTTTTTGGTTTTGAACACTAAATAGTTGTACACATAAGGGCCAAGTTTATCTCCTTATGAGACTTGCTGCTAGTTATAGGCCCAATGATAGATGTATCTACAATTGTATCATCTTTGGCATCCTTCATGGTGGCTTGATACCACTTAGGAAGATTTTTGTGCATAGATGATGAGGATTGAGATGGTGAAAGAGGGGGAAACTCATCCAATGGAAACAAACCCTTTGCTTCATCAAGTTCCTCATCATCAGGTTAAAAAATTCTTTGTGTTTGAGAATTAGAAGGAGATTGCGAGGAAGAGGTGTTGCATCCTAGTTCCTCATCAATAACATCGCTGCTTATGTACACCTTCTTTGTCATTGCATCCATTAGTCAATATCCTTTTGACATTGAACTCTACCCAAGAAAAATAAATTTCAAAGATTTGTTATCCAACTTTTTCCTTTGTACCTTAGGAACATGCATGAAAGTTGTACACCCAAACACTCTGAGATGTGATATAGAGAGATTTTTCTTGATCCATGCTTCTTCAAGCGTGATATTCTCAAGCACTTTGGTGGGTGCCCAATTTAACAAGTACATTGCTGTATGAACTGCTTCAGCCCAAAATGCAAGAGCAAGATTTGCATCCTTTAGCATACATTGCACCATTTCCACAATAGTACGATTACGCCTCTTTGCAACATCATTATGTTGAGGCATGCATGCAATGGTCAATTGTCTTTTTATCCCATGTTCTTGTAGATAGTGGAAGAACTCCTATGTCATGAATTCCACCCCTTGGTCTAAGCGCAGGGCTTTGAAAGATAGATCTGAAGAGCCTTCTACAAGGGCAGTGCTTGATCTTTGTGAGCCAAACAATAGACCTACATTTTTCTTGAATAATCATCCACAAGGAGAAGAAAATATCGGGCATTATTATATGACTTGAGGGAATAGGTCCACATAGATCAATATGAACCAATTCTAAGAGACCAGAGGCTCGTGTTTCTGTAAGCAAGAAAAGGAGCTTGATGATGTTTCCTAACAAGACAATTGGAGCAAATATCTTTTGTTTTTTGAAAGGGGGCAAGTCCTCACACCATATCTCTCTTATCAATGCAAGAAGATAGCCAAAATTGAGATGACCAAATCTTTGATGCGAAAAAGTAGTGAATGCATTATTTTTTATTGCAAGGGCCTTTCCTTCATGTGTGAGATCAACAAGTTGAAATATTTTTTTGACCCCTGAAGCATGAGCAACAACTTCACCATTTCTGGACTTATCTCAAATGAGAAAGTTTCTCATCATTTTGATGATCAAATTCAACTTTCAAATTGTGCTCAAGTAAATGATTTATTGATAGAAGATTCTTTGTGAGCCCTAGTACATATAGAACCTTAGTAAGTTGACATTTGTGGTTTGAAGTGGCAAACAAATGTCTCTAATACTTTGTACTTCATAATATGTTTCATCACCAACTGAAACTGGCCCATATGAATTGGATGGGATGAGATCATAAAACTACTCTTGTTCTCCTTTCATATGTCTGGATTCACCTGAACTAACATACCGGACTGAATTGGCAGAAGTGGAAGCCCGAGTTTCTGCAACATATTGAAAATCTTCATCATCTAAGTCACCTGTAGATGGAACATTGCCATGTTGCTTATTAGGCTCTTTTCTGCAAATAGGAATTGTTCTTTTTGTCCCCTTGAGAAGGTTTTGTGGCTTTGTTTGACTGGATTCACTATTCACATAGGAATTGTACCAGCTATCTTGTAGATCGTGTCCCTTTCTTCCACAATTGAGACGCTTCTTTTTCTTTGTAGAAGAGTTTTCTTGGTGTGATTTTGAGGACCCTGATGGACCACTCCTATGTTCAGGTTGTTTTCCCTTTTGTTTTGATGCAAGGGCCTGATTGTCTTGAGAGTTAAAAGTCTCCCATGAATTGCTTCTTCTCGTTGAAGCAAATTTTCTAACTCCTCAAAAGATGGCTTTGTTTAAGCCACATTGAGACAAGTGACAAATACACATAATGAAGGGGTTAGAGCTCTCAAGACAATGGGCACAAGAGAGTCATCGATACATCTTCCCTTAATGCTTGTAGTGATATTTTAATCTCAACAACTCTTTTGAAGATATTATCTACTTTGTCACCACTTTCCATTTGTAGACAATGTAATTGACGTTGTAAATGAAGAATTTGATTTTGGGTTTTTGGCTTTATACACTGTTTTGAGATGATCATAGGCATCTTTGGCAGTGGCGGCAGTTTGAATGTGAGGTTGAACCTCATCAAAGACTCCAAATAAAATAATGAGCTTGGCCTTGTCAAATTTGGTTTGATTAGCACTAGCATGTGCAGGTCTGGTGATATTTTTAGAGATTATGTCCCATAGGTTTTCAAACTGAAGTTGGGTTTGTACTTTTGTTTTCTAGGCAGCATAGTTGTCTCCTCTCAAAAGTTGAGAGTCAAGAAGCATAATTTTAGGAGCACTAGTAGCCATTTTGACAAGTTTTGAGGATCCTTCTTTCTCCAGATATAACCCTTATATCTCCCCACTAGTTTTTGTTTCAAAAACTAATAATGGCTTGCAAAAAAAATTGTTCAATTTCACTCCAAAAAATCTAAGTGTAATCAAATAATAATATAGCTTTTAAATGAATGGAATGGTATTAATTTGCACTATTATTTTAACTTTTAGAATAGGAAAAAGAGTTAAAAAAAATATATAATGGTTATTATTTTAATTCTTTTCTATTCAAAAGTTTGATAGCTTCCAAAATATTTAGGTGTTCCAAAAAACCAGTGAGAAAAATAAGAACTAATGCACCTTTCCAGATTGACCTTCTATTTACGGAATTCATAGCACTTTTCCATTTTCTGGAATTTTAACAGCAGCAAATAAATTTCATTGGATCAGCATAGAAGATTTCAATGAAAATATTGCCAGCAAATGATGTGCATTGATGTTTCACACCCAGAAAACTCCCACGGCCAAGGAATTGAGATTTAATATGCCAAAGACTATTTTCAGTGCTTCATTTGCAAGTTAAAAGCATATAAATATGCCCAGAAATGATTTTAAATGCCTGGCAATGATTTTAAACACCCAACACAGGATTTGAACAGCCAAGGAT
This sequence comes from Sequoiadendron giganteum, assembly GCA_007115665.2. Taxonomy (NCBI): domain Eukaryota; kingdom Viridiplantae; phylum Streptophyta; class Pinopsida; order Cupressales; family Cupressaceae; genus Sequoiadendron; species Sequoiadendron giganteum. The sequence goes on from CM021104.1 coordinate 446,184,560, forward strand.
TAGTTTTAACGCCCACCAATGGATTTGAATGCCCAAAACAATATTAAAATGCTAAAAAAAAGGTAATGTTCTTTTCATTTTGGGTGTGAGCATCAAGAAGAAAATAGTTTGGACACTTTGGATGTAGCATTAACTCTCCTTCACATGGTTGGAACTTGCTCTTCACAATACAAAATCAAATTGCTTTGATACCATATTAATTTGCAGAAGGAATGAGCAAAATTTAATTATAAGATGTAGAAATACATACAAGAAATAGGTTGGTAAATAACCAACCAAGTTGGGCATACCCGACCAACTAACTTATAACTATTTCAAATATTATTAACCCAATAGAAATGATGCAATATAAAATATTCCAACATTATACCACATTCATTTTAGTCTCTTGAACAAGTAAAACATCTGCTTTATGCTCATGGACAAGATTAGTTAGAAGGTCTTGTATGTGAAGATTGTTAAGCCCTTTGACATTCTGAGATAAGATTTTCATTTCTTGTAGTTGGGGGTGCTCTTCGAGCACATATCCGTAATAGTTTGCCGAACTCCTTTAGCAATCTCTTTTTTAATCTCTCTATATCTAGCATCTTTGAGGGATACTCTCCCACTACTTGTAGGTTCTGCCCCATAGTCTGCAATTCTTTTGTTCCTAGTTACCATTTTGGTTTGGGAATCCTTATCTTTATTTTTATTTCCTCCAAGGAGGTGGAAAACATCTTGTTCTTCTTCCCCTTTGTCAGAAATAGGGTGTTGTACACCTTGCACAAGAATGGATTATTTTAATTATGTAAAATAAATATTTATTTGTGGTGCATCTTTATTGATATGTTTAGCCACATTAAATATTTATTTGATTATGTGTGGGTTGCACGTGGGAAAAATATTTAATATTTGATAAACTTAGTACCAAAAAAATAAATGTGGGGTCAATGGTTTTGTGTACTTATGGTTTTGAGGCACATGGTTTTACCTTAACACGGTTGTTTTGTGTGAGCTTCATTCTATAAAAGAAAGCACATGTTTAGTGGTCGAGGTTGGTTGTTTGGTTGTTGGGCTTGGATGTCATTATATTGAGCTCTCTTCTGAAGAGTGCATATGTGAAGCATGGTTTGGGATGTGTGGATACATGTTTGGACACATGGAGGATGCATTGGAGGAGCTTGATGCGTCAAAATTATTCATGGAGACTTTGAAGTCTATTGTAATGTTTTGATTGTGGATGCTTTTGGAGGCTGAGCTTTTCCCTCTTGAGGGTTTCCCTAGGGTATATCTTGTGTTATCTTGTGGTATGCCTTTGATCTTTACATATGGTTATTTTGTAAGCTTGTATGCATGCTTTTCTCTCATGCTGTTATGTAGGAAATGGTTTGATCGACTTGTATTATTTTCCTAACAACCTTAAGCATGGTCACTAGGCTTTCAACCAACTCTTTTGGAGGGTTTTCAATCTCTTACCTCTGCTATGTCATGATTAGGAGGGACTCACTTTCCTTGTTACAACTCTCCTTAATGTCTCTTGTGCTAGCTAAAGCATACTCACCATCCTCTAGCCTTTAGATTTTCCACCTCCAAAATTTGGGAATTCCTTGTAGCCTCTTTGCCTTCGGGGGGCTTTGACTTGACTCTAAGATCTCCCTATGTTGAGATAGAATAGGTCCTAGAGCCTTAACTACCATTTGGTCTTCCATAGGATCATCTTGATTAGCATGTTCCAATCTATCAATCTCTTCCATTGAAACATCAACTTCTCGCCTTTCACCATCCGCCATTCCACTTGCTTGCAGTGCCTGATCTTCAGATTGGTTTAATTCCTTAAGGGTGTCTTCCTCTTGAATTTCCCCTTTAGGGTTTTGAAGTCTTGAATTTTGAACTCAAACCATTGTTATCGAGGCCATTCATCGTCTCAACTTCCATGTTATCCCTCTTACCATTGAGATCTTCATTTTTTGCCATCTTCTCTATACATGAATTAAGGCTTGTCATGACCTCCTCATTAGCCTTAAATGTATCAAAGAAGTAAAATTATGTGTTCAAGTAGTATGTGAAGGCATGCATTGGTTGGTGGAGTTGGGTTGTCCATCTACAATTGATGATGCACCAAATGATTAAATATTTTCTTTTGTTACCACCATAGTACTGCAAAATGGCTTCTTTGGCCCTAACCATGGCTTCATAGAGATGGTCTGTCGGCATGCAATCCCCATCCACCAAATGTATAACCTTGCCAAATGCTGTCACCTAAATAAATGAAAAAAAAAATTGCATTATTACAGAATTAAAAAAACAATAATTAAAAGAAACAAAAAACAAATACATAACTCCTTATAAAATTTATGTTTGTAATTGTTACTTACCTTGAGTATCTCCTCAACTTTTTGATGAACAACCCATCAAAAATTGTATTCAAGGCCTTCTCCCCTAATATGCTTTGAATAGTAAGAAAGTTGGTGAGAAATCATGTCACCCTCAATTGCACAAGTTCTTTGCCTTTTGTGTGCTCTCTCATCAAACTAAATATGTAAGTATGGTTGTTGATAAATTTGGTAATCTCTTTTGTGTATTCAACCACACTTGTGATCCACCCAATCTTCCTAATGTGCTCAAGCATTAAATCTAAGCAATGGGCAACACAAGGGCTCCAACAAACAATGAGATGCCTCTCATGAATAAGTCTTCCTGTGGCTACATATGCTACAATGTTGTTTGTGACAATTTGGACAACATCCTACACCCCAACCTCTTGGATCACCCCCTCCAATAGATTGTACAAAGTCTCCATATTCTTGTTATTGTGTGAGGCATCTATGAACTTCAAGAACATTAATGTACCACTTGAAGCCACTGAAAAGGTAATGAGTGTCTTGTTCTTGCCATTTGCCCATCGATTTGATAAAATATTGTCGCACTTTATTTGTCATAATTTACATTGATCATTAAATAAGCCTTGTATTTTTGGTGACTTCCTCTAGAAATGGGCCATTGAAATTCTTAGTAGTTGGAGTCTTAAATCCCACACCGACAACTGTTAATGCATTTACCAACATTTCCCAATAAGGATTGTTTGCAGCTTTGAATGGTGTATTATTGTAGTACCAAAAGTTTGCTATTGCCACCCTAGCCTCACGTTGTATCTCATGGTTCTAAGTAGTACCTTCTATTGAAGGTTGTGCTCTTGGAACATTGCAAGGAATAGAGAAATTTAGTGAAGCATGTAGGTGGCTAGAACTCTCTTTAGTGGAGGAATGCTGAATATGTGGGCGAATGAAAGAATTTGTAGACATTTATCCGTCAATAATAAATGCATTTCATCAATGATTTTTGTGGTCTTGGCTGGGCATTTTATACAAATTTGATTTTATGATCACAGCTTAGAGACATTTCAAACTGGGCAGTGGTCTTTTTCAAAACACTCAGTCATTCTATGGTACAGCCACCTCTTGCCTATACATAGTCAGCAAACTTGTATGACACTGATATCTTCTTGTCCCTTAGTCAATGCCTGTCATGTCCATGCCTATACTGAGCTGTGCTAGATTAGGGTCTCCCAAGATGTTTTTGGGTGCTGTGAGCACTATACATGGTCTTCTCTACAACTGGGCATGTCCTTCATGTGCATCATCTTGGCATTTACAAACTGCAATAACGCTGATATTTCTCAAAACAAATGATGCATCTCAAGTTACCCTTTTGCTTAGAGATTGGGTACATTGCTTGAAAGGCACTGGATCTTCATATTGTCACCCCTTTAGGATTAAGGGTAGGTTTGTTCATGTGAGAAGGGATATGTTCTCTTTGTTCATGTGAGAAGGGATATGTTCCATGGTTTTGTACCTATGGATGTGGAGTATGTCTCGATTCATGTACACAGTGTTGTACTTGTTGATAGGATCATAGGGGTATGTCTTGATTCACAAGTATTGATGAATAGTAAGGGCATTCCCACTGATGTTCATTTAGGTATGTCCTTGATGGTGTGTGATATTTGGGCTGTTGTGTTTGCCCCAGTTTCCTACCTTCATTCAGAATGATATAATAAGGGGGGAATGTTGGAAGTATTACATCATAGTTAATAGACAATAATGTTGAACATGCCACCTGAATATGTTTTAGGTCACCTCCACTGTAATTTATATTAGACTATTAATTAGTTTGATAGAATAACAATGGGTTGTACAGTACACCCATATAAATAAGTTGGTTGTAGGCAGTTATGTGAGCTGACTCCACTATGTAGAAGAACAATTTTTCGTTGATCAATATAATATTGAAGCATTATCATTTTTACATGTGTCTTCCAATATATATGCTGATTTAGTTACTTTTTTTGTTCGGTATATCACTAACTGAAGTTAAGGGACACCAGAACAACATAAAAAGGAAATCCAAATAACCTCATTGAAAATTTATATCCTTATTTATGTTAGGAATATCCTAGAAAGGCCTCAAACTGCAGAGTAGAAATGCAACTTTAATAACCAAGAAACAATCTTTTTTCTTCTCCAAGAAACTGTAAGGTCGGTGAGGCATCTGCCTGGAAACATGATGGCATATAAATCAAGAAAGATACCATCCTCATGTTCCAGGCTTTCCAAAGAATCTGAATCATACAGACTGAAAGCTCACATTTTTTATCAATCTTTCATTTGGATCCTGCTCTCAAGCTGGATAGCAAAAACTGAAACTATTTATGCCAGATAGCTTTCCAATTTCATTCTGATAGAGTACAGATTCCCAGGGAAAAATCAAACGAAACAAGGATATAGGAAATGCAATAGCAGACAATTGCTATTTACACTGAACCAATATCCTCCATTTTGTACTTCCAAATGCAGGACTTTGAGGGACAGACCCTCCCAAGCAAGAAACTTGAATGCAGGAAAAAGAAGGCTACATGCAAAAAAGATAAACAAGCAAAGTCTTCCTCTTTCTCCTTATCTGATCTGCCTTACTTTCAGAAAGAGAACTTTTCCGTTCTGCTCACATTCCTTTCTGATTTCAATCAATGCTTGCTGAGAAATTTTTAAAAAAACCCTGAAATGCAGGGTCTCTAGGGCCATTTCACATTCCCTTGTACTTTACAATAAAGCTGACAAGAAGAAGCAAACAGATATGTGACAACTGCATTGGATGATGTGTTGCTGTTTATTGTATTGCCGCCATACAGATCATGACTGAGCCAATACCAGGCAAGGTTTGGAGGTAAAATTAGAAAATTGACATTTATGGGAGGAGGAAAATCATAGTTGCTTACCTACATGATGCAGAGGTAAGTGACAACCTTATTTGCTATGCCAAAAATAGGGGTTCCTACACAATCTCAATCACCAATTCCCCAAGGTTTACCATCTAGCAACCTACACATCACCCTGCCCTTGTAGCTCTCCCAAAACCAGAACAGGCCAAGTTTCACCCAATCTTTCCAAAACACCCAGCAATTAAAGAGGAAATTAGGATACCCTTTTCAGGGTTACACAACATGTATGAAAATCAAGGGTCACTGTTTTGGACCAACCTGAACTTTTGATACACTTACCCGGTTCTAGACTTCACCATTTGGTCTATTTTCCAAAGGAACCACCCTTCCAACAATGGCCACTCACCAAAGCACCTTGGACAGTCTTAACAAATGGTCTCAAACCTCAGATTATAGTGATGTTTTTCATCTACAGGGATTCTAACCCTCTGTTCCAAGAAACCCTCTCAAGCACTCACCAAAACAAGGGTTTAGCAAGGGTTTAGGGGTAACTCCCTACTCCTTACCTTCCCCAATCTTTCCAGGGGTCCAAACACCACACATTATCTCTGCCCTGACTCAAGAAACACTCACAATCCCTTCCCACTCACTAATTCTCAGAATCCATCCTTGGGTTCCCTATTTTCATGGTCTAACTATCCCTGATCAGCACTAGATCACACACCATGGCAGAAATCTCCCCTTCTCCTTCTCCTAAGGTATGTACACACTTAACCAGACATGGTACAGACCAATCCACCGAGCCACAGGTCTGGAACAGTAGGTGGATTGGTTAGTTGGTCATGGTGCTGTTCTCAAAACTCCAAACACAGGAAACAGGGTGCCTTGCAGTTTGCTGATCCCAGTCACACAAGCAAAAGAATTAAGCCCCCAAGACAAACATGAAAGAAGATAAACACATAAATAAGCAATCATTCAATGCCTCAAGGCATCTTGAATCTGTACGGGCTCAGATCAAGGAGCAAAGTTCAGAAAACTAAAGGAAGAAATAGTGATCAGTGTTTGCCACAGTGATTTTTCTTTATTAGAACCGAAGAACAACCTTCTCCTCTGGAGATTACATGAATAAAATGGTGATTGCAACATCCAACTGTCTCCTACAACCGACCAACTACCCTACAACAGAAATTTGAACCACTTCTGACCGTTTGGAGATCAAGGTTAAGCATTTTACATAATCTTGGTTAATCAATTTCACTACATACTTGTAATGTTTGGTCTTTTTGATCCCATGCTCGCCCAACTTATTGAAAGTGGTCTAATGAGACCTTATTTGTATAAAAGACATGGCTTAAAGCCATCTACTACCTATCTACCACCCCTTGTCACATGACATATAGGACAACTGAGTACAAAGCAACTTAATTGAACATATTTTGCATAAAACATAAAAACCTTTAAAACACTTGGTGAACTTGTCTTCAAATCCCTTGGTGAACCTTTAAGGTCCTTTGTCCTGTCATGTGAGAATCAGGATCTAGGTGCTCTTGCACCACTACAGCTAGGGAGATTTCTATTTCTGTACCTCACATGCATAGCATGAATGGATAAATACATATTACAAATCCTTCCATACCTCTCTCTTAATTTTCCAATCAGATTGAATGTATATAAACGAAGACATAAAACCAACCAAATACATTTTCTTATTATAAAAATCCAGGACTTCTTGTATGGTCTCTATCTGTACTATATGAGATATACAGAACAGGTATGCCCTAAACTTCTCCTAGGATGTGGCCTTGGAATGCTAAAACAGGAATGTGCACATGTAAAGATACCTCAGATCTGAACCACATTTTTTCTTTTTTTTTTCTTTTCTAAGTGTTGGATAGGGGTGCTATTTCATACTCACCCTAATTGTGTAACTTGCAATACTGCCATGCTTGAAGTTTCGCTATTTATCTTTTTGTCTATGTATTAGTTTTCTCATATCCTCGTTTAAGGATACATAGTCTTTTAATATAACTCGTTGCCATACTATCATTCCTATTGAAATATCTTCAAAGTTCAAAGTTTCATGTACTATCATATTAGTTTTCATTCAATATCCATTTATCACTGCCTTATAGGCTCATTTTTTTTCCCATTTGAATTAAAGTTAGGCTACTAAGGTTATAGCTTGATTCAGTATCATGATCTTTGTTCAATAAGATCTCTTTCTATCACATAGGAACTTAATTTAGGAACACTATAGGAATCCCTATGTTTTAAGACTTCCAATCTAATAATCATAGATAGATGAGTCTGGTTGGTAGGACTGGCTTACACTGAGTGACTTGCTAGTGTGAGGTCAGCTGTTCATAATGTGGATCCCTGTTTTTCCTCCTTCAGGCAGTTTTAGTTTACTGAGTTGGGGTGAAATTTATATGGGCAACCCTTTCAAAATTGAAGTTGCTGATTCTCCTCTGAAACTTCCCCCAAAAATATATAGATAGACAATTTGACAGGTCCAATAACTTGCCTGTGGCCAAGGTCTTGTTCAACTAAAATCACTAATATCATCACTTTAAGTGATGTTCTAAGTGCTTGTGATTATTTAGTTCATTCACAAGTTATCCTTACAAGTTACAACGATACATTTCTCTTTGTCATGACTTGTCTGTTTTCAACAACAGTCACATGGTATATCATTAATCATTACTTAAGTTGAAACCCTTACTCAGAGTATAAGTCAATTGATGTATCTTTGCTGAATCATTCTATAACGTTCCACTTTGCAAGAGTACAAATCTGAACTTAGAACAAGTCTTTAAGCAATCACTTCTTAACTGGTTAAGTTTCATCACTAGGTATCAATACGGTATGCACCATTCAATTCTAATATGTCCAACTGAGATCAATCAAATATATATAGATACATAGATACAGGAAGCTAAAACACAAGTACTTCTAATATAAACCCTTCAACTGCTTAAATGCACCAAGGCAATCACTTTAATTCGTATACCAATTTCATGTTATACATTTCTAAATAAATGTTTGTTTATTGGAACAATTTCAAGGCAACTGTCAAGAACATCAGTAGACAGGAACTATCGGAACTCAATTAACTAAAGTTCCAACTTTGAATGCCTATATGCCTAATCATAAATCAAACTATGATTACAACATGGCACTAAGTCATGTTTCCCGCTATTTACAATACCAAGGCTTAAAATGAAGATTGCTCTGTTGCATCAGCAGAAGAATGGGGACCTTGCTCAGCCTGATGTCGAAGGTAGTTTTGATAATGGTCAGTGGGACTTTTTGGAGGATACGAGTAGGCTCAAAGAAGGAGGACAGAAATAGGAAGAAAGAATAAGAGATATTGAAAAAGATCTGCAAACTGTTAAGAAGGTGATCAACGTTAACAGAACTACCATAAAAAAACTGCACTGCTGGTGTCTATATGGTTTAGGAGTGAATGAAAAGGCAGGATAGGCCTATGCATGCTGGTCCTAGTAAGAGAAGCAATAGTCACAAGAAGAGCAATATTATTGTGATTGATGAGATGGAAGAGGATTATGTAGCAGATCACCTGCAGTTTCTCAAAGGGGAGTGGGAGGCTGGTGTGGCTCTTAATTCCCTGCCCTCCTCTCATTAGGTTGTCTGTTGTATTCTATTGGTCCATAGGGCTTCTGGTTCCCGGTTTTCTTTCAGCTGTATTGCAGCCTTGTTGTGTCTCTTGCCTCTTTGATAGCTAGGCTGTCTCTTTGTTGTGCTTAATGCTTAAAATGGTTTGGACCCCTTTCAAAAACCAACCTTTACCCTTGATTAAAAAACACTCTCAAGGTCATCTCAAATTGCAAATGTCTCAAGGTTACATTGATATCACTGTCACAATCAACTCAGAATTACAATCAACACTTTTAAGTCCTTAACAATATATATCTCCTGGATTAATTATCTTGCTAGACTCTCGAGTATCTAGCTACCATCCAGAGCTTTTATGCACATTTAGGGAGTAGTGGTGGCAAGTGAGCCCAACCTGGGACCTCCACCCAGCTCCCAATAATGAACTCAACACTAGACCTTCATAGTTGCCCTGTGGCATTTTAGACTATGATTGCATAGCCTTAACTTCTCTTTGAACATCCACTATAAATGTCATTCAATGGCATTTAGGATTAAAGATCAAACCATTCCCAAGCTAAGTTTGAACTCTCACAGCCTAAGTAGGTCACTTTTCAATGCTTTCATGGTACTTGAGACAATCAGCACAAGAATGCACATCACAGTGTCTAATTTCGCAATCCCAACAACACTTTACAACTCCCAACAGTGGCCAACATCATAGGTTCCTCACCTTGAAAGGGAGACTAGTTTAAAGTTGATAATCCCACTCAACAATATTAAAAACAACATTTCAAGGGGTTATATCAGTATTTAGACAGACATATAGCAAGAATACCATCTTTATATTTTTACAATCTAAATCAAGTATGGCCAATTCATAAAAGCACGGACTGCCCAAGAGTGACAGTCATAACATCCTTGGTTAGATCTGCAGTCCACATCTTAACTATGAATCACAAAATGCTAGGTCAATCGAGGCTAATCGTAGTGAAGGCTTACATAAGGAAAGAACTAATTTCCAACCACTGACCAAGGCATAAGTATGACAATAGCCAATCTTTCTCATACAGTCTTGACTGAGAAAGTTTAATGGCTTATGTTAAGTTCTTAGACCCTTAGCTCAAATTCCTAACCCTTAACTTCTTAAGCTTTCACAACAATCTCTAAACCCTAGACTTCACAGTCTAGATCCATTACTCAGTCAAGACTGTAGTCAGCAAGTACTTTTCTATTATAAGTGCAATCAAGAGTTTGATATCACAGCTTGGCAAATACTACTTCAAAAAATCCTACCATTCCAATATTAGTTAGGGCTCAGTCGTTTTAGGATTCCCTTCCAAATTGTCAACAAAACATACAATCAAAACCTATTTCATCACTTCTAAAATATTCCAGAAACCCCCTTTTAAGTGAAGAAATCAACTAGGGTTTTGGGTGGGCATTCACAACCACCCAGTAGACTATGTCCCATAATAAACATCAAAATAAAACAATCACAGGTTCCATTTATAACATGATAAGAGAGCCGCCCTCTTTGATCCTATAACCCTGTATATATTATTTCTTTAATTTTCAACAAAGCCATCTCCTTGCTTATAGACATTTTTGGCTAACCTTATACCCAATAAAACCCATACCTTCAAGACATTAAGACTTACAACAGGCCCCTGCTTTAATGCGGTTTCTTTCAAAAAACAAAGATTAATCAGAGGTTTAACACTTATCAGTTTCCAACAGAGTAATATTGAGAACTAGAAATACTCTCTAGTTCTTGCTCGCTTAGCACTGAGCTCCTAACTGATACAAGGTCCTCTTCAGTGTCTTTCATGAAGAGGAAGCTTTTTCCTCTATCAAACACTAAATTACCCCTTATCTCTTCAAAAGACCACATTCCATGAGTCCATTCTTCTCACTATTTATAAAAACTAACTCAGGATGAACAAATACCTCTGGTTTCTTTATGAAATCTCAAGAATGGTTAAGGAGGGTTGCATCAATGATGTCTCCTGCATGGAGAATACATTCCTCAAATCTTTGCATGGCTTTGCCATGACTAGAGCTTCCTTCCAAAAATGAAAAATAATAAAAACCAAAACTTTCATTCGAATGCAACATCCCAAACTGGAGTTGCCAAGTCCACACTGGAGTTAGATCCCAAGTTAGGCAGTACTCCTGCCTTATTCACCTATTACATTTAATTTGTACCTTGTCCTCATTAATATGGCATGTACAATCTACCAGTTCACAAGCCATTTGAACCAAGTGGATGGGTTCCATCCTTATCCCCCTCGAAGCCTCAATAGATCACAAATTTCCACTTTAGTTTAGGGATAGGTTCTAGATTCAGAACTTTAGGTTTGGACTTATATATTGTAAGTCAACTCACACACTTATACCCACATCCCCTAGGTAACCTATGCTAGGTATAATACATCAACATGAACACCTATTTCAATGGACACAAAGAAAGCGACCTTTTCAAATATCAACACAACTGGATACACACATACAATTCATACAGGACACAGTTATGTAAAGACCACATAAACAACATCAAAGCAGCATTTAAACGTGAACAGATACATGAAGTGAAGTGTCGAATATTGTGATCATTTCAGGCTGGATCTCAAGGTGTGTACTTTAACCTATTGTATGCCCCCTTGTCGACCACCACGCCTAAATGTGATTTCAGAGTCGCGAACCTGTAATGCAGCAAAATTCCATCAGGTTATCCATCCAATATAATCGAAACAGAAATAAACATCATTTGCATGATTGTTATGATAAATATCAGATCACTATCAAATAATGTATCATCAACCACCTCATAAATGTTCAAAATTAACAGAAATAAATGTAGTCCAATAGGGGATGTTATACCACATCTCAGGGCACTACCAATTCTACAGGCACCCATGATTTTTTCCATTTTTCTGTATATTCAGTTGTTTGTGTATATTTTATATCATGCATTTGGCTAGTTTATTAGTATAGATTCATCATGTTTGTTTTTTTGGATTTTTTTAAGAGGGAAATGTTGATCGTTTCATTTCATCTGAGAAGATGTGATTTTTCATTCTTAATCATCTGTGCAGGCGGTTTTTTCAAGTTGGAGTTATTCTTACCTGAAGAATATCCAATGGCTGCACCAAAGGTATGCTTTCTTGTTGATAAATGGAATTTGATTATAATTTTTGACCTTTGCTATCCATCTGCTGTGTAAACTCTGATCATGGTTCATCTTGTACCAAGGTTACTTCCATAACATCTTCATCTTGTTTGCCAATATTGTGCAAAGAAACATACCAGAAAACAATGTATTTTTGAATACATAATTGTATATGCTTCATATAGAAAAGGTTATTTACATGTCTTTTTTATTAGTCAGTGAAGAGAAATGCTGTGGATATGGATTTATGGAAGTTTTTTTCTTGTAGCCTTACTACAGGATTCTGCATGTTTATTTGTCATTTTGTATTTCTGTTTCACAATAAGCCTGCTTCCTTTCCTTTTTTCCTTGAAAGCTTAAAAAGTATTAAAGTAAATTCAAAGATATTTAAAAAATTGCTCAATGTGCTATAGCTTTGAGTTAAAGTTTTGATAAGTCTGAATAAAAAAAATGATTCTAGCTTTGATATGTTGATTTTCTACCATCCAAAAACCCCTCAAGATGTGTAAGCCAAAAATTGTGTCAACTCAAATATTTGTATTTAAGCATATTTTCTATATACATGTTGCAAAATTTTCAATAAAATAATTTTAAGCAGTTGTAAAGGGTCACTTGTCCTTAGCCATAGCTAGCAGAAATGACCAAGAAGGTTTCTTATTCAGCAGTCTCCTTTCCAGTGTTGTGCAAACAGAAAGGTTCTTATTTTTTTCCTGTTTCTTATATTGAAGGGTTGTCAACTAGTGTGCAATTTAGTGCTCAGCTTTGCTTTTGTTCCCATCTTGACAGAGATGGTTTCTGGAGTTGGGTAATTGGTACATTGCATAGTGCACAGATAGCATAATGCATTTTCAGAGTTTACATCAGCATTCACAGGATGGCTGCAGAGTTGTAGTTTTCTTATAATTATGTGTGGAAAGGTTTGGCACAGGAACACATGCTGAAAGTTGATAGATTTAGGGTAAAGTTCACATTGGTCTAGGTTCAGAATGAAAACCAAACAATAATAAATTAATGAATTCTATCATTTTTTAAGAGTGGGTTTCTGCTGATCAAGGACTGCAAGTCCTAAATATTCGTTTGTGTATTTGGTTGAGAGTTAAGACAGCTTTTGTGGAAGACAAACTTACTTGTTTGCTTCTCTGAGTCCTTAAATTGTCAACCCAGATGTCATGGTCAAATGTTGCGATATGGGAACTTACTTTTAATTTGGCATTTGGGAGTTTATATTTGGTACTATGAGTTTACTTTAAAAAGAGATAATGTCAATTGGGACTGGATAGATTTCTTCAGTGTGAAATTGGATTGGATGGGCAGGTGCGCTTTCTGACAAAAATCTACCATCCAAATATCGACAAGGTAAGGCACTGTCTATTGATTTTCTTGAAATTTTCGTTCTCCAATTTCTTCAGGTCCTAAAGGTTTATCTTTCGTAAGGTAACAGTCTTATCGTTTCTACAGTTAGGTCGAATATGCTTAGATATTCTAAAAGATAAATGGAGTCCTGCTCTTCAAATCCGAACAGTTTTGCTGAGGTTTGTATGATTATAACTGTAATTGTTCTTGGTGTTCAACTGATTCCTAGTTTTCAAGCTGAGAATTGAATACTTTGTTCTATGGTTACACTTCATTTTGTATTCAGCATTCAGGCACTGCTGAGTGCACCTAATCCCGATGATCCACTTTCTGAAAATATTGCAAAACACTGGAAGGCAAATGAAGTTGAGGCTGTGGAAACAGGTTAGATTGTATTCACGTAGACTACTGCTTTTGTTGAGACTACAAAACCTGCATCAGTTCTTTGAACTGCTAGAGCATGTCTTCTCTCCCATCTCTTTTTATTTTGTTAACGAGTAAGCACTATTTTCTTTTTGCCTCTGATTTTGGCACTGAATCATTAAGATGGATTGATTTTTGGCAGCTAAAGAATGGACAAGGCTGTATGCAAGTGGAACTTGACATTTAGAGGCCTGTTTCTTTGAGTAACACATTAACAATGTGTTGGTTATCATCCGATTGGTACCATATTTAGCTTTTTTCTAATTTATTACTGAATACTAATGTGCCATGTATTTTTGTCAAAGAAAATGATTTTAATTAGAATTATTTTCTGTAGTCAGGAATATGATGGATACTTGGAATGAAGAAGCATCCATTGTTTCTTTGATAGGGCGATGTTTCTCTTAAGATTCATACATAATTGATTATCAAAATGATACTAATCTTATATTTAAGAGTGTTTTGTTTGGTGTTTCAAATTCTTGCCAAATTGCAATGTATTTCTTGGATTAACTGCATGGTTTGGTTTGACATTTCCTTTCCCTGATGATGGGCCCAGTAGTGGCCCAAAATGTTTGAACCCAATCAAACTATGGAGTTGATCCCAGAAGAATGTTGCAACAAGATATTTGTCTGTTTTGTAATTTCCATAGCTTAAGTAAAATCTAAACTTCTTTCAGAAATGAGATAAAATAAGCTGATGAATTGCTAGGAACAACATAAATATTTATTAAAGAAAAAGTTTGGAAGATGTCAGAAGTTAAGTCAAAGAATGATTAAGACAACAAGGTGAATATGATATAGAATAGTGAGGTCAGGTGGGTGCAAAAATTAATTTGGAAGGATGTAAGTTCTTTTTGGAATTATTTATTTTTACTTGGACACTTGAGAAGCTGAACAAAGAATTTGAGCCATATGTGGTCTGTTCCAGTTTCTTTACCTGTTCAGTTTCCTCTTATCTCGCCAGAATAAAAATAATTAGTATTTTCGTTACCATGATTAAAAATAGCCTGAAACAGTTTGTATACAATGTATCTTGTTTGCATAAGTGTGCAAGATTCAGCTAAGTCAGCAAGAGTAAAATGGGCTTAAAATGACCTTTAGAACATTTTGCAGATGGTTTATGTAATGATCTGGAAGATTAAATAGCCAATCAGCTCTTTAATTAATAAAGGACTTCAAAATGACCTTTTTGTTACTCTCAAATTCAAATGTTGTTATAAATTATAAATTTATGTGCATAATCTTGAAAAAACCTCCATTGACTATTATCGATAGTAGTCCACTGAGAAAGTTGATGCTATTTCATTTGTGACCAACTTTGGGTTGGTAGTGGATGCTAAAATAAAAAGATTACTTTGTGATTCATGTTAAATGCAAGTCTGCTGGAATTGAACAATTTGTACATGATTCAAATAACATTGATGTTGATTGTGAATTAATTTTCATTTTATTTGTACTATTAATTGGAATTCCTCTCTTATGAAGCAATGCAACATGGACAAATCTTCAAAATATAACTAAAAATCAGATTAAAAAGCAGGTCTTTTTGTAGCAAACTGTATGCTATCCAAAATGTTGATGCAAAAAACCTACACAGATGAATCCAAAAGCTCTTATTGTTAAGTAAATTTTATGTTAAGTGAGTGCATTTTTTAAGATGCCACATAGAGAATGTTGTGTCATGAAAAAATGCCCATGGAAATCTTATCCTAACATACTAGAATGTTGTATGACATCAATTTGAAGCAGTTTTGAGGATTTTTTTGTTAGTTTTCTATTTTGTTCTCTCAATCAGCTAATGTAACTCGTCATTGTTTGTCTAGGAATATATAGAGTTTGAGCAACATTCTAAATAATTTGTTTGTATTGTTTTTAGAGTTAGTTAATCATTGTACGTGTCAAAATAAGATTGATCTCAGACTTAGAGTCTTCATGAACCAACCAAAGATATGATCTCCAACAATATGTGAGCTTTAGAAAAAATATGGCAGTCATGTTGGAGATCTACATGAATCCCTACATAAGGTGCTATAAGATATGCTTACTAATTTCAACCAATTAGTATAATAACATGCTTCTTCATCACATGCTTTATTAAAAGTTTTATTAAACATGCCGTAAAATTACAGCTAGACTAGACACAAGAATAAGCCATTAACACCTAAATATGTGGGAACAACCTCACAACAAATTAAAAACCGATGTGCTATAAAAAGCTAAAATCAAATTATATGTCAAACATACAAAATATCCACACAACAAACTATTGTTGACACTATTGACATAATATCTATTTAATCCGATACCCTCGCTTTGCCAAAATATTCTTAACAATTAGATATGAAGTGAGAGAACTTATTGCAAAACACAAATTTGATTGTGCGATAGTGAGATAGATCAAACTACCTACCAATGGTGGATACACTATTTTATTGATTGATGATGAAGTAGTGTTAGTTGAGAGTGTGATCCCAATTTCCATAGGAGTAGGTATAGGATTATATTCAATCATCTTGAATTTGTCTAAAAGAGCTTTAACATAGTTTGTGATAAAAAAAATTATGATCAGATATTTGGAACTCCACACCTAAACAACATTAGCGCAAGGTTAGATCTGTCATCTCAAAAACAAAAAAAATATTAGATTTCACTTATTGAATTGTAGCCGCATTGATTTTAGTGATGGCAAGATTATCAAATAAACAATTGGAATCAATATATCACCACAACTAATTTGACATAGAGGGTGGGTTTAGAATAATTTTCTTTCTTTTAAAACCACAATCTCTAAGATACTTATCAATTCTAAAATACAAGGATAAAGGATCCTACTTAACTCCATAGATGTAATTATGATATTGCTATCAGGATTCAACCGTGTAGTTTTCGAGTCAAACTCATTGACCCATGATTCATGAGTAGTGGTTCACAAGAACCCATCTCTCATGATAATGAATGGTCCACTTAGCACTCATTGCATCTAGGTGATGCTCACAGAGGTGAAGCATTGGTCTGTCTCGGGAGGTCACCCATCCCAGTACTGCTCCAGCTCAAGCACATTTAACCACGGAGTTTCCCCCAAGGTTAAGCCCACTTAGCTTGCTACCCCATCATAGAGTTTCCCCCAAGGTTAAGCCCACTTAGCTTGCTACCCCATCACGGAGTTTCCCCCAAGGTTAAGCCCACTCCTACTTATCAATTAATGAGCTAAAGGGGCTCTATAATGAATGGTTCATAAGGCATAACACTTGCTGAAGGTTTTGCAAATGGGGTAGCAAGCTAAGTGGGCTTAACCTTGGGGGAAACTTCGTGGTTAAGCGCGCTTGAGCTAGAGCAGTATTGGGATGGGTGACCTCCCGGGACAGACTAATGCTTCACCTCTGTGAGCATCACCTAGATGCAATGAGTGCTAAGTGAACCATTCATTATCATGAGAGATGGGTTCTTGTGAACCACTACTCATGAATCATGGGTCAATGAGTTTGATTCGAAAACTACACGGTTGAATCCTGATAGCAATATCATAATTTGACACGTTGTGGAAGAAACTCCTACTTATCAATTGATGAGCTAAAGGGGCTCTATAATGAATGGTTCATAAGGCATAACACTTGTCAAAGGTTTTGCAAATGGGGTAGCAAGCTAAGTGGGCTTAAACTTGGGGTAAACTTTGTGGTTAAGCGCGCTTGAGCTGGAGTAGTACTGGGATGGGTGACCTCCTGGGACGGACCAATGCTTCACCTCTGTGAGCATCATCTAGATGCAATGAGTGCTAAGTGGACCATTCATTATCATGAGAGATGGGTTCTTGTGAACCACTACTCATGAATCATGGGTCAATGAGTTTGTCTCGAAAACTACATGGTTGAATCCTGATAGCAATATCATAATTTGACACGCTGTGGAAGAAACTCCTACTTATCCATAGAAGTAATTGACCAACTTTTTATAAACCAATTTTTTCTTCCCTTAAGAGCTTGGAACCCTTGAACTCAAGAGTGTAGACTTCCTCCAATTCTCTAATGAAAAAAGGTAGTTTTAACACGATTTGATATATCATCCACCTAAACTAAGCAACAAAGGAGAAAACCAACCAAATTGTTACCATCTTTATAGTAGATGCAAATGTCTCTTCAAAGTCTAACCCATTTTGTGCATATCCTTTGGTGACAAGATGAGCTTTGTACTTACCAAAATAACCACATGATTCACACTTGACTTTGTAAATGCATTTACAATTGATGGATTTCTTCCCTTGGGGCAATGTTGGCAAAGCCCAACTCTTTTTTTTTTCATGAAGGCACCACATTCCACCTTCACGATAATTTTCCATTTAGGCTTTCTATTGGCTTCTTCAAATGTGATACTCAAATTGTTGCAAAATAAAAAAAGTTAGAGAAAAAAATTATGTACTCATTAACTTGCACGAGTTGTTTCCCAGATTGTGAAGATTAACCTATTATTGCAGGTTCAACAATTCATCTTCCTTAACATCCTTCATTATGGTATAGTACCACTTCAGTCTCTTTTATTAGCCATTCTAACTTTGTTGGGAAGTTTGAGAATCATTTTCTTCTCTAGTAGATCCTTGATCTTGTTGTGAAGATTAAGAATGCTCACTCTATTCTCCACTAGTTCCCATTAGAATTTTGATCTCTCTAATGTTTTGTGCTTGTTTACAACATATAACTTGTTCGAGAATCAAGAGCAATTACCCATAGACTACTAGTAGTAGAATTACCATTAACTAAAAAGAATGGTGTTTCTTATCTTCATCTCTATTAACCACAATTTTGTTTGTAGAGACATCTAGTAGTTTGTATTTTTTAGATTGTCCATTGTAGCTTGAAGAGCCATTACCTATAATAGCAGCTCAAAGAGCGAGTATTGAGAGATGCCCACCAACCATCCATATTACTTTATAATCTAGTCTAGTTGATACCTGGCAAAAGAAAATCCAAGACGACAAGCCCAAGGGTGGGTGGGAGGATGAAGCTAGAGCCATCCTTGAACAGTTGGATTTTTCCTAAGAGCATCACTTTGGGATCTAGTTGATCCTTCCACTACCCTACTAGAACCAAGACGACACCACAAAAAGCAGGATACAACAAATCCTTACAAACTACCAACCCTAAGTCATGGTGGTTTGAAGCCAAATTGTTCCAATGATTTTTGTTTAACCATAGAGAAAGGATCTTTCTGCCCTAAACTTCTTTTTTGGAACAAGGAAGATTCATAGGTCCACAAGTGGATCCATCATCCAATCTTGAAACCTTGAAAGAGATATCCATTACCATACTTCCAATAGGAGCTTCCCCTCTATTTTCTTCCCTTTGCATATCTTCAATGGTGGTAATGCACTACTCAATAGCAACAAGCATTTGGTCATTTTTCCTTCAAACAAAATGGTTTTTCTTGTTGCTCAGGCAACTAGTAGTACCATGGCGCACTTTACAACAACAAAGACAAATTATTGAAGTCTTCAAATTCAATACCTAATCACCAAATTTGAAAGATAAGGTAATCCTAGTAGGGAGCTCCTTAGTTTTCTCCATAAGCACACGAAATCTAGCAAACATCAAACACTTCTTGAATTTTGTGATTGTATTTATAGCAAAATATTGTCTAAAAGATTTGGCAAAAGCATAAAAACCTCTTCATCTCGGTACTCCAACAACAATCTTGATAGTCTAATCCAAATAGGGAGCTCCTTATTTTTTTCCATAAGCATACAAAATCTAGCAAACATCAAACACTTCTTGAATTTTGTGACATTATCAATAACAAAGTATTGTCCAAAAGAATTGGAAAAAGCATAAAAACCTCTTCATCCCAATACTCCAACAACAATTCTAATAGTCTAATCCAAACAAGGAACTTGATGGAGTCATCATTCATTGGATTAAAGCTTGGAGACCAATTTTTAAGACATAGGCCATTTTCCCCTAGAAACTAAGGACCTTGTCATAGAGTCCTTGAGCAATCATTTGGATTGAAAAATGAAAATAAGAAAAATATATTCAACAAAGTGACTACCTCAATATGACCTCTTAATTTCCATTTTTGAAGCAACCATTTTTTAACTGCATCAATGTTGGGACAATTATCGCATAATCTCTCAACCAACAAATTCTTAAGCCAAGCAATTAACTTAGCAATAAGAAAGTCAGGAATAACAATTTGTATCTATCTCTCCATCTCGACTTGGATGGAGATAATAACACCTAAACCATCTTCACAAAGGAACTCTTCACCTGAAGTGGAGTGAGAATCCTTACTAATAATTGCAACATGCACACACCTTCACAAAATGGCAAACCTTATGGTGTTCACCCTTGCCAACACTCCCAATAACCACTTCATCATTGTAGGTAGTCCGCATAGCCTCATCAGGCCCAAAAGCTTACAAAGATGAGACTAAAAGGGGACTTGAAGTTCCAAGCATGTCATAGCCAAGAGAGGGAGACACCACCAAAGTAGAAGTGGAGCCTCCCATATACAACCTTGAGCATGATTGCAGGGCAAAATCTTTCCCAACCAAAGCCACAATAGAGCTTCTCATCTTGCCATGACACAAACTCATCCCCAAAAATTGTGAGATTCTTATCATTGGGAAAATCAACCTCAAAAATAATATATGTTGAAGGAGAATTGGTCTCAAGGGTAGGAAAGCCCATACACAACCCTAAAGTAGAGTCGCCCTTTGAAGCACACTTTCTAGGAGCCTCCTTAGGAGCAACAAACTCAAAGACCTTCGCTTGACATTCCTCCATGAGTCATTGTGCCTCAAGCATAAATCCCACAAACATTCATCCCTATCCTTTGAGCCCCAACCATGGAGCCAATCCTCTTTTTCATCTTTGACTAAAATCTCCTTGACGTCCTATTCATCCCCATTTGAATTGTCATCATTGCCCTCATCACCATTCCTTGAAACTTCAAAAATCCTCTCCTACTCCCGCTCATAAGTGTGTGACAATCATATTGTTTTGCAAATAGCTTCACTTGTGGAGTGATCTATTTTGATTGAAGATCAAACAACAATAGTTTGCTTCTTACTACCTCATGATATTGGACCAAACCCCTAAAAATAATACAAATCTTCAAATGGATTTTCTATCATCTAGAGAACTTGCATAACATATAAAGAAAAAAATGATCATTCAACTTGTATTCTACCATGCTCTAATATACCAAGAATGTCCCTCAATACACTATTTACTACTTTCCAATGACACATCTTAGGTTCTTGCATGAACCTCAAAATATAACTCACAACATAGTCGATATCTAGCCTAGTGTATGTCAAATAATTGAGACTCCCAATCAACTAACAATAAAGAGTTGCGTTCGCATGCGGTAATTGATTTTTTTGTGATAGCTAGGACTTGCCTCTGTTTTGATTAAAGGTAAAAAAATGGGTTTTTAAGGGGCCCATAACCCTTTACATCAAAAAGCAGTTGTATCGAACCAAAAATTCATCTAAAGCTAAACAACCCACCCACAACAAGACCACAACGAACAGTCAGCCAAAAAGAAGGAACCCACCCAACAACATTACATATTATTCAGGATATTTGCAACTTCAACATCATAGGCCGCATTCTTAACACCTTCATCCCCAGCTGCAGACATATCATTAGCAGTAGCACCAACTTGAGCCTTGGTCTTGTTATAGGTTCGAACCCCAAGTCCACCCGATTTTACCTCCCTAATTAAAACATAACTCACACCCTTGTCAACAGGCTTCTCGCCTTCCATCAACTTACCATCAGCATCATCATCAATAACATCTTTACCCTTTGTAACAATATCCACAAGGGACATCATACCAACAGATTCAACATTAAACCCAACTTTGTTCCCCTCTTTTCCTTTCTCCATATTAGCAATAATCCTTTCCATGAGATTTTCCAAATTAAGGATTCTTCCTTCAAGATTTTGCTTCATAAGAAGCGTTTCCTTCGCCACAATCTTCAAGGAGTTCATCAAATCATCGATTTGATCCTGAACAGAGGAATCCTCTGTATTGCTCGCAATACCCCTCACTTTCATATTAGTCATATTCATCTCATGGAAAATCCATTTAAAAAGCTTATAAAAAATAATAGAGCCCTCTTTAGTAGCTCCCAAGACATCAACAATATTATCTTTACCTATATTAAAAACCTCTTTACCCTCGTCATCCTCATGAAAAGAGCTAACCTTCTCCGTATCAACAACAATCTCCTTACCTTTTTCAGCAGCAATCGGCATCACAACCGACGATTTGATCTTTCAGATGGACTCCACGATCTCAGCCGCAACCGCCATCCTTTTCATCTGCCTCTCCGAGTCCACCACAGGAGGGCCCACAACAACATGCCCAACCCGCTACCCACCAAAAGAAACCCTAGCAACTTGTTCCTTACCTTCCGGAGACCCACAACATTCTGTCCGCCATCCACTTTAAGAGGAGTGTCCAACTCAAGATTTTTACAAGCAGACCTCACCACCCTCCTTGAAATATCCCCCACAAGAAAATCCCTATTTTTCAGAGCTAAGAGAGGAGACGACACCTCCCCAACCAAGTCCTTCACATCTTTCTTGCTCCGACTAAGCATTTCCTCAGCAAGTTCGTCGCTGCTGGTCACATAACCCTTATTGGGGCTCGACCCCTCTTTTTTACGCTCCCCCAAAGTAGGGGATCTCATATCCTCATCCGCAGTAGCAAGGGAGTCTGACACAAAATCCACATCCTCCAACTCCAACTCCTTCTGCAAAATAAGCTTCATTTGCTTCCTATTTTTACAAGCCTTTTCCTCCTCAGAAACAGTTTCATAGCCCTTATCAATTTTCACATCCTTAGGAGTCAAAAGTGGTTTAACCACCTCAAAGGATTTGCAATAGTTAGAGATAAGGAGAATTAACCCCACATGAAGAACATGGTTCTTTTTATTTTTCTTGCGGTCAATAATTCCAGCATCCAACGAAGCCAAAAGGTAGAAAGGAAAATAAATTATTTTCTTGTGATGGAAATGGTTAAGAAGGACAAAGTGATAAGAATTCATAGTAGAATAACGACCTTCGAGAGAAATATACCTCATTAACTCCTCAACAACATCCGCCCACAGAGCCTTGATGAATTTCCTCTGATATCCCCTGCTCTTCACCGCTTTCAAGTCCTTGGCTTCCTCCCCTTTGAAGAAGATTTTCATAGCATTTTGCGCCTCTTTCTTATCCCTATAGAACTTCATGCCTTCCATCGGTAAGCCAGTAATATGAGCTATTAGGTCTTCAGTAATGTCGAACTCCATCCCTCCAAGTTTCAACACCTTGTTGTTCCAATTTTTGGCAACAAGAGCAGTCATCTGGGGATTATTCCCATGCAATTTTTCAATATAGGGAATCAATCCTCCCTTCTCAAGCATTGCCCACACCTCCTCATTCTTCTTAACAACATTGCAAGAGAAGGGCTCCGCATGGTTCCTATCACCACCCATGGAAGCCAAACTCATAAAGCCAAGGCAAATTCACAATTTTCACAACAAAGACAAAACTTCTCGAAAAAGCAACACTAAGGATACCCACAATCTGTGTAAGAAAATAGACGTGGTAGAGGTAATTAATAGACATAGTAATCCGCTCCCTACGGTTATCCTCCTTAGTACCATCAAAGCAAGTCGAGTCCTAAATACCACTTCTCCAAATGATAGCCTTCCACATGATAAAAAACATACATACACATCACCACACACTACCATTATTCTACTTATATATGTGCTTCATGATTAATAATTACAATCACCTCTATAGGGAGAGGGTCATTTAAATCCCACTCCCGGGCCCCACGAACCCCCAAGTTAGCAAAGATATCGGCCAAACTATTTCCCTCTCTAAAAATGTGAGATATAAAAATCATCAAAGGAATTAAGGATATCAATGGAATCCTTTATCAAAGTTTCAATAGTCCAATAGGAGGTAGCACAATTTTTTATATTATTGATGATAATCAGAGAATCTCCCTCAAGTCACACTTTCTTAAAACCTTTCTTTGAGCTAGATTGAGACCATGATAGGCAACAGTCATAGGACCTGCCTCTGTTATTGTTGACATGGATTTGTAGTTTAACATTTGAAATGTCTCGGGAAATGTTTTGGCATATTTCATTTGAGTTACAATTTTTTTTATTTTTGTATTGTCACACTTCTAGTCCAAGACAATAATACAAAAGCCTAAGATATGTCAATCGAACAATTTTTTGAGATCATTCATTGTTGATTTAACCATCTTTTGAGAACTTCTAATGATAACAAGATTGTGACATAAATAATCAATATCATAATCTCCTCCCTTTCTCTTTGAGGTGGAAAAAGGAATCAAATGGATTCATGGGAATACATGTTGTAGGAGATGATCATTGATCTTGATACATCAAGCTTTGAGAGTCTATTTCATAAGCTGTAGAGAGATTTTTTACAAGTGCACATTTTCTACTCGTAACCTAGTGCATTATATCCTTCTAGTTGAGTTATGTAGACTTCCTACTTGAGATCTCCATTTATGAAGGCTTTCTTTTACATCCATCTAATATATTTTCTATCCAAATTAAGCTATTAGAGCCATGACCATTATGATGGTCTTATCTTTGTAGTGGAGAAAAAGCATGTCCATAATCAATAATTTCCTTTTGAGCATAGACCTTTGCTACAAGTTGAGCCTTATCCTTGTCAATACTTTCATTTTCTTTTTATGTTGAATCAACAAGTTTACATGTATTCTTTTGCATCAATGCCTAGTACTTAGCATCTAGGTAGTTTTCCATGACTTTCAAGAGCTTCTTTCATTGTGCACATTAGAAGCAAATTAAAATTTCCTATCAGTCTTATTGCGAGTCCTTGACCTTGAAGTAGAAATGTTTGAAATCTATGTCTAACTTTGCATCCTTCGTAGTTTTGGTATACCATAGAGTATTTTATGCACTATAGGTGAGGATAAGAATGGAGGTTGTTTTATTTTGAATAAAACTTCACCACTTCTTCTTCATGTTCAATGTTTTTGAATTCTTCTTCTTCACCCTCAAATATATTTTGTGTATGAGTTGGTGCAATATATGGTGAGGGAGGTATGTTGCAACAACTATCCTCATCAAATACATCTCCAATGATGTGCAATTTGTTTGTGGCAAGATCAATTCAACTTTGAGATGTATCGAAGAAAGATATACTTCACAAACTTGACATCAACTTCTTTATTTGCACCTTGGGGATGTGCATGAATATTGTACACCCAAACATATTGAAATGTGAAATAGAGGGATTCCTCTTGGTCCAAGATTCCTTAGGAGTGATGCCATCAAGCACTTTTGTGGGTGCTATTTTTAGAAAATATATAGTTGTGTGAACCACTTACATCCAAAATGTAAAAACCAAATTCACATCTTTCAACATTATTCTTAGTATTTATATTTTGGTAAGGTTATGCATCTCTAAAACACCTTTTGTTGAGGTTCATATGAAGTGCTCAAGTATCTTTGAATCCAAAACTTTAAATAATTTGAGAGCTCATTTTTGGTGAATTCTTTCCTCCCTCCCTCATCTAAGAAAATGGATTTGAGAGGGAAATCATTTAAAATTTCAACTATGGCTTGAAGCTCCTTGAATTTTACAAATGATTGAGGTTTGCAAGGCAAGCAATACACCCACATTCTCTTAATGTGATCATCCATAAAAAAAGTATCAAAGATCAATATGACTAGGAGCCACATGTTTACATAGATTAGTGTGCACTAGATCCAAAGGATCATGCACTTTCTTATCAATGTAGGAAATAAATCCTTATTTATTTTTCTTTGACAACTAGAGAAAAGTTGGGGGAAGTCCTTGCACTATGTCTTGTCTACTCAAAGAAAGAAGATATCTAATGTTGAGATGACTATACAATCTATGTTAAAGTACTATGGATGAGTGTGGTGTTGATATTCATGCAAAACATCATCAAGTTGAAACATTTTTCCTACTCTTATGATACAAGCAATGACATAAATTGTTAGACTTATCTCCAATAAGAATTTTTCATACCGTCCTTGTGATCAAAATCCATTGTCAAGTTTAAATGAATTACTAAAAAAAATTCTTGGTGAGCCTTAGAACATACAAAGTCTCAATTAGTTGACAATTGTGGGTTCAAATTGATAGAGAAATATATCCAATGCCCTAACTTGATAAACAATAACATCTCTCCTCGGAAATTTTCCATATAAATTGGAAATGGGCATTGCTAATAAACCATTCATTTTCACCAATCTTGTGTCAAGAGGCACATGAACCAACATAACACATTGATTGATCTAAAGATGATGTTCTTGATTGTGTGACATATAAATAGTCCTCTTCAATGTAGTCATATGTTGAAGCAAAATTCCCTTGTTGCTTGAGAGTTCTCTTTTTCCATTTGGGATTCTTCTTATCCTCTTGTAAATTATGTCATCAGTTTTATTTGCTATACTCTCTAGTGGAAAATGGGTTGTACCATTAGTCTTGAAGTGTATGCCCCTTTCTTTCAATAGTTGAGACATTTCTTTTGAAATATAGGTTGAGTCTCTTGTTTTTCTTTGGGTGGACCAATCTAATTTACATGTTTCTTTCCTTGCTATTATGATTTAAGAGCCCAATTTTCTATGGTGTTAGAGGTGCCATCTCGAATTGTTTCTATTCGCTAAAGAAAAATCACAAAGTCTTCAAATGTAGGCTCTTTTCTAGACACATTTAAACAAGTCACACACTTGAAATTATGAAGTGGTCGTGCTCTCAAGACAATTGGTACAAGAGAGTCATATAAAATTGTTCCCCTAATGCCTGTAGCGATGTTCTCAAATTTTCTACTCATTGCAAGAATCCTTCTAATTTCTAGCCATTTTACATCTTCAAGCCATGTAATTGAATCTAAAGGAAAAAATTGAGTTTCAATTCTTTGCTTGATATATCCTTCTAGTTTTGAATTTCATCTGCTAAATTTAATGTGGATGGGAAAAAAAATTGAGCCACAACCTACAATTCAAGTATCGCATCATCTTTCCATTTTGGTGAGCTATTTCAATCGCATTCCCTTAAGAAATTTGGTTTACACTGGTGTTGGAAATTTTTTATCGATGACAACATTATTCTCCATGCTAGGCAACACATCAACAAGTAGGAAAAAGCATCGAGGTTCATAATAGTGTGATTTTTCTCTTTTGATATATATGGTAGAATCTAACATGACACTTAGGCATATATCTACACCTTATACTCTAGTTTTTTTTCTTCCCATGCTCATGGTTTACAAATTTATGTGTGTGACTTTGTGTGGGAACTACATTAGGAATGTGTCAAATAGTGAGACATCAATTTTCCATGTCACTCCAGGAGAGGGTAGTGTTGATCAAGAGTTTTAACACACTCAACAAAGATCAGGTGAAGTGACAAGATCACCTCATCCCTTGAAAATAGATTAACATTGGAAGAAGTTAACTCACCCCAAGTTCTATCATTAGGTCATGGAAGTCACTAGATAACTTAGTGATAATTGTAGTTATCCCCTTCAAATTGGTTTATGGTTTAATATGGAAGTATTAATATAAATTTTATCAAAAAAGTGGTTAACCATCACAAACAATAAAATTTTGATTTAACAAGTATGAACAATCCAATCCAAATTCATAATTTTTAGGTCTAATAACCTTAGATATGAAAGCCCTAGATCTTATCTTTATAATGGTTCTTGCTAACTCTACCTTAGATTGATTCAAGGTTCTAATTTTATGAATTCTTGATAACCAAATTAATGTGGCAGCTATCCTAAGTATTATGGAATTAGTTATTAGCAGTCCAATTATAAACAAATCCAAGATCTAAGCATTTGGTTAACTAATTTGTAGATTGTTCTTTAGGGATTTATATATATTCTTTTTGGATTTTTAATATATTTAAAATAAAAGAAAGTGTTAGGGTTTAGAAGAAATAAAAAAAATATGGGTATGTTTTGTAATGAAGTTAATTTCAAACTCTATTGAGATAGTGGAATCAATATAAATTAACTTTGCTTGATCAACATTCCACCCAATTAGTGACACAAAGTAGTGTAAATGTCTAAGGATTTTGACAAATGAAAGAAAATGCATAAAATTATTGTATTCCACATGCAAATTTTGCACGTCACCTCCCATAGTCTATTAATGCAAAATGTTTTTCATCCAAAATGCCCTATTCCATCTTTCTAGTTGAAATTTCAAAAATGGAACATTACAACATTGCCCAGTTTCAAATACTTACAATTATAGAATATAAATTGGCTACCTTCCTAGTCTAATTTTCTACCAAATTTCCAACTCCTTACAATGATTTTGGTGTTTCCTTAAATACCAAATTTGTGCACCCAAACTCAAAATTTCCATTACATCTAATGACCAAGATTTAAAAATCCAAGGGCCCAAAATTTGGATTTATAAAATTTGTGTTAAAACTTATTGGTCATATGGGCTCCTTTTGATATTACAATTGAGTACATATTTTCACTTTGTTGCCAAAGAGTAAAGAATTTATTGAAAATTGCATAACAAATATGAATGATGCATCCTTATGCCTAACTGCATATTACTATTGTTGTTGTTGTTTCAATCCACCATACTATTGTTGCTCCATCTCAATTTTCAAGTGACGCTATGTCTGCATGCCATCAATTGCCATTTTCACATTATAGCTAGAAGCACATGAATATTGAAAGTGGAATTTATTGGATAAGTGTGTTTTGTAATTTTCTTTAGAAAATTCTTTAGGCATCCCTTGAATAGATTGAAATTCCCTTTTATCATCATAAAGTCATCAATGATTGACTCACTCAAGCTCTTCTCTAGCAAATTAGTGAAGTCATGAATGATTGGCTTGGAAAAATTCTTGCATAGCAAATTGGTGAATTCCTTTATCAAACATTTAGTTAAATAGACCTTATTACAATTCTCCCATAATATAATGGAATTCCCTCAATGAAAATTTAAATTTATTTCTTGATTTCATATGTTGTATTCCTAATGTTCAGGGATTTCTTCTTACATTCACGCAAGATCTCCATCCTTCAATTTGCAGCCTTTAACCATTCTAAATGAATCTCTAAATTTTTACTATAGGTGATTTCATTTTTTGATTGGTTTAATGAATGGTATTTTAGCCATGTTTTGGAGGTGGGATAGGGTTTCATCAAGGGGTGATTGGTTGTTCATCAACATTATCTTCAAATCCAGTCATATCATTGAATTCATCTATTACCTTGTGATTACACTTGATTTCTTTCCTAATGAGATTTTTCCCTTATGATTTTTATGTGTCCCTCCATGCCCTAATGACTTCTACTACTCCTCCCATGTCATCTCTCTTTGAAAAAATTATATCGTGTTTCTAGAACCTTTGGAGTAGGTTCATTGGAATTTACAAGCCCAACAACGTATTCATCATAGGCTGCCAACTCTCCCACTTGTGCATTTAGTTCTTTTTTTTTTTTAATCTTTTTCCATTTGGTGAAAGTTGCTATAAACTAAAGTTTGTAGTTCTTTCTTTTCTTCTTATCTTATTTGGTGGCCACAACTAATCTTCTAAATTTGGTAGTCATCTATATGATGATATGACTTTTTTTATTTTTCACATGGGCATGGCTATCTCAATGATTATGTTTCCCTAGGAATCCATAGTGATATTAAATAAAGTTCTTTCTCTTGCATTGTGGTGATGATTTGAACATATCCACTCTTATTGGGAATTCACTAGTGGCTAGCCCATTCTCTCAATTTCTCTTTTTGATGGTTGTGTACAACCATACTAGCATGCTCAAAATTTTAGGAATA
The DNA here is from genome assembly GCA_007115665.2 of Sequoiadendron giganteum. Classification (NCBI taxonomy): domain Eukaryota; kingdom Viridiplantae; phylum Streptophyta; class Pinopsida; order Cupressales; family Cupressaceae; genus Sequoiadendron; species Sequoiadendron giganteum. The sequence continues at coordinate 446,214,174 of CM021104.1, forward strand.
TCTTCCTGATACCCATGAGATGGGGGAGATGGAGGAGACTCGGGAGGAGGAGAAATTGGTAATGCCTCATGCACTAACATTATAAGGAAGAAGAGGCCAATGAAGGTATTTTTAATTTGTGTAGGGGTCCTTTGTAGAGAGGGAGTCTCCTCCACCCATGATAATATCTTATGGTATATTATTTCCTCTACCCTCTTTTATTCTTTATCCTTCTTTTCCTCCTCTGTAGGAAAAGTTTGGCTATTTGGTTGGGCAACTTGAGACTGTCCTAATAGAGACTCCTATTGATCTAGCTCTTAATCTTGGTGTTCCTATTGTGAATTAGGATTTGAGAGGTTTTGTTATGGTGGAAGCACACTTGAATTAGGAGGGGAGTCAGTGCTTCTAGGACAAGGAGAACTATAGTAGCAATATGAATTGTCTACTCCTTTGCCCTTTTAGACTGTCTAATCTCGGGCTTCTTTTTTTAATCAAGGGTTCCAAGTCCTCCACCTCTTACTCTTCCTCATGGGTGGATTCCTAATTGTATTTCTTCTTCTTGAAGGATCTTTTGACATATACATTTTGTTGGACATCCACTTCTTTAGCTATATCCTTCCCTTCGAAGGATCCAAACCATGTAGGGTCTTCTTATTCATTTTTTGTCTTTAGCCACATCTTCTCCCTCTACTATTTTCTATTTCATTGTAGGTTTTACCTTCTTGGGGAGTTGTATTTGAGATACCTTATGCATGGGATAAGGATTCTTTATCCATGATTATCGTGGATTTAAAATTAGGAAGCAAGATTTTTGGACACTACTAGCCACTTACCAAGTTAGTATTTGTATTACATTCCCAAAGTCTTGATCCTAACAAACTCCAATACCAAATGAGAGGATTGAGTATTAGAGATTTGGGATACCTTATGTAACTAAGGAAAAATTTAGGTTAGTAATAAATAGCATAAACAAACTAAACCCTAGCTAACAACGAAGCACAATGGAACATAAAAGCATAAACCAATGAACAATCTCACCAAAACCTTCATGCATTCCATGATTCATCTCCATTGCCCCTCTCCATTTTGTTGTAAATAGTATTTTCCCTCAAATTTTAGTGAGCAACTATGACCTATGACAAAGACTTAGCAAAATATTGAAGGATTCAACTAAGAAATTGCAAGAATGAAGTGACAAAATAAGGCTGACATTTGCCCTTTTATAAAAGTCAATGTTTTGGATGAATAGCCAGGATTGATAGTTGATAAATGCCCTAAGATGCTGAGATTGAATGTGAAAACTAGCAATTAGGGTTAGGGCAGAATTAGGGTAAAATTTGAAATGAAGGGCTGTGAGTTAATTTTAGGAAAATTAAATCAATGGTCAAAAATGCATGTGACAAGAGGATATTGGGCACGGAAAAAGAGATTGCTGAAAAATCAAATAAGAATTTAAAATTATTTGATTTAGGAGGGAGTGTTGACTTTTTTTTGAATTAAAAATTAATTTAATTCAAAAGAGGTGGGGCCATGACAGTAAATAATGATTTTTAATTTTTACTTTGTGGGGAAAATGATTTTATTTAAATTTGGAGGAAAAGACAAAAGGACAATTAAATAATTAATGAAAACTATTTAATTGTAGAGGAAAGAGCTAGAGTAAACAATAATTAAATAAATTTAGGAATTTATTTAATTATAGATAGACATAGGAAATTAGTGATGTATTAAATAAATAAATGTAATTTATTTATTTAAATAATCAGGAGGAAAAGAATAAAGTAAAATTAAATAGATTTAGGAATTTATTTAATCACAGGAAATTAGTGACGTATTTAAATAAATAAATAAAATTTATTTATTTAAATAATCGAGAGGAATAAAAGATAGGAATTAGTTAAATAATTAAGAATTATTTAATTAATAGTTGAATTTGGACTATATGACAATTAAATATTTAATTATGTTGAGAAGAAATATGGAAAAATAAAGCTTGCATGCCTAGGTTATTTTTATGTGTCTACATTTTGCCCCTTTTTCATGATGTCGTTCATCGCATCGTGACAAAGAAAATTTAGTCAAAATGTGCCCTAGTGTCAGCAAGGTAGACCCATGCCCTCTTGGAAGAATTTTACGATTTAAAAAAAAAAAATTCAAAAAAATTGAAAATTGTTCTGAAAAGTCAAATTGATAGGTAGAAAAGGATATGGTGGCGAAAGAAATGACTTGCAGGACCCTCGAGGTACATGGAATGTGGTTTGAAGGCTTAAGAAAAGTGCAGCCAACACAAACCCTAGAAAAAACCTAATTTTTGGGAGGTATAAATAGGAAATTGGCAAGTCAAAGGGTCATTTTGCACTTTTGAAGGTTGGAGATTAGGAGCTCTAAGTGAAGATGGAGTGCATTCCTCGCAGCGAGCACAGAGCCTATCAAGTGTGGACATTGAAACATCCAGAAGGCATAGGAGATCCAGTGAGTACCCACAAACCCACTTTGTCAAATTTTGATTTCATGCATTTTTAGGTAGGGTAAAATTTTAGCAATCAATTGCGTCGTTTAGGGATAGCCGCAAGTGCTATCGCGTTCAACGCAATTGCCTATAATTCAATGAAAATGTTATGAACATACCTAGAGTAGGATAGGGTTTTATATTTTTGTGATGCATTTGCTAGGGTTCGACGCATCTGCAGGATGCTGAACCACATCCGTGAATGCGCGATGCAACCGGTTGTGATGGTGCGCAACTGTTAGGGATTATGCACAACCGTTAGGGATTATGCACAACCGCAGTAGGAATGAAACAAGTGTAGGAATAGGTCACAATTGATTTAGGGGTTCACCGCAATCGGTATACTATGACACATCTGCGAAAGCATGCAACACATTCACCATTTCATGATGAAGTTGCCCTAGCTAAGGATTGACTTGCTTTTATGACATGTGCCAAATAGGTTGAGGTAAGCTGTTTAATTGACACAGTGTCTGTCATGTGGGTCATAGGTTCATCTGGATCTGATTTACACTCGAGAGTCATGACCACCAAAGACTTATCGATTGCGAGACCAGTTGACCAATGCTGAAAAGTGCAGGTTATGGCACCTTGGTTTATATCACGTTACATTCATGCCCATCATTAGGGAAAACATGGGGATGCTGATTGTACTTGTCGAGAGATGGAATTCTGAGACATGCTTGTTTCATCTGCCTACAGGAGATGCTATGATCACATTGGAGGACGTCTACAGGATCCTGCGACTGCCAATCTGAGGTGAGCGGGTAAGATATGATCTAGGTCGGGGATATCAGGCTTTGACCACCTATTATGTATATGGGGATGTTAGGGATTTGGGTATTGACCGCTATGAGATCACATGGGAGACATTGGATGCACAATACGAGCGGTTCGACTGTATACTGTGCACTTTGATAGTTGGGGTAGTCTTGCCAGACTATCAAGGACATGGATTTTTGGTTAGATGGGGAGAGATGCTAGTCGGGATGATGGCCAGTGACACTTTTCATGCCTGGGGGCCATGTTTGTTGGCAATGGTTTAGTTTCAGATGCATGATATAGATTATCAACAAGGACGGTCTATGAGCTATGGAGTCACTCTGTTGATGGTCTAGGATTGGGAGCACATTGTAGTGTTCCATCCACTAGTTGGTCGCCAGTTGGGGGCCAACGTACCATATGTGTATATGTACATAGGAGTAGTCATGCAGACACATGTTGGAGATATTGGTTACTGGCGACATGGGTTGGATACCTTGGTTAGCTTCATAAGGAGGCCTTGGATGGATTATGCATAGTGGCCAGATGAGGATCAAAATCTATAGTGGTGCCGACAATAGAGATATCTGATTGGGCAGACTGTTTAGACACAACATATTATTGACATGTATCTGCCAAATTGGGTGTTGAGATAGTTTGGTGAGCAACAGGGTTTTCCATGAGGTCTAGTAGTGTTTGCTTGGTCATCCAAAGAGATGACACCATGGGGCCCAATGATTGTAGTAGTGAGAACTGAGTAGGCAATTGATAGATTATAGGCATTTCCATGGGCATGGAGAGGGGGTCCAACAGATGCAGGAACCTCAACAGAGTATGATGCATGGTGGTTAGTGCACAGGCCCATCCCTTTGGTGGATCCAGATCCAGATCAACCACCTCCAGTGGTTCAACAAGGATGTGGTCCTCAAGGTAGGAGGGGAAAAGAGAGAGGGAGGGGAGATGGAGGGAGGAGGCAGCGATGGAGACTATGGAGGAGGAGGAGAAAGTCACTTTCTCCTATCTGGTAGGAGGGAGAGGAGGAGGCTAGACAGGAGGAGGGTAGGTAGGAGGAGGCCATGCAGGATGCCAATGCAAAGCAACTCAATGTGTTGGTATGTGCAACTACGATGGATGTGGAGGTGGATGGGCATGAGGAGCAGCCTGAGGAGGAGATGGGAAAGGAGGAGCGGATCCTAGCTCCCTATAAACCTCTGCTTGGCCTCCTATACCCCAATCACTACTAAGAGTAGGTTGTTGGGAGCAGTACTATAGTGATTTATACTTTGCCAAGGTACCACTCGAGCGTAGGGCACAGAGAGAGTCAGAGGCACTAAGCAGTGGTTGGTCGCATAGCAAACGGTCACAGAGTAGCGGTGGGGTTTCAGGACCTAGATCCCATCCTCATGATAGGGCACACCCATCACCCTTTGGGAGTCATGGTAGCTCCAGATAGACCCATTTTGACTTTGTATCATGACACTTGTATTTTTGGCCATCGAGCCTACAAGCTATTATTTGGGAGATACATTATGACATTGTACTGTGACACTTTTTTGAGTGATATATATATATAGATATCATTTTTGGAAAAAATTATATGATATGCAATCTTTTATTATGTATGTGTTATGGATGATGATGTATGCTTTATGATCATGCACCCTATAATGATGTATTACTTCTATTTGATGATATATGCATTTAATATTATGATGCTATGGATGCCATGTGTTGATGAAATACTTATGATTATGCGATGTAATGTTATTTAATGTCAATGCAAATATATGCAAATGTATGCAATGTCGTAATGATTTGTGAATATGCCATGTGGTTTATGATGGTTATGTGATATATGTATGCATAATGGTAATTTATGATGAGATGTTGTTATTGATGACATTATGATAATGCTTTATATATGCATGATGCCTAAAATACTCACGGTTGCGTAAAATGTCATGATTATGATTATGCATGTAATGTTATCGAATTATGGATGATGTGATGATGGTATGGATTATGCTTTATGTTACGATTATATCCATCATGTGTTTTTGTGAAGCAATGATATGCATTATGGAATGGTAATGCGCCTATATGTTAATGGAATCATGCAAATGCTATGTAAACGGATTGATGCAACTGTGGGATTTATAGCCTATGTGAAATGTACTAATGTTCTAATGTAAATGTACTAGTGTAAACCCCTACATGGTCATGTATGCAATTGTGTTTTTGTGTGTCACAAGATGTCGTCATGATGCAAGAAAGAGGAAGTGTTAGTGCAAAAGACATGGATATTAGTATTAAAAAGAAACCTTCAATATTTTGCCAAAGTACAAATAGGTGTTGCATTAATCATAATTGGGTGGATTATTACAATAGCAACACCATGATATGACATAAATCAATGGTGTGCAAGGTCATACCATCACGTAAAACAAACAGTCACAAACAAGGAGGATTGTGACTCATACAAGGAGCCCAATTGCACAGTCTTTTTGTCAGAATCAACCACATACAATCATCAAAAGGAAAGACAAGTCATGAAAGGTCGTTGCTCCTCTAAATGTTGTACAAGACATCCTCGAGGTTGCTAGTATCATGACTAAAAAGAAAATGATAGATGTGACAATATTTAGAGATAATGTTTTCCAAAGTGTTCGCCAAGAGTGTTTTTGAATATCAAGATTATTAATGCCGAAATGCCAAGTTTGATGAAGCCTAGTTTTGTGTCAGGTAGGCTAATGTGATCAATTTTGAGGAGCCAAATTTAGGAAGGACACATCCTAAATAATGTCGATGTCGGGAGCGTTGATTTCCAATGTTGAGAGGATGCCTCAAAATTCCAGTTGATAGTGTCGATGCTCAGGAAAGACATACCCTGAAGAAAAAAGAAGTTGCAAGGGTCATTCGTTGGAGAGACATATCCTAAGAATGACCAAAAGTTGACATTTTGACATTGTTATTAGAGTTTGACCAAGTTTGACTAGATGACCCAATTTGACTATGTGTCACCTTGGAAGTATCAATTTGGTTGGAATGTTTGTGGAATAGTTACTTAAATTTGTTTAAGAGTTGTCTGATTGAGGATGTTGTGAAGAGACAAAGAACGACTCGACAAACCCTAAGGGATCGGACCTAGGGGGCCTCGAGGGCTCATTGATGATGGCCTTGCCTATGTAGCAAATGTGTTGAGACCTCGTAGTTCGACATGACATGAATTTTTTTTAGTTACAAAGGACTTAGTCATGATTTAATCTCAAAAAACCTAAAAGGACTGACCTAATGCCTCAGGGGCACATCGAAAGATGGCCTTGCCCACATTCAATCGCAGAGGCAACGTAGTTCAACAATGACATGGAATGACTGACATGACCGACTTGGAAAAGAGCAAGTAACTAAAATGACCAGCTGATAGTAAAAACTTAAAAGACTGACTCGGGTGGTCTCGGGGGTACATCAAAGGATGACCTTGCCTACGTAGCAAACACACAGAGACCATGTAATTTGACCATTCTAACTATGACTCGACTTTGACTGATTTTGACTCTGTTTTAGGGATTTTGGAGGGTTATTTGGATGTTTTTGTGTTTTTTGAGATGTTTCGATTTTTTTGGATTTTTGGTAATATGTGATTTTTTTGGCTTTTGTCAAATATTTGATTTTTTTGTTTGGATTTTTTCAGGACATTTTATGATTTTTAAGAATTTTTTGAATATCTCAATGATATACAAGACCATGTGCGAGACTCATTGTCGTCAAGTGTTAAAGGTGTTGCCCCACTCAAGTCTAGGACTAACCAGGATGAACGAGATGGGATGGGACCAACTCGAGATGAAAGGTGGGTGACATGCGTGCATGATGTCAATCATTGTCGGTCATGGAAAGAAATAGCAAAACTTTATGATGGATGTTGTGAAGGTGTCAAAAGACTGGGTACTTATTATGGACAAAGGTAGATGGAGTGATAGTAGATGGTTAAGCAAGGACTGCCTATGCATGGCACTTGTTTGCTAGGTTTTCACCATGGTACTTATCCAAAGTGCCACCAAAGTGGTTTTCATTATTGGACAAATTATTTCTCTTTACTATTTGTGATATTTTTTGATTTTTTTGGTGTCACCAAGACTCCTGTTTGCCAGGTTTTCATCAAGGTAATGATTTTTTTGTATTTTTATGGTTTTGGCCAGGCTCTTTATAGCTATGTGTAGAACCTGCGTAGATGCAAACTATTGATGGGTTCTAATAATTGTTCACCTTTAGGAGTAGATAAATGATAAGCACCACCAAAGGATGCAATGATGACATATGGACCCAACCAATTTGGCTCGAACTTGTCGAGCTTCTCACGTTCAACTTGATTCTTTGGGTTCTGCATCAAAACCAAGTTGCCAATGTCAAATTTTTGGACCATAACTCTTTTGTTGTAACTTTGAAAAAGGCGATTCTAATATGCCTATAGATGAGTCAAGGCATTTTGTTTGCATTCCTCTAGTAGTTCCAACTCATGCAATCGAGACTGTCGATATTCCTAATCATCAATCAATCCCTTCATGGAGACCCGTAAGGAGGGGACTTCAACCTCAATGGGCAGGATAGCTTCGGAACAAGGAAAATGGAGTGGTGCTTGTAGGCATGCAGATGCTAGTGTGGTAAGACCATAGGGTGGGGTTAAGTTGGAGGTGCTAGTCACGACCAACGTCATTGACAGTCTTCTTGAGATTTTGATTATTGTTTTGTTGGATGCCTCAGCTTGACCATTACCTTGTGGATAATACAATGTGGAGAAACGATGTTGAATATGGAATCACTCACAAAGTTCACAGACACCTTGATTTTTAAAAGGACGGTTGTTGTTTATGATGATGGATTGGGGAGCACCATACCAACATATGATGTAATTGAGGATGAATTTGGAAATCTGTTTGTCGATTATGTAGGTGAGAGGAATGGCCTCGATCCATTTTGTGAAATATTTGATTGTAGCAATAATGAATTTTTGGCCATTGGATGAGGTCGGATGAATTTTTCCCATGAGGTCATGTCCCCATTGTGCAAAGGGCCAAGGGGAAGTGATCAGTCATAACTCCTGTGTGGGCACATGAATGAGGTCATTGTGTACCTGACATTGGCGACACTTTCTCATGAACCGAAGAGCATATTTTTCCATGGTTGGCCAGTAGTACCCCAACCTCATGACTTTCTTGGCTAAGGTTGGGCCACTCAAGTGGGATTTGCATATACCCTCATGTACCTCACATAAGGTTGTTTGTGATTCATCTATTTTGAGACACCGAAGGAGGGTATTGTCAAAGTCGTGTCTATATAGGGTGTCATTGATGATGGTAGAGCAGGTGGTTTTGTGAATGAAGGACTTGTGTTGGTTATTGGAGAGGGTTGGTGGTAGAATATGGGAATGTAAGTAATTGTATATGTCTTGATACCAAGGGGAATGAGGACCAACAAGCTCACAAAGCATTTTAGACTTAGGTATGTCATAGGCAGGAACCAAGAGCTATTCCACTAAGAATTCAAATTGTGGCACATTATTAGGGATATCCAAGAGAGATCCAATTATGGCCATAACATCTATTACTTTGTTCTATGCTCTAGGAATCTTCTCAAAAGAAATCATATGGAAATAAGATAGGAAAATATCCACCATGTGTTTGTAAGGCATCAAATTCTCATCCTTGGTGTCGTAATTTTCATTGACTTGGTTGATAACTAATTGAGAATCACCAAAAACTAGGAGTTCCTTAATTTTCCACTTAACTACCATTCAAAGTCTTGTCAACAATGCTTCATATTTGGAGACATTATTAGTGCATGGAAATGTGATGCGAAATGATTTATAAATATAATCTCCTTGAGGTGTGATGAATAATATGCCTGCTCCTGAGCCATGACCTATATGAGACCCATCAAAATAAAGTTTCCAAGGTAATCTAGGTCCTACATGGAAGATAGATTCATCTAGAAAATATGCTACCAATGGGTGATCACCTGTTATAGGTGCATCATCGAGTTGATAGGCTATGACCTATCCTTTTATTGCCTTGAATTTTGTATACTGTATGTCATACTCACTCAGTATCATGACTTATTTTTCCAATCGTCCTGTTAATGTTACCCGACTTAGAAGATATTTCAATGGATCTATCTTAGCCACTAATTGTGTTTTATAGTTCAACATATAATGTCTCAATTTTTGAGTGGAAAAGACTATTGCAAGGCATGCACATTCAATATAAGTATAATTGAGTTCATACACAACCAAAGTATGACTGATGTAATATATTGCTCTTTCCTTTTTCTCATGGTCGTTCTATGCAAGTAATGCCCCTAGTGTGGAAGTGGTTGCAAAGATATACAATATCAAAGGTTTCCTATCAATAGGCGGTATTAGGATTGGTAGTGTCATAAGATAGTCTTTGATTTATTGAAAATCAGCTTGACACTTGTTTGTCCACATAAAGGGGATTCCCTAGCGTAACAGGTATTGGAATGGTTGACATTTATCGGCCAACTATGCAATGAAATGTCTAATGGACTACAATCTACCCTGTAATGTTTGAAGCTCGCTAATTCCTTTTGGTGGAGGCATATCCCATATTGATTTTACCTTAGCTGGGTCAACTTCAATGCCCCAGAGAGAAACTATGTACCCCAAGAGTTTACTCGAAGTTACGTCGAAGATGCACTTCTTAGGGTTGAGATTAACCTTATACTCTTCCAGCCTTTTGAAGATTTTTTCTAGCACCTTTAGGTGATCGCCTCTTGTTAAGGATTTTTCCAAGAGATCTTCAACGTAATCCTCCATTAATGTGTGCATAAGATCATGAAATATCATGGTCATATCCCGTTGGTAAGTGGCACCTACATTCTTCAATCCGAAAGGCATGACGTTCCAGCAATATATACCCCAGGGACAAGTGAATGTTGTTTTATGTTGATCTTCTCGGGCGATACAGATCTGATTGTATCTTGAGAAACCATCCATAATAGACAACATCTCATAGCCTGCTATGAGATGCACTATGATATCTATATTCGGGAGCAAAAAATCATCCTTTGGGAAAGTTTTGTTCAAATCCTGGAAGTCTGTACATATGCAGATTTGACCATTCATTTTGGTGATAGGTACTAGGTTTGATATCCAATCGGCATGGTCTATAGATATTATGAACCGACATCTAACAAATTTTTGAGCTCAACTTTTATAAGCAAGGCAATTTATGGGTGCATCTTTCAAAGTTTTTGTTTGACTAGTTTGGCATTTGGAAGTAAGGGAAAATGATGTAATACTAATGCAGGATCTAGTCTTGGCATGTTAGCATATGACTATGTGAAGTTGACCTGGCATTCTGTGAAGAAATCTTGAAACTCGGGCCTTTCCTTTTCTATTAATGATGCTGCAAGGAGAATCATCTTGGGATTTTCAAGTGTGCCTATATTGACTTCTACGGTATCTTCAATTAGCACGGTCAATTTCTCTTGAGTGATGGAAAAGCTTTCAATTCACACTCACAAGATTGTTCATTTTAATGCCCAAAGTCAAATGTATGGGTGGTAAAGCAATAATCCCTAAGTGCTTTTGATTCTCCAGATTGTTGTGAGGCACAAGAGAAGTACATACGCACTAAGAAATCACTACCATACCACAAAACACGCCAAACACTTGTAAATTTTAAACCCAACTTATTATGAGACAAACACGATTCTTTTTAGCCCAATGCTGTGAAAATGCAAGTATATTTTAACCTTGAATGAGTGAGGATGCAAGTTGTGTTCTTTTTAAATCCAATGAGTGTAAATGTAGTTCATTTTAACCCATGAATGTGAAATGAAAGTTGTAGTTGTTTGCAAAATTTTAACCCAACTTATTATGAAATAAACAAGGTTCTTTTTATCCCAATGTTATGAGAATGCAAATATATTTTAACCTTGAATGGGTGTAGATGCAAGTTGTGTTCTTTTTAAACCCAATGAATGTAAATACAGTTCATTTTAACCCATGAATGTGAAATGCAAGTTGTATTTGTTGTTTAAAAGACTTTATAAAAATGAACAACTAAACAAAGTTAGTAACTTGCCACATGCTGCCAATAGAATGTCAGTAACCAGAAAACCCTAGTCTACTGAAATAAAAAGGCTAAGAAACTAAAAATAATGGAAAAAATTGAAAATAAACCCTAGATAGACAATTGCATTGTTGTAATTGCAAATGCGGCTCATAGAAATGATCAAAAGTGTCTCGGCAACTACGACTATGGCTTACAGGATGTCGACTGCGGTTCACTAGAATAGATGCGGCCTAGGTTTTTGACGATTGCGGCGAACCCGAAACACAGATGTGATGAACGACAATCAATTGCGGTGCATGAACATGAATCCGTACCTACAACATGCAAAAATGAAAAATCTATAGTGAATCTACAAATTTTTTGTCCTTCACGTCAGGTTCACCAAATGTAATTAAGGAAAAAATTAGGTTAGCAATAAATAGCATTAAAAAAACTAAACCCTAGCTAAAAATGAAGCAGAATGGAACATAAAAGCATAAACCAATGAACAATCTCACCAAAACCTTCATGCATTCCATGATTCATCTCCACTGCCTCTCTCCATTTTGTTGTAAATAGTATTTTCCCTCATATTTTAGTGAGCAACTATGACCAATGACAAAGACTTAGCAAAATATTGAAGGATTCAACTAAGAAATTGCAAGTGCACTTAGAAATTTGCAAGCATGAAGTGACAAAATGAGGTTGACATTTCCCTTTTATAAGTCAATGTTTTGGATGTATGGCTAGGATTGATAGTTGACAAATGCCCTAAGATGGAAGGTTGAGATTGAATGTGACAACTAACAATTAGGATTAGGGCAGAATTAGGGTAAAATTTGAAATGAAGGGCTATGATTTAATTTTAGGAAAATTAAATCAATGGTCAGAAATGCATGTGACAAGAGGATATTGGGCACAAAAAAAGAGATTGTTGGAAAATCAAATAAGAGTTTAAAATTATTTGATTTATGAGGGAGTGTTGATTTTTTTGAATTAAAAATTAATTTAATTCAAAAGAGGTGGGGTCATGATAGTAAATAATGATTTTTAATTATTTACTTTGTGGGAAAATGGAAATGGGGAAAATGATTTTATTTAAATTTGGAGGAAAAGACAAAAGGACAATTAAATAATTAATGAAAACTATTTAATTGTAGAGGAAAGGGCTAGGGTAAACAATAATTAAATAAATTTTAGGAATTTATTTAATTATAGATAGACATAGGAAATTAGTGGCGTATTAAATAAATAAATGTAATTTATTTATTTAAATAATCTGGAGGAAAAAATTAAATTAAAACTAAATAAATTTAGGAATTTATTTAATCATAGGAAATTAGTGACGTATTTAAATAAATAAATAAATTTTATTTATTTAAATAATCGGGAGGAATAAAAGATAGGAATTAATTAAATAATTAAGAATTATTTTATTAATAGTGAATTTGGACTATATGACATAATTAAATATTTAATTATGTTGAGAAGAAATATGGAAAAATAAAGCTTGCATGCCTAGGTTATTTTTATGTGTCTACACCTTATACTAAAGCAATGAATACAAAATATTCCCACAATTCTAATCTTGAAAATATTTGAAGTGTGTGCTAACAAGGTTTATGGATCTCACTCATTAAGTACATATGTAGTTGCATCCCTAAGACCCTAAAAATAAGTTGAGTGTTGAAACAAAGAATGAACTTATGCAAAAATCCATGAGCTTGGCTTCGATGTTGGTATTTCCATATGCATGACTCCATTGGAAAATAAAATGAGATCCACATGATCAATTAGGGCATCAATGCAAACAACATTTAACTTATAATCATCCTATCCCAACCAAATGACCCCAAACCAAGGCACAAGATAAAAAATGGGAGGCATGGTAAAGATGAGATTAAAAACTCAAAAAGTAACAAAGAAAACAAAAGAAAAGTAAACACCCCAAAAATTTAGGAGAAAGAACAACTTAACTCAAAGAAAAAAAAGTGAATCCAAAGAAAATTTAAGCAAGGAGAAAGAGGGGGTCCTGATTTTGCTAAGGTGAAATGGGGCATATGTGCAAGCCATGACAAGTAGGAAGGATTTAAAATCAAAATTTAATACAAGATCAAATCTATACATGGAGATAAACCCTTGAGAATTATTAATGAAGGTTGTGTGGCATATAATTAAGCCATGCTAATTAATGGAGGTTGGTGACTTGGTGTTCTAAGTGATACAAGACATATAGGAACACACATAATCAAAAGGGAAGAAAAATGAGAAGAGAATAGGAATGTATGGAGATAAATATGCTAGAAATATTTTATGAAGAGGTCGTTAAGGAAGTTGACCCCTTTACATTTTAAGAGTAAAATAAATTGTAGGTGTGGTATCACTAGAAGTATAGTAGTCATGAAGTTTTGTGTAAAACAAAAAAGTGATTTCTTAAAGTTCTAAACCCATGGGCTATGATCATAAGGATGTAATAGAGTGGAGATCATATTAAGAGGGATTTTTTATTAAAATTTTGGAGTGCTCAACATTGCATAATGGCATGATAATGAAATATCTTAGTGGAAGCAAGGAATCTATAATAATGATAATGAACAAAGAGAAATACCACTCTTCTTGAGTAATATTAAAAGTATACAAGCATGTACTTATCTATTTTTGGAACCTTCAAAAATAGTATGGGTGCAAAATTTGTGATGTACTAGTGTTGCTTGATATAAGAATTTGATAATTGCATCACTTTTTCTCGTCCTGATGTTCATGTTGGTGAAATAATGTAATGTTGAGTGTTGTGTGGATGAATAGAAATAAAGTGGTGATGTGCTAAGTATTTCACTCCTATTTATCCTTGTGGTTGCATTAGTGAAAAAATTTATAGCTCTATGTTCCATGTGTGAATGTAAATAGAGAGTTTATTGTGTTTCTTTCATCAATGTTGTTACACCTCAATTGTATAGTTACTATTTACTATTATTGCATAGGGTAAAAATGGATGTAATGTGAATCTTGGAGATGAATAAAATATGCTCGTACCTTGTTATCAATATGAATGTTTTCACATTTGATGAGTGTCTCATTTGATGTTATTCATGGTAAAATACTGAATTTATGTGAATGAAAGGTTATTGAATTGAAATTATTCTAACTTTGGATATGTTTATGTATAATACATATGTTATGAACATTTGACTGTCGTGAGCATGTGTTAGTCGATGCAAGTATGTGTTCTATTCCTCCAGGTGAAGGGGAAGTATCACTTGGGAGAAGATCTTGGTTGGGTAACCGGTAAAAGTAAATTGTCTAATCATACACACCACCTTAGAGTGATTGAACTGACCTAGTCTGTGGGTTATAGGTAAGTCATTCATAGCTTGTATGTTTGCATTAGGAGTCTTGTTTACTTTTGCATGCATTTGTGGGCGATGTTTATCTATTTGAGCTTTTGAGAACTTTTCTTGTGTTATTACGATCATATGGGTAAGTGGGATGTAGGCAGAAGTATGTTTATATGTATGAACATGCGTGTCAACGAGATCTAATGACACATATATGTATATGTATACATATAGATATACCACACTTCACACTTATCAATATGATTGTAATGTAAATGGCTGTAAGTGAATTTGATGTGAACATATATATATATATATGTATAGTATATGCACGTATCCATATGTATAGGCATATCGATACAAGTGTACGTTGGAAAATGGACATGCTCATACAGATGCATCAATATGATATACCTATATATACATGTACATAGAGTCATATACATTTATACATATATATATATTTATATATATGCATACATCTTGTATAATGTGCTTATTATAATTATTTTTCTTATACACTTATATATATGTATATATATATTTAGTTATATATATGTGTATATATTAATACGTAAGATATTTAAATATATATATGTATATGATATATACAATATATATATAATAATAATATATATTTGACATATTGATTTTATGTAACTGGAATTCGACTTATTCTTATTTAATAAGAAGTTGATTTATTTAGACTACTTGTGATGTTAAATGACCATGGCTAATTTGTGTCGATGTTGGACACCAAGTTAGAAGTTGACTTGGAAATACACAAGCTGAGTGTATGAGCTATGTATCACTAGCTAAGACACGTATGAGAGAAACGTAGCAATACGTTTAAAATCTACTAGCTTTGACTTGGTCAATGGAGTAAATGAAAAAGACGTGGACTAAGTCCAACACATTTATATGGTTCAATCAACTCAAACTATAAACTAGTCGATTCATTCTATGTGTTGCAAAAATATCATTGACTTATTCTCATCATCTAGAGATTGCACCAACTTTGAGGTTTTGGTGCCACCTTTGTTTTCACTTTCTTGTAGTTGTCATTTTGGAGAAATATTTGAATTCTCCATGTGTTGATTGAAAGTCTTTTGAATGCTGTAAATCAGAAAGTCGATCTGTTGATGGTTCATGCCGAGTCTAATCTTTTATCATCGCCACCTTTATGTTGATTCACTTTGCATGAAATTTGTGTCATTCTTCATGCCATAACTGTAGGATTTCAGAATGTTGGTTTCTCTAAAAATAGTTGCACCATTTCATTTGGAACGCATTCATTCATTCATAATCATTCTCATTCTCTTATGGGAAAATTATCTCCATTCTCCCATTGTACTTAAGAGAGACACATCATACCAATAGCTATACCTCACTTGTTGTTTATCATATTTGAGTTATTACCAACCATTTTCATATATTTTATGAGTGAGAAAAGAGTGAGCTTTTGTGAGAAAGAGATCTTATGGTTTGAGAGAAGTGTTCTATAAACAAGAGAGAGAGAGGGAATTGTTTTCGGAAGCTGAATCAAGTTGAGTTACTATTGGAGAAGGTTACACTATCATCATTATTTGGGATAAACAATAACAAGCATGGCGATTTCTTCTTCTTATTACTTGAAAGTGACATGTGTTTTCTATGTTGCATGAAATGCCTTTTCTATTTGAGCAATAGAAGTGTTTAATATTGTTTTTGAAAAATGGAATTGATGTTTTTAGACTATTTTCATATTATGCTCGTAAGAACTCCATAATAGGAGTATAGTGTATTTATTAGTTAAATATATACTAGGCTTGATTGAATGCAAGAGTCATTTGAGGTACACCCAACTAAGTTATTAAATTAACTAGGAAAGCTTGTGTTACTCCTAGGATAGTAATCTAGTATGGGAGGAAGCTTGTGTACTTACTTGTTATATAGATTTATTTATGGTAGATTAGTATGTTGTAGGCTATTCTAGGATGACATATTATCCATTGAAGGACAATACCTATGCATAGTGTAAGATAAACTTAAGCCAAATCGGCCCTGAGTAGTGTATGTGATAGACGACTCTTAGTCATTTACTGAATATAACACTTTGGCCAAAGTAGTGCAATGTCCGAGACTCCACTAAAGATTGTGTGACTATTAAGACTACATTGCCAGTTCACCATGATCCATTATTATATGCTAGTTCAAGATTGTGGGATTACAAGGTTCTAGTTATGTAGGACACAACACTATGATCAGTTGGTTGTCATTATCGGTTACTCTACCAATCTCTTCATCAAAGGGAAGGGCCATCTATTGAAAGATAGATGTGTGAGGGACCGCATTAAGAGTCTATGGTTGGCGAAAAAGTGCCTAAGTGATGCTTCTCCTCCACAGTAGGTGATAGAAGAACCAAGATTTGAAAGGGAAGATCTTGGATTGTCTTATAGCTATTTGTTCTAAAGCTCTATGAGCTATGTATGTATTTGTATGATTTCTTACATTGAAGTATATTTGAAATGAAAAGGAATTCATGTTGTAATATGTTATGGATCTTGATTGGAAATTATCAATAAAAGAAAATAATTTTTTTATTGCAATGGTTTTGTTACTTGTCTATTACTCGTTTGGTGTAAAATAAGATATTTTTACTTTATGGAAGGGTTAGTACGTTACATGTGGTATTAGAGCCACTGGGTTTAAATCTAGAACCTATGAGCTCATCATTTTTCCATTCCAACATTATCTAATGTTGTGAAAAGTTCTTGTGTCAAGATGGTGCGTCTTAGATTAATGGCTCAAAAGTCAGTAATCGAAAAATGAGTGCTACCTCAAGGACAAGAAGGAAAAAGAAGCCATCGTTAGGACCATAGAGGGAACCAACTACGATAATGCTATTTGGTTGAGTGACACCAAAAAATTTAGTCACACACTTTCTTGGATTAGTGATGTGAAGAGGAAGATGAAGATGGAGGCTATGTACAATTACTTACCAACCATCTCACTAGAAAAGTCAGAGTCATTACCACTTTCCAAGGATATGCCTTCAAAAGGAAGTGTTAGTCCTACATTCATCTTTAGGGATCCTAGGGTTCTACCATTGTTTGAAGTAATATCAATTTATTCAAGTAAAGAGTTTTAGCGATATGTACTAAGGACATCGCCAGACGAGAAATGGTCTCATGAACAAATGTCTACAAAAAATATAGACTATATTGTTGATGAACACCATATTGACATTACTTCTTGTAACGATGTATCAGATGATAAATTCGAGGGTTATTATCTATTTTTGGATAGGTATGAACAAATGAGAGATGAACAGAAAGATAGGGAACAACAATTTTATCATTTTGTAGGTTATACTCCTTTAAGTTATGTGTCTGAGAGTGAATCCGAAGGATACTCTCCACTTGACTATCTGAATAGTTGCTCCATGTAATTGAAAGGATATTAAAATCCTCATGAAATGAATAAATTTATGTGTTTATCAAAAGAAGTGTGTGCTTAATCTTATATGGAATTCTTGTGTACATATGAATGTTTACTTTTATTTTTTTCATAAGACAAATGACAACATAATTTAGGCTAACATGGATAAAAAATTCAGGTAAAAATCAATCACATAAGCATGTGGTGAAGATATATGTGAGGACATGAACTAATCCTGATGCAAGTCAGGAGGTTGGACAAGGCACCACTAGAGTAGAGGCTAGGCTTGACGAAATCCTAGAAAGCTTGGCTAATCTTGAACAAGAAAGAGTTAAGGATATGGTAAAAAAGAAAGTACCCATCAATGAACAAGAGGGATAAAGTTATTCCCATGGGCATGGTGAAAAACATAATCATGAGAAGGAAAAATAACCTTCACCATCTATTGAAAGGAATAAGAAGATAAAGTCTTCTAAACTGTCAAGGGACATGAAGAAAATTCCACCTAATTTTGATGGTAGTACTAGAGGTGATGATGATGAAGTATGGTTCAAATGGAAAAGTATTTTGAAATGTGAAACTATGATGAGGTCACTAAAGTCGCATGGGGTGCATATCAGTTAGTGGGAGAAGCCTCTAACTAGTGGATGAATAAGAAGTTGGAACTTAACATACTCATGGAAATTAACTTGGGGAGAATTTGTGGAGATTTTTTGCAAAAGATGGTTACCACAACTTTTCTATGACTAGAAACTCTCAAATTTCTAGGGGTTAATGCAAGGTAACATGACAGTCCACAAATACTAGGAGAAGTTTACCTGACTTCTGCACTATGTTCCCATATATCACAAGGATGAGTGTTTTTGTATTAGGAAATTCATAATGGGACTAAACAATAATTTTGGAGGGGAAGTGGATATGCATGGTCCAACAACAATGGATCTTGTATATGAAAAATAAATTAAGAAAGAACAAAAGCTTAAAGCTGATTCCACTCGACAAGAAAGAAAAGAGCAAAATAAGGATGTGGAAGTTCCTAACAAGATAACTCCTAAGAAGGAGGAATCTGTGCAAAATAATGTAAATAAAAAAAGGAAAAGACTCTGCTATAATGGAAAAGAGTTTAGGAGATATCATAAGAGAAATGATTCTAGCATGTGTAATACTAGCAAAGCTAATGAAAGTACCAATAAGTCTGGAGAAACCATAGGAAAAAGAGGACCAAGTACATGATGTTTTATATGCAAAGGGGATCACTATGAAAGTGAATGTCCCAATAAAACTTCTAGTGAATGTTCAACAAAGGATACATGTTGTTGTGGACGATCGATAGGCAGATTACCTAGTAACTCCAGTCGAAACACCAGGTATTTTTTTTGGCTTACACATTTTTGTTCTTATTGATATCAGTACAACTAAAAATTTCATTTCACTTAGAACAACTAAAAAATTATCTAGGAAGGTAGGACACATGGAAATGTCTTGGGATGTAGAGTATGCAAACCAGACAAGAGCGAAGGTGGATCAATGTCTATTCGAGGCTAGGATAGAACTACCTAGTTTTACTACTGAAGTTAACCTTTATGTCGCACCTCTAGGATAATATGATGTTATCGTAGGAATGAATTGGTTGTAGAAACATAGGGATATAGTAGACTACCATGCTAAGACTATGGAATTCCTAGATGATTTTGGAAATAAAGTTGAATTCCAAGGAATAACTAGAGAGGTTAGGATTCAAAAAATTAAAAAAAATGCAACTTATACAAATTACAAAAATACAACTTATAAAAAGCTAAGAAGAAAGGGTGTAAAATCTTTTCCATAAAGATTGAAGAACTTGGGAAGGATAGTGATAATTTTGAGTACCAAATTTTTCAAGAATTAGAAGATGGAGAAATAGATGAAATTAGAAAATCAGATATGGAGAAGTACCCAATTTTGAGGAAATTTTTGGATGTGTTTCCGGAAGAGTTACCAAGATTACCTCTGAAAAGAGTATTTGATTTCTCTATTGATATAGTTCCAAGATTAGAACCTATTTCTAAGATACCCTATAGGATGACAACCACAAAAATTATGGAACTTAAGACACAATTGGACAAATTGTTGTCAAAAGGACTGATAAGACCAAGTGTTTCACCTTGGGGAGCGCCAGTTTTCTTTGTTAAGAAGAAGGATGGAACATTGAGTTTGTGCATGAATATTGTATGCTTAACAAAGCTATGGTTAAGAACAAGTATCCATTGCTACACATCAACGATATTTTTTATCAAATGAGAGGTGTCATTGTATTCTCTAAAATAGATTTGAGATCTGGATATCACCAATTGAGGATTACAGATGAAGATATCTTTAAAACCACTTTTAGAACTCGATATGGTCACTATGAGTTCACTATTTTACCTTTTGGTTTAACAAATGCACTGGAAACATTCATTAACCTAATGGATAGTGTGTTTAGGGATTACCTTGAAAAATTTGTACTAGTTTTTCTAGATGATATCTTGATTTATTCTAGAAATGAGGAAGAACATTGCAAGCATTTAGAAATGGTCCTACAACATTTGAGAGAGCATAGGTTGTATGGTAAACTTTCCAAGTGTACATTCTTCCAAAAGAGGGTACATTATTTGGGTCATGTGATTTCGGTCGAAGGAATTGTGGTAGATCCAACAAAGATCAAGGCAATAATTGAGTGGCCCATACCCAAAAATGTGTCAAAAGTAAGAAGTTTCATGGGCTTGGGAAGATATTACAGGAAGTTTGTTACAAAATTTTCTAAGATTGCTTTTCCAATTACTTCTTAACAAAAGAAAGGAAAGAGATTTGAATGGAATGAGAAGTGTCAAGAAGCTTTTGACCTACTCAAAGAGAAACTAACCACCGCACCTCTTAAAAGTACCAGATCCTAAAGGTAGCTTTACGGTTATCATAGATGTATGCAAAGAAGGGTTAGGAGGTGTACTGATGCAAGATGGGAAAGTGATTGCTGATGAATCTAGAAAGCTGAAACCTTACAAAATAAATTATGCATCGCATGATTTAGAATTAGCAGCTATAGTTCATGCATTGTAAATGTGGAGGCACTATTTGCTAGGAAAACCCTTTGAGTTGAAAACTGATCATAATGGATTAAAGTACCTTTTTACTCAACCTAATATGAATGCTAGACATAGAAGATGGTTAGAGTTAATAGCTGACTATGATTTTGATATTAGTTATATTAAGGGGAAATAGAATTGAGTTGTTGACGCATTAGGTAAAAGATGACACATTGCTTCCTTAGTAGCAATTCAAACCGATTTCAAAGGGCAAGTACTCCAAAAGTGTAAGGAGGATGAGTTTTACTTGCAATTTAAGAAAGCACTCATGGATAATCCACAAGATTCTAGGTATGAAGTTTTTCAATTTGAACCTAATGGATTACTTAGATTCAAGGGTAGAATGTATGTACCTGATGTGAAGGAATTGAGAAATGTGTTATGGAAGGAAATACATGAAGCACCATATTCCAAACATCCAAGAGTGACAAAAATGATGGTTGATGTAAAATCATTATACTTCTAAAAGGGAATGAAAGGAGATGCCACCAGTTTTGTGGCTAGGTGTCTTGAGTGTCAAAGGGTGAAAGTTGAGCATCATCATCTTGCTGGCTTGTTATACCCACATGACATGTACCAGAAAGGAAATGGAAAGTTAAAGTATGGAATTTGTGCAAGGACTGCTGGTGCAGGAGCACCCAATAGGTCATCATAGGAAGGATGTCTAGAAGGTCATGTTTGACCAAATTTGTCTAGGCCAATTTATCTCCCTATTCTCATTCCTTCATGTTTGTGCCTTAGTGGCATGTGTGATCAGGTGTTGAGTTGGTAAAGGTTATGTTGACCATTAAATAGGTTTGAGGTTTTGGCTACAAGGAAGGCTTAAGACTCTT
This sequence comes from Sequoiadendron giganteum, assembly GCA_007115665.2. NCBI lineage: Eukaryota > Viridiplantae > Streptophyta > Pinopsida > Cupressales > Cupressaceae > Sequoiadendron > Sequoiadendron giganteum. The sequence goes on from CM021104.1 coordinate 446,236,188, forward strand.
TTTAGTCCTTTTTAGGTGTTAGTTTTTCTAAATTTTGCAAATAAGGCTTAAATGGAAGCCACAAGCGGCCAAGGAGTAGTTAAGCCCAAGCCTAACTATTTTTGAGACCCTACTTAAGGGTGAACTCGCCATGGAAGTGAGGTTGGAAGCATTTACATTGTTTGGAGTTTTTGAATTCAAGAAAGACAGTGGTGTTTTTTGTGTGAATTTCTGGTTTTGTCTCAAGTAGAGCTTTAATGGATTGAATTTGATAATATAGTGTAAGTAGGATGTAGTGTACTGGTTGATTAAGCACTATGTGGTAGTGGTTTAGTTTATTAGTTCAGTTTTCAAGCACTGTGGTAGATAGTTGTTTCCTTTCACTTGCTGATCTGGCAAGTTGTTTGTAGAAAATGGAGGGTTAGTTCACATTCCCACTGTACATAATGTACGGCCCCTTGGGAATTGTGACTAGAATCCATGCCTATACATAATGTAGAGTTAGGAGGTCTTGACAGTTTTGCAAGCACCATGGAAGTCTTCTCCTAGGCGAGCCAGGAAGTGTCCAGGGAAGACCAAAGTGCTAAGCACTAAACATTGCAGAGGTGTTGAATTGGATCAATTTTCCTTTTGGTGAGGGGTGATGTGAGGCTTGAAAAGCTATGGTAACAAGGAGGAGACTCCACTAGTCCATTTGGTGAGGGAAGTCTTGACAGTCTGTTGTGTGGTCAGGAAAAGGCTTAAAACAAAAGGCCTAGTTTAGTCCACTTCCAGGTTAGGGCTTTGTATGGCTAGTTGAGGCCCAAGGCTCCAATAAAATTTGAGTGGTGGAAATAAGGACCAGGAATTCCAAGAAAAGTTTGGGGGTTATTTGAAGGAACCTTGTGGAAATCCCTGATCTCTCAGAGAAGAAACCCTAGGTTTTAGGCCTAAAAATGAGGGTTTGGTGAAAGCGACTAGGGAATGAAGCTAGGTGGATCCCTAAATACCTTGCTAGGATGGAATGAAGCCTATGAAATCACCTCCTCACCTCTGCAAAGTCAAATTTAGTACATTGGAGGATTGTAGCCTTTAGGGTAGATTAAGGGCTAAGGTTAGAATTGCAAGATTGCACCAAGGTGAACTTGGTAGGAAGAATTGGATTGGTATTAGGGGATGGCAGGGAAAGACCAGGGGAACCTATCTAGGAGAAGGTCCTAAAGGTTGAAGTGGTGGAGTGGGACACCTTAGAGGTCTTCCAAACAAGATCTAGAGCATGAAACAGTGATTGTTTCATCCAACCTCCCTATCAACTGCCTATGTCAAGGAATAAGCACAATGCCATACTGGTGATAGTTGATAAGCTTACAAAAGTGGCACATTTTATACCAAGGAACCTAACTAATGGAGCACCTGTCATAGAAAGGAAATTTGTGTAGGAAGTGTTTAGATTCCTAAAAATATTATCTCAGATAGAGATGCGCAAGTCACTTCTAGGTTTTGGAAAACCTTGTTTTCTGCACTAGGGACTCAGTTAAATATTAGCTTGGCATATCATCCTGAAATGGATGGGAAAATAGAAAGGGTAAACCAAGTATTAGAAGACCTACTTAGGATGTATTGTATGGATCAGTAGTACAAGTGGGAAGATTACTTACCCTTAGGCAAATTTTCTTACAATAACTCATATCATTCTGCAATTAAGATGACTCCATTCAAAGCTTTGTATGGCTAGAAGTGTCAAACTCCTATAAGTTGGGATAAACTTGAGGATTGAGTAAGTCATGGGCCTAAAATGTTGGCAGAAATGGATGAGCAAGTTAAGATTATTAATCAAAGGTTATCAAAAGCTAACAATCGACAAAAAAGTTACGTTAATGCTAAGAGAGTGCTTCGTAATTTTGCCTTGGGTGACAAAGTGTTGTTGAGAGTGAAGCCTCACAAGAGCTCCATTAAATTTGGAAATTCTTCTTAAGTTAGCCCCATGTTATGTTGGACCTTTTGAGGTTCTAGAAGAAGTGAATCGAGTAGCCTATCGAAACGCTTTGCCACCAACTCTTGTCAGAATGCATAATGTCTTCCATGTGTCTTACCTTAAAAAGTATGTACCAGGGGATAATCATGTCATTGAATGGATTGCTTTACATGTAAGGGACACCAGAGTAGTAACTCTTGAGCCCATCAAGGTTCTAGGAACATGTAAGCTACGCCTGCATAATAGAGAGGTCTTGTAGTGCAAAGTCTAGTGGGACCAGTATGTAGAAGACTCAACTACTTGAGAGGACTATACGGAAATTAAACAAAAAATTCTTGACATTCTTGATGCTTTTGAGAATGTTGAATAATGTAATGTTAGATTGTTATGTTCTTAATAATACCTTAGGTAATCAGAGATGATGATTCATAAGGGGGGAAGTATGTTACACCCTAATTATATAGTTACTATTTACTATTACTGCATAGGGTAAAAATGGATGTAATGTGAATTCTGGAGATGAATAAAATGTGCATGTACCTTGTTATCAATATGAATGTTTTCACATTTGATGAGCGAATCATTTGATGTTACTTCAGTTGATGTTATTCATGGTAAAATACTGCATTTATGTGAATAAAAGGTTATTGAATTGCAATTATTCTAACTTTGGAGATGTTTATGTATACTTATTAGAATTGGCTATGGCTTCCAAGATCTTGAGACCAAATGGAAAGCACAAGAGAGATAATAGAATGTGACAAGAATGAACTATATTCTTATCAATTGATTCAATGATTTTAGATTGATTGTATAAATGAGAGAGACCCCTTAGTTATATAGCCAAGGTGAGAACATATAAGGGCATAAGATTATGATGAGTGTCGTAATATTATGATACGAGACAACTATGAAAATCTATCACTCCACCTAAAGTGGAAAAGTGATAATGTGATAATCACCACAAATGGTGGATCACCCACAAAAGGTGGAGAGTTAATCACATGATATGTCCACAAAAGGTGGAAGTGATAAAGTAATAACATGATAAGTCCATGAAAGGTGGAAAAGCTCCAACTACCTCCTATGTGGTCCCTAAGTAAAGTTAAATAAGGTGTAATCATGACCTAGGACAAGGTACAAAACATTTAATTACACCAACACCCCCCCTTAAGTGCAACTTAGGGAAAATTCACACAAAAGAAAACAATGCAAGATGGGTCCCGACAACTAGGCCATGTTAGGTACCCATGTACAAATGCAAAGGAATCTCTCACAAATAGAGAAAAGGAGAAAACCTAGTGGGACAAAACTCCTCCCCAGAAAAGAGATGAAATACAAAAATGAAATGTTCTCAATGATGAATGAGAAGGTAAAAACCCCATGTGAGGAAAAAGACCCCCCCATAAGAGAGAAGTAGAAGAGAGACAAGGCAGCCCCCCCTCAATGTTGAGTCTCTTGCAATGATTGTAGAAGCTCGACATTGAATGTTGAAGATGATCCAATCTCGTCAAACAAAGTTCCTCCCCTTAGGAACAAACAAAACCATGGATGTATGCAGGATGTCAAGAATATGGATGATGGATGATGATGTCTCTGAAGCATGCTCAAGTGTCTCCATGTCGATGTCGAAAGTTGACACACCCCAAACAGGCATTCTAGGCCACACTGCTGAAGATGACAATCCAGAATCTAGTAGAGATGAATGTAGAACATAATCCAAAGACAAAGATATCCCCTCTGAAAATAAAGAAGCCTCCTCGAAATGTTTTTCAAAAGTATCCACACTCACACCAAACTACAAAGAATGATCATGTAGAGAATGCACAAGAGGGTCAAAGTGTTCCCTCACAACAACTGAAGAAGGAGCATCTTCATCAAAGAGAAGATGAATGCTATCGATGATGTCCCCAAAATCTACAAGATGAAACTCCACAAACAAGTCTGAAATACTTGTCAAGAAGTCATCACAAGTAGCCATATCTAGAAGACAATGTATATCCTGATGCATTGAATCACAAGGAACCAAAACTATGGAATCACAAGCATCATCAACTGCAACAGTAGGTGGAGGAGATGGAATGCATGTCTCAAGTACTGGATCTGATGTGAGAACTCCCAAGTTCAAGAAGCCAAATGTCTCCTTTGAATCATGGTTCATATTGTCAATAGCTGAAGGAACAATGTCACCATCAGAAGTAAAATCTACAAAGGTATACAACCAAGATGAATGATCAACCACCCCAGTAGAAATGATCTCTCTACTCTCCAAGTCTTGAATGATGACTGAATCAGGTGTGAACTCCACAATTCTCCCATCTCTACCATGTGTAATTTGATATATGGAAAGAAGATTGTTTGTCAAATGAGGAACACACAAAACATCCTGGAAAGAGTTGTCCCCAAAACTAATAGATCCCTTCCCAATTACACTCATGTATGTATTGTTTCCCATCAAGATAGGAGACGTACTACAAGGTTGAAATGAAGAGAATATAGACTATGAAGATGCCATATGATGAGAAGCTCCTGAATCTAGAAGCCATCTCCTTGATCTTGGACCTAAAAAAGTGCAAAGAGCTTGTCCTTTATATCTTGATGTTGATGCTCAACCTTTGTCCTTTTTAGACTGTTTTGAAGAAGGAGAAGAAGATTCAAACATTCTAGAAGGAAAATCAATGTGATTCCTTTTCAGAATATTTTTCAACTCATCAATATCATTCTTATAAAAATAGTTTTCTTCATGTCCATCCTTCTTGCAATATGCACAAAAAGGCCTCTCCTTCTTAGATGATTCTCCTTTTGAGTGAGTGGATTCTGATTCTTTATGTGGCTTGTTCTTTTTCTTCTTTTGCTTCTTATCAAGATTCCCTAATTCTTTCTATACCTTTGACTCACTAACCATTAATGCATGTGACTTGGAAGACTTGATTAGACCCATGTTCATTAACTTAGCTTCCTCTTGGATTAGGATATTTGCAAAGTCATCAAACTTAGGATCAACATATGATGCTCCCATAGAAAGTCGATGGGTATGAAAGCCATAAACAAATACTGAATACTCAGGACCAAGCTTGGATAACACTTTCAGAATCAATTATTAATCCTCTTTATCAATGTTGCATTCTTTCAATTATGTTCTTAGTTGCTTGATTTTGGAGATGTAGTCTTGGATGTGGTAAAAAATTTTAGGATCAAGATTCATCAAATCATTATCAATCTGATATCCCCTAATCTTATCTATTTTACCATACAATTTTTCAAAAGTCTCCCACGCCTCTTTAGGTTTTTTACATGATTCAATATGAAATTGTAAATCAAATGAGACTAATGAACATATGCATCCAAGTGTTTTCTCATGATCAATCTCCCATTTTTCCAATTCTTTAGCACCAATAGGTTATTGAATAGTGTCCTTTAGATGACCTATTAGAAATTTCATCATGAGATAGTTCCATACTTATTTTCTCCATGTATCATAATTATGTGGAGTTAGGAGTTCAATTTGAGATTTCCCCATTGCAAGAACACAAACCAAGCAAAAGAATGCAATCAACCACTACAAGATTACCCCCAAAAACACTCAATCAAGAAACCCCCCAAGCAATATCTGATTTGGCACTTTATATGCACTTCATTTACAGTTTCCACTTGCCAAACTAGCGAAGTGGACTTTGATCTTGGTACATGCAAATTTCCAAAATAGGCCCCAAGCTCAAAGTGAAAAAATTATAGTAGATGAGATAAATCTGATTACATCACTAGAAATTACACGAAAAATCATGCACTTTCAAAAAAAAAATCACCCAAAAATGTTACCGTAGGAGCAAGATATGAACTCCTGAAGTTCCCAAAATGAGGATGAAGTAGCAAGACCTATGAGAATATGCAATTTTTGGAAAAACTAGAAGCCAGAACCAAAACCTGATTGCACCACTATGAAGAGCATGAAAAATTAGCCCAAATAAAAAAGAAATCTCAAAAAAAGGAGCCAAAATGAGCAAGATATGAAGCGTTGAAATTGAACTGCCAAAATGAAAATGCAATCCGTGAGGGGGGCCAAAATTTTCAAAAGAACGCTGACGTCATCGGTGATATGATGATGACATCAACCATTTGTGCAATTAAATTTGACGTGCATTGGGCCGTCAAAAAAGAATATGCTTTGGGCTTGACGAAATATTCTTTTCTTGTCGGAATCTTTTGAGAGGTCGGAATATGCTTTGACGAAAACTTTGTGGAATATTTGTTGGGAATATTCTTGGAATCTTCAATCATCTGGTTTGATGCCACCGGTCTTTTGAAAATGTTTGCCAAAATTATTTAAGTTGCAGCTGCGGGTAGAGCGTCAGTTATAAACCCGACCGATATGTGGGGGTCATGGCCATAATGCCATGCGGCGGGCTGCAGACGCCTATGATACCCTGCCTCTATGCAGGATACGCAAATTTTTCGCTTTTTGTAATTTTTAAAAAACTTTTTCAAAAAAAGCTTTTACAAATTTTAATTCACAAAAATAATTTTTTCATGAAAAAAATTCAAAAAATTTCATCGACTTTTTTTTTATAAAAAAAAGGTATCCTAATGCAATGATGGCGACCTAGGGGCCGTATGGCTCCTTGGTCAATTTTTTTTTGCCTCACCAGACAACTGGCTCCAAAATGGACGAATAGACAATCGATCTTAGGGTTTTTGGCCCTTCTGGACATGATGGCAAGGTCGGATTTGACCAAAAATGCTCCAAAAATGCAGCTACCTTCTGGATCTCGAAACCACTCCTCAACTTCAAACCCTCATAGATTTGGCCTCGTATATCTGATTTGGATGAAACAAAAGGAAAAATCGACTTTCTTGAACCTTCTGGATGTAATTGTGAGCTCAGATTTGCACCAGCAAGCTCCGATATGAACCTGCAATAAAGAGCCAAAAATGGAACCTCCCCAAATCTGCTATCTCTCTTCAGAAAAAGACTCTCCAATGGCACCCAACCTGCTTTGATACCATGTTAAAATTGGCTATGGCTTGCAAGATCTTGAGACCAAATGGAAATCACAAGAGAGAGAATAGAATGTGGCAAGAATGAACTATATTCTTATCAATTGATTCAATGATATGAGATTGATTGTACAAATGAGAGAGACCCCTTGGTTATATAGCCAAGGTGAGAACATAGAAGGGCATAAGATTATGAAAAGTGTCATAATATTATGACATGAGACAACTATGAAAAGCTATCACTCCACCTAAAGTCGAAAAGTGATAATGTGATAATCACCACAAATGGTGGATCACCCACAAAAGGTGGAGAGGTAATCACATGATATGTCTATGAAAGGTGGAAGTGATAAAGTAATAACATGATAAGTCCACCAAAGGTGGAAAAGCTCCAACTACCTCCTATGTGGTCCCTAAGTAAACTTAACTAAGGTGTAATCATGTAGGACAAGGTACAACACATTTAATTACACCAACAATACTGCATATGTTATGAGCATTTGATTGTCATGAGCATGTGTTAGTGGATGCAGGTATGTGTTTCATTCATCCAGGCGGAGGGGAAGTATCACTCGGGAGAAGATCTTGGTCAGGTAATCGGTAAAAGTAAATTGTTTGAGCATACACACACCACCTTAGAGTGATTGAACTAAGTTAGTTTGTGGGTTATAGGTAGGTCATCCATAGCTTGTATGTTTTCATTAGGAGTCTTGTTTACTTTTGCATGCATTTGTAGGTGATGTTTATCTATTTGAGATTTTGAGAACTTTTCTTGTGTTATTACGATCATATGGGTAAGTGGGATGTAGGTGGAAGTATGTTTATATGCATGCACATGCATGTCAATGAGATCTAATGACACGTATATGCATATGTATAGATATACCACACTTACATACTTATCAATATGATGGTAACGTAAATGGTTGTAAGTGAATTGTATGTGAACATATATATGTGTGTGTGTAGTATATACACGTATCCATATGTATAAGCATATCGATACAAGCGTACGTTGGAAAATGGACATGCTCATACGAATGCATCAATATGATATACCTATATATACATGTACATAGAGGTGTATACATGTATACGTGTGTGTATATATATATGCATACATCCGGTATAATGTGCTTATTATAATTATTTTTCTTGTACACTTATATATATATCGGATGTATGTTTTTGAAAAGTTAAGCAGAATTTACAGGGTGCTGCACCCTTCACAAAGAGCCACAAGGGCCAAAAAGGAACAAGTCTAAATGTATATTGATGTGTGTTGATTGGCTTACGATATATATCAGATGTATGTTGATTGGCTTACGATATATATATTTATTATATGTAAATGTATATTAAAATATTATATATATATTTAGTTATATATATATATATATATGATATATACAATATATATAATAATAATATATATTTGACATATCGATTTTATGTAATTGGAATTCGACTTATTCTTATTTAATAAGAAGTCGATTTATTTAGACTATTTGTGACGTTAAATGACCATGGCTAATTTGTGTCAATGTTGGACACTAAGTTAGAAGTTGACTTGGAAATACACACGACTGCGTGTATGAGCTACATATCACCAGCTAAGACACATATGAGAGAAACATAGCAATACGTTTAAAATCTACAAGCTTTGACTTGGTCGATGGAGTAAATAGAAAAGATGTGGACTAAGTCCAACACATTTATATGGTTCAATGGACTCAACCTATAAACCGGCCGATTCATTCTATGTGTTGCAGAAATATCATTGACTTATTCTCATGATTTGGAAATCATGCCAACTTTGAGGTTTTGGTGCCACCTCTATTTTCACTTTCTTGTAGATGTCATTTTTGGAGAAATATTTGAATTCTCCATGTGCTGATTGAAATATTCTTTTGAATTTTGTCAATCAGAAAGTTGATTTATTGATGGTTTATGCCGAGTCTAAGCTTTTATTATCGCCACCTTTATGCTGATTCACTTTGCATGAAATTGGTGTCATTCTTCATGCCATAACTATAGGATTTAAAAATGTTGGTTGCTTTATAGATAGTCACTCCATTTTATTTGGAAAAAATTCGCTCATTCATTCATAATCATTCTCATTCTCTTGTGTGAACATTATCACCATTCTCGCATTGTACTTGAGAGAGATGCACCATACCAAGAGCTATACATCACTTGTTGTTTATCATATATGAGTTATTACCGACCATTTTCATATATTTTATGAGTGAGAAAAGAGTGAGCTTTTGTGGAAAAGAGTTATCTTATGGTTTAAGAGAAGTGTTCTATCAACAAGAGAGAGAGAGGGAATTGTTTTGGGAAGCTGAATCAAGCTGAATTACTGTTGGAGAAGGTTGCACTATCATCATTATTTGGGATAAATGATAACAGGCATGGGGATTTCTTCTTCCTATTACTTACTTGAAATTGATGTGTTTTCTATGTTGCATGAAATGTCTTTTCTGTTTGAGCAATATAAGTGTTTAATACTATTTTTGAAAAATGGAATTGAAGTTTTTAGACTATTTTCATATTATGCTTGTAAGAACTCCATAATAGGAGTATAATGTATTTCTTAGTTAAGTATATACTAGGCTTTATTGAATGCAAGAGTCACTTGAGGTACACCCAAAAAAGTTCTTAAATTAACTAGGAAAGCTTGTGTTACTCTTAGGATAGTAATCCAGTATGGGAGGAAGCTTGTGTACTTACTTGTTATATAGATTCATTTCTTGTAGATTAGTATGTTGTAGGTTAGCCTAGGATGACAAATTATCCATTGAAGTACAATACCTATGTGTAGTGTAAGATAGTCTTTAGTCAAATCGGCCCTGAGTAGTGTATGTGATAGATGACTCTCAATTGTTTACTGAATATAACACTTTGGCCAAAGTAGTGCAATGTCCAAGACTCCACTAAAGATTGTGTGACTATTGAGACTACATTATCAGTTCACCATGATCCATTATTACATGCTAGTTTGAGATTATGGGATTACAAGGTTCTAGTTATGTGGGACACATCACTATACTCAGTTGATTTCATTATCGGTTACTCTACCAATCTCTTCGTCAAAGGGAAGGGCCATCTATTGAAAGATAGATGTGTGAGGGACCGCATTAAGAGTCTATGGTTGGCGGAAAAGTGCCTAAGTGATGCTTCTCCTCCATAGTAGGTGACAGAAGAACCAAGATTTGAAAGGGAAGATCTTGGATCGTCTTATAGCTATTTGTTCTAAAGCTCTATGAGCTATGTATTTATTTGTATGATTTCTTACATTGAAGTATATTTGAAATGAAAAGGAATTCATGTTGTAATATGTTATGCATCTTGATTGGAAATTATCAATAAAATAAAATAATTTTTTTATTGCAATGGTTTTGTTACTTGTCTATTACTTGTTTGGTGTAAAATAATAAATTTTTACTTTATGGAAGGGTTAGTACGTTACAAATGCCAATTCATCATTTTGGTCCAATGTATGAAAGTATTCAAAAAAATTGAGTGTGATGGAAGTGAACGAAAATGGGATAATGATACAATGTAATGCCCCAATCCTCACACCTAAGGCATTAGCCAAGTGAATTTTTTTTTTAAAATAATAACACAAGAATGATTATATTGAATAAGATACAACCTTGAAATGTTGCATTGCATGCTAACATACACACAAGGTATCATATCAAGCACAATGATGTATGAGACAAATGAAACATTATATGACATCACCATTTCTCCTAGAAAGGTGGCACAAGTTGAAGACTTACAAATCATATGATGAATTCATCATGATGATCCTACAAGAGAATGGAACTTCACCATGACAACAATTAGGTCCTAACCTATTATCACATTCTCTCATGAACATAACACAAGGATATGATGAGGGAAATATTTAGATTAAATATAATCCTAAAACATGCCCAATGATTCTCACAACACCAAGAGAAACCAATGCAAGAGGCGGGACAACTAGGGGTTACCATAACCTAACTAGTCAAAAAACCACCAAATTACTATTCATGGAGTAGGATGAGAGTGAAAACTACCTCCAATACATTCCATGAAAACTCAAATGACACCCAAAAATAAGAGTGATAACTTCATAATAGGTTATTCTACTAGAAGGTATAAGAGCTCAAATAATTGGAATCAAAACTAATTGAATTCATGTAAAGGCACAATTCCCAATACAAAAGAGAATATTTCACAATCAAAGATACCTATCAACCAAGTGTTGACAATGGAATATTCAAAAAATACAAGGGAATAACTTCTATATACAAATTTTCCCTAGAGAGTCCTATTGTACAATGAGTGAAGGATGAAAATGGATGAAAGGGAAGTTAGCATGTGGAAGGGAAACCAACACAGAAATGGGACATTAGCATGTTGCATTGTAGTCCTAGAAATCTTTTTTGGGCCTATCTTAGCATTGTAGTCTTATTTTAGTGCTAGTGTCCAAAGACAAAGGCCAAACAAAAGGTTGTTCTAAGACCTTTACTCAAGACCTCATCTCAGACACTCTACTAGGTTTCTCTAACATGGAAAATCTTTAAAAAATCTATAGACAACTAGAAATACAAGGTGGATAATTAGGAGATCGCACTTGATCTTAGAATACACTTGATCTTTGAAACATAAGAAAATGAAATGGCACTTCCAAAAATGTAGGGAGATCAACAAAGGACTCTAAAATGAGACCATGGACATGAGAGAGGATGGAAGATACTCACAAAATACCCTACTCACTCTCCCTATATAAGGATAAGTAAAAATGACAAGACAACACCACCCTATGATAGGTTTACACACACAAAACACAAGGAATGGAGTAAATAATCTACCTAACATCCCAAAGATATTATAAATAAATAATTTCTAAAACCTTAAAGCTTATTTTATCCTCAATTCAAAGATGATCTAAATCCATTTTTTTGATATGTAATAAGAATGAATAAAAGCATACGAAACTTCATGTACATTCAAAACCAATGTCAATACCCAATAAAATTAATGAGAGTTATGTCACCACTTATGTGGGTTGTTAGATGGGGAAAATTCAAAATGAAAAAAAACAAAGACCAAGTTGCAAACACTCTACTTAAGATCAAAGCCCAAATCCTAAATCTAAATCAAGAAAGAAATCAAATGAACATCAAAAGAAATAGAAACTCCTCTATCAAACTTGGTTTATCTTCCTTGCCTCTCCTCAAATATTCTTTTGTAAGCTTGCCCTCAATTTTAAAGTATTCGAACACCTGAAAGTGACAGTGATATGGTAGCACGAATGTTGGAGAATGTGGTTGTAAAGCCAAAATGGAGGAAAAGAACTTTTATAGAAAACATTTTTGAACAAACAAATGAGATTGATCTTCTAGAAAGATGCTAAGATCAACAATGGGGGATTCATGCACCACAAAGTAGTGGGCTAGGGACGGCTATGAACAGACAATCAAGATCAAAAGGAGACCGAAAGGAATCAACAAACCAGATTTGAAAGGAGAAAGTGGAGGGAAGGTAGTGGAGGAATTAAATAAATTATTTAATTCATGTAAGGAATCTTTGACCCTATTTTTAATTTGGTAAAAGATATGGAAGAATAAATAATCATTTTAGATTATTTATTTATGGAGAAAGGGAAAATGAATATTTAATTTAAATGATATTTCAACCATTTAAATTAACTATAGAGGCAAATGGAAAAGAGGAATTAAATAATTAAGTTGGATTAATTATTTAATAGAGGAAAAGTGGTAAGAGGGAGTCAAATAATTTAAATAATTATTTAACCATAGAAGGACAAAAAAGATCAACGAATAGATAAATAATTAAGAATAATTTTTTTTTGCTCAGTAAATCATTGCTTATGGGATAGCACCCATAAAGTGAACAAAAATAAAAATTTGGGCTGCTTCAAACCCAATATTGGGGAGCACAAAAATCTGCTTCAGACCCACGAATGGGGAGCACAAAAAGGCAACACCAAACCAAATTTACCCTTGCCTTTGGATTATTCTGACTATATTCCATTCACACCCATTGCAAACATTGTAAACACTTTTGACTAGAGCTATGAACTAGTGAGGTCACAACCAGGGGACCTCATCCCCAACATTCTCTCCAAGTCCCCTCCTGCCTCATCCATTCTTCTTGCCATCTTCAAACTACTCTTTCCTTCCAACTTTAGCTCTTTTGATGCTAATCTTGAAGCCATTTCGTGCTTGGGTTTTGATTGAGCCTATTTCTTCCTTTTTACCTCTGTCTACTCTTGCTCCAACTGTGGAGGAGAACAGTCAAAAGATCTTACTTCAAGATGTGAAGCCAATGGAGATGCTTGTGGGTTTTGGGCAGTCTTGATGTTTGAAGATGTGGTTGTCGAAGCTACAAAGACTTCCCCAGATGAGCCAGACATTTGAGAAAAAATTGGCAGATCTGGGGAGTTATCAGGTCGATCATTTTGAGTGCTTGACTGCATTGTTGTAGGATCTTGAGGTAGTTCTGACTTTTATTGAGAGCACGGTGTAATAATATAGTGTTTTGGTTCTATCCCAATCCACCAGGTGGGCCTTCCCCTGGAATCTCGCTTTTTGGTGCATACCTTATGAAATTGGGGCGTAGAGTGGTCAATTGAGAAGCACTTTCTACATTGAAAGGCTATTCTTTCATAATCTATAGGCTACATCCAACAACCTCACCAACCTTAATTGCAATCTCCACTGGAAGACCATTGGACAGGTCCATTTCCACACAAATACATGCACAGGTGGAGCTTTGGTATTTCAATGTTTCTTCTAAAGTACAATGGAACTTTCCTAACCCATTGTTGATGGATTGCAAGCAATCAAATTCCTAGAATTAAAATGGAAGATAAGGCAATCGCACCCAAAAAAAGGTTGTGGAAAACTTTTCAGTTTGCAGATCAAATGATGGGTACCAAGGTTTCATGCACATAAAATCGCCTTGAAATACCCACAGACCATTTTTTAGCACCCATTCTTTGTCGGCAATGGATTCAAATTCAATGATAAAAAACCCTCTAGCACAGGGAAACAAACAAATTTCATCCTCCATAAAATTCTTCCAATTTTTCAGAAATCCAGGAATGCAAGTCATGCAATTTTGACCATACCTTTTATGAATCTGCAAATCAAAGCATTTGTTTGCAGAAAATCTTCCCTATCTTTGATTAGTCTGTCCATTTGAATCTCAAGAGTTGCAGTCGCATGAGAAACCTTAATCGTAGATCCACTATGCCCAAAAGTGGTGCTCCCATCAGAGGCTTTTGGTGATGCCAAATGGGGTGTCTCCTTCCACCCCAACACTGCATCCCCAACCTTCTAGCGCGGGTCTTGACGGGAGATCCTTGAGCAAGGAGAATGGTGATTCACAAAGTTTTCCCTAACCCCATGACACACAACATCTGAAAATTTAAGCTCACCATTTGAAGGAGGAGGGCCTTTGTCGTGGATGCCATTCGCCACTGGCCTGTTTTCATCTAAATAGCCCCTGCGCGAAGCAGAGGAACCCATGGCGCCACGGGTAAGGAGCAAAGGTAAAAGATATGAAAGAATAAATAATCATTTTATATTATTTATTTATGGAGAAAGGGAAAATGAATATTTAATTTAAATGATTATGCAACCATTTAAATTAACTATAGAAGCAAATGGAAAAAAAGGAATTAAAAAATTAAGTCAGATTAATTATTTAATAGAGGAAAAGTGGTATTAGGGAGTCAAATAATTTAAATAATTATTTAACCATAGAAGGACGAAAAAGATCAATGAATAGATAAATAATTAAGAATAATTATTTAACTATAGACGAATAATGAAAAACAAATAATTAAATAAATAATAATTTATTTAATTATAGAAGGAAATAGTGTTAGCGACATAATTAAATAAATACCTAATTTATTTAATTGATCAGAGGTGAACAAAGACAAAGAAATGAATTAATTAAATAATTTAAAATTATTTAATTAATAGAGGAATGCGAACAAAGACAATAATTAAATAATTAAAATTATTTAATTACGCAAGGAAGAAGACCAAGACAATGGAAAAAATGGTTCCCATAGACTAAGACATTTTTAGTGTCTACATGGGCAATCTATAATCCATCTAATATGAGGTTCCAATATAAATGATCAAATTACCTATGACTCCAAAGTATTGAATTGTAGATTTAATAGCATTCTTAAAATTAAAATAGCAATAAGGAAATGAAACCTTTTCCATCTTGCACATGATCATGTGTCACTCCTATTGTTGATCTAAGTTGTAAGCCTTGTATCCCTAAGGCTAGATAGTCTTCCAATTGCCAGGGGTGTCAAACCTGGGAAGAAAACCACAAAAATTATGACTGGGTTAAGTAACAAAGAACCAATTATTGAGGTGGGTAATACCTCCTTTTCTTCTAGCTCTACTAAACCAAGGGGATTTTCCTAAGGTGTTGCAACATATATCACCATAGAAATTAAATTTTTACCCTAACACAAACTATACCAACTACATAATGCACCTTTATTTCAATTGTTGCTTTGTGCTTGTAGGTTGGTTTGGTAAACTCAAGGTTAGGAACCATTTTAAACTAGATAATATGTCACATAAATTTAAATGAATTCTTTTTGTGATAACCCCTTATGTTGTTATGTGCATTCATACAATGCAGTGAGAACACATTAAATCATACTAAAATTTATATTAATTTTTTGTGAGTGTGTTAAGATGATGGGGAATTGGAACTATTAGAAAATCAGTGTCATTATCTAGTTGTGTAATAGAGTCTCTAAATTCATGAAAAATTGTAATAACTATAACCAAGGCGATACCTTAATCAATATATCACAAAAGAACATGTCTATAAAAATGAACAAGAAATATGGGATCTACATATACATAAAAAAGATGAATGTAGAATATTAAATGAATCTACTTGAAAATTTGTGAGAATACTCATACATTTCTTTTATTATTCTAAAAGATACATCACAAAAGTATTGGGGTGATTTTACAATCATTTGGCTATCCAATTGATCAACACACATCCAAAAATGTATCTCAAACACATAGAGACAATAACTCAAGGTCATGTTTTCCTTTAATCAGTCACTCTTCAAATACTATAATATGTTATTACAAGTTTGGAATGTACCCAAATTGTTACAATAATAAAATACAATACTTAAATCTAAAAATTGTGAACCCTAGGGTTTTGTTATGTGTGTTTCTCTCTACTGTGTTCCCTTGCTTCTATTTTTCCATCCTCCTTTCTTAATAATATATTTTGAGATCAAATACCCCTAGCAAATTTGCATCCCATATGAGAGTACACACAAACAACATTAAAATTGACAGATCCATCCACTATCATGTCGCATAGAAAACCCATACCTATCAAGTGTCTTTTTCCTAAAGATACATAAGAAATCATACTTTAACATTTCCTTGAGTGTACCATGAGAATATGGAGAACCATCCCATTGATAATAAAAAAATCATTACTAGTGTAACAAGGCATGATGTGTCAACCAAGAAAGAGCCACAAAAATGGTTAGAATAGTTTTCAAACTTCATCTATTACATTCATTATTATGGATTTATTATACATTTTTCATCACTAGAAATAGATGTGAATCCATACCTCTATAGTGAATAATAGTTTTTAGTGAGGAAAACATTCTAGAGTAGTTTTAGGGTTGTATCAAGTAATTAATAATGGCGTAAGATGCATTAGTGGTAGGTGGGAGAAAGATCCAAGAGTTTTGGAGTGCTATATGTCACTAACACCCTTTTTATAATTAAAATATTCACTTTATTTCCCTTTTACTTGCTATGTTAGAGATTTTGGCCTTTTATAAACCATGCCACATTATTGATATAATGGAAATATTTTGAACCATTTCACACTTTTGCATGGTTAATGAACTCACAAGCCATGTGATATATAAAATCAACTATTTTCTCCTTTCTCCTTTATTTCATTTTGTCGATGATTTGGGCCTTATGAGAACCATGTTGGAAAGTTAAAGGAATTGTGAGCTCACCAAAACCCACCCACACATTGTCTTTAGGTTTGAGCATTTGGATTTCATGGAACCATGTTGAAGGATCAAGAGGTTCTTATACCTTCGAAAGGTCCAAAACCAACATTTAGTCATTTGTAATTTCTTTCACATTGGAGACTTTGAGAACCTTTCAATTTGTTAGGGTTTGGGGGAAACTCATGGATTATGCCTTTGTTTGGAATGACAGGAGTTGGGGGGAGGGTAGGGAACTCATGACATGGAGGTAGGAGGAATGGAAGAAGTCTGAAGGTCTAAAATTGATGAGAAAACATAGTGTAAATAGTTGAGGATTAAAGTTTTGGGATGCCTTGGACTAGGTTCCCGGGAGAGGGGAAGAGTACTTGAGGAGGGAAAAGTTTGATAGGTCAATAAGTATACAAGAAATTTAGAATTTCAATAGGAGGCATGAACGGAGAGGGAATTCCAAAAAATTGGCTTCAAAGGGGAATAAAAAGGATTGATGGATTTTGGAGGATCATGAAAGGTATGAATAGAATGCCAAGTCCAAAACATAGGCAATTTTTTTATAACAAATAATAGGATGGTTGGGAAAATATGGAAAGGGTAGTTTGAGAAGGGGAATCCTAATGAATTGATGGAAAACAAAGGACATAGGAATTTTTGTGGAAATGATCAAGGATTGGGGGTTGATATGAAATTGGAGTAGTATCAGTGGAGGAAGAAGTTTGATATGTCACTGATAAAAAATTCTAAGGTAAATGGATAGGGACATTAGGAAATGAGTGAAAGGAATGATATAAAAGGAAACTGTGAAATATTGCAACTATGACAAACACTAAAACACTTAGGAATTTTAGCATACAACCTCTACACTTATACATTTTTTAGGACCTTTTCAATATCTAAAAATATTATAGGCATGTGGGAATAGTATACAACAACAACAAACTCTAAACAAGGGATACTCATTTGGGATTATCTCAAATTGATTATTTATGATGGGATAAACAAGGCCAAAATGCATAAGGGGGGCATAACTCAAGAAAAAATATAGTCAAAATGGAGTGTCAATATTATGCTAGTCTCCAACGATGGTTGAGTACCACCCAACCATGTGGTACCTTTAGTTCCAACCCCCTATACTAGGGGATATTTTCATGTGACAACAAAAACACTCAGACAAAACAATGGGAGTATAGCTCACACACACACACACCAAACACTTGAATACAACACAAGTATGAGCACATACATAGGTCTCAACCTCTTCCCTTGAAGTTTGGGAGGATGCCTGAATCTAGTTTCTACAAATCCCCCAAGGCTTCGTTATGATATTTTCCAACCTTATAGAGAAATTTATCACAAAATTCTCCTACAATGTTGAATACAAGATAAATATGTTAGACCTTTACAATCCAAAAAAATACGATGAAGAAATATTCTTATTTCTTACAAAATTGAAGAAGACTCATAAGTCATTTTCCTTGGCCTATCCATATTTTTATCACAAATATAAACCAGTAACTAACCTTTCACATTTAGGTGCATTTTGTCACCACATTTGATGAAATTATAAAAAATGGGATCCCTATCAAAAAGCCTCGTATTGCAAAAAGTTTAGTTAATATATTCACCAAAGACTACATACAAATTGATAAAATAAAATTATGGGCCAAAAAGAAGAATGCCATTGATGATGGGGTCTCCAACTCAAAACATGCTCAAAACATTAAAAATCCCCAAGAATATAAAAACAACCAAAGCATACAATGATATACCAATCTTCCTTTTCATCAAAGCAAAGCAAACCACCCACTCCAAAATTCTAATACAACCTCTTGGGAGAACCCATGGTGGTCATATTTCACAAACTCATTTAAACCAACATGATAACATTTTTGTCGGGGATACAGAGGGTCTGTCATCATAGAACAGATGTCTAAGACAACAGTGCCTTAGTGATTTTCATTTCTTCAAATCACATCAAAGACACAAACTATGCCATAAAGCAGAAACAGGCACAATGGATCCCCCATTGATCCTTCTGAGAAAAGTAAATGCATACAAGTAACATATTCAATACCAACAAAGATTCAAAATATAGAATCAGACAACATGAAAGACAAGCTTATGCACACACAGATTTACGCAGGGAAAACTCTTTCGGGTAAAAAATCCCACACTCCAAAAGATAGAACCATTGTATTATTCAACAACAAAAAATAGTTACAATACAATCTCAGGCTCATAGCCTTTACAGGAGTCACATCTTGCTTCATCTAGAGAATGTAGGCAACAACTTAATTAGAATCTTCACACTATTCTAGCACCCTCACAACACATAGTGTAGATTCATTTCACCAAGGCAGTCAACTCTCTCAACCAACCATACGACCAGCCTAGCCTCTAGGCCTCCATAGGTTCACATCTTTTCTGATCTAAGAGTCTAAGTGCTCATGATTACAATATTATGCAAAACCGCTCAAACACTCTCAGCCTCTCTCTCTCTCTCCCACCATTGATCTTGCACATGAGATTTCTTTATAATCTCTCATCGTGTGCCTACCTGTTCTGCCCATTGAAGCAATCAACGATCATCAGGATAATTAATTATCCTACCTACAAGCTTCCATCATTCCTTGATAATGTGCACTGCTATTGCAGGCACATCGAACCGTGCAACTTTAAATTGATTATAGATATATATCAAGCTTTATCAACCTCCAAAATGGATCGGATATTTAATGCAGCTCTATCATAATCAGAAAAATAAGCTTTCAGCCAACCAGATCTTAAAGATCTTGCCACATGTCACCTTCCCATTCGTTAACCGCTTTGATTGCTGGTCAAGCTCAATCAAACTCGATTGGCCGAGCTATGAGCTCACCATGGGCTTCCACTGCACTAATATCGACCTCTAACTTTCCAGTCGTGGTATGGTACTAACCGCCTGGAAACACCACCGCAGTCAACCGCGCTACCGCGGAGGCCACCAGGCCATCCCATGGTAGGGCGGTGACCACCAGCGGTCTTACCGCAACCACCATAGTGAGACTTCTCACTGCCCATGGTAAGGTGGTAAACCTTCCTCCACCAACTCGCCACTCCCGCGCCACTCACTATGCTACCTCCACCACCAGACAAAGACCTTGTGGTAAGGAGGTAAGGCATCGCTCTGCCATTACACCACTCACCGCGCCACCGCACCATCGATGAGCAACCTTCGCGGTAAGGAGGTAAGACTTTGCTCTGCCAACGTGCCACCAACCGTGCTACTATGCCACCTCTGAGCGACCCCCATGGTAAGGAGGTAAGCACCACGCCGACCGTTGAGCCTTCACCACGTCACTGCCAAGCAGGGAAGAGACCATCGCGGTAAGGCGGTAACACTGCCCAACCACGAACCGAACAATAGAGGCTTGTGGTAAAGCTGTAAACCGCACAACCATGCCTCTATTAACTGTTCCCTATGGTAAAGTGGTAAAGGCTAGGAACAAAGAGAAAACACCAAGTCCAAAAGGAATATCAAGCCAAAAAGTTGAGGCAGATTTCCTAATAATCTCCCACTTGATGAAGACTTACTGGATTTCTCCAAAATGCGAACAAGGACCAACACCATGCTTTCACGCTCCAACCAAGAAACCTGCAACAACATCCAATAAATGTCCACCATCTTAGGAAATAGCTCCAAACATCCACCATAGGAAAAAAGGAACAAGCCAAGGTGTAAATGCACCAATCTCTGGAATACAAGCATCAAATCCTTCAGGTG
The DNA here is from genome assembly GCA_007115665.2 of Sequoiadendron giganteum. Lineage (NCBI taxonomy): Eukaryota > Viridiplantae > Streptophyta > Pinopsida > Cupressales > Cupressaceae > Sequoiadendron > Sequoiadendron giganteum. The sequence continues at coordinate 446,256,945 of CM021104.1, forward strand.
GAAAAGGCACTAAAGCAGTAGCAACAAAGCTCTCAAACATGAACATAGACATGAAGTCATTCTCCAGAACAAGATTAAAAAAATCAGCTAGAACAACAACCAGAAAAATGACTGTCCTCATCCAACTGATCAAACCCACGCGACTGAAAAACCAACACCCACAGCTCGTGCTGAACCATCCAATCACCCATACCTCAAAAGTATGCGCATCAATAAACTCATGCCATCACATATTCACCCATAAAATATAGAATACAAGCACCATGTTTCAACCAGTCAAAAGACCAAACACATGCAGGTACTCCCACTACAAGGGTACTATCCAGATGAATGCAAAGAACCAGAATGAGTGCATTCAACGCGTCTCTTCATTAGCATCCCAAAAAAAAAGACACCATCACAAGTGATCCAGGCATACCAAGTCCACCAATCTCTGCACATAGAAAAATGTAACCATGTAGTTCCAAGGAATGTCCACACTGATATGCATAACCTGCAACCACCTGCTGTAAGAAACATTTCTCTCAATAGTCTTCCACAGTTCTTGCAAGGTTCTCCATATCTAATAGAAGAAGGAGGTACAAGAACCTTTGTGTCATCACCCAAGTGACAACACATGACCTCAAATATAGTGACCAACACGGCTCCAAATACATCTAAATTCATATGAACATTCAGGATGAAAAGACCAGATTAGAGAGAAATTGCAAAACATAACATGTAGCATCATCCTACATACACTTCTAAATACTAGCTGTGTCAAGAATGATCTTCTTCACATCCCAAAGGGAAAATCCAAAACAACACCCAACTGTTCCATGGATGTAAGCACCTCATAGCAAAATAAGCTCAAACTAACCCATATAACTATCTCCTACCAGTCCTCAAAAGTACAAGGAGATAAACTATGATGTCCACCTTTCACTATGAATCCTCTAGAATCTTAAAACAACAATTCAAGATTCATATCATGAAAGCAAAGTATATAACACATCTAAAAGATATAATGGGAAAATACCTTTCAAATGAACTTCACTGCCAAGCAAACCAGAAGAAGAAGATGCTCCTCCAAGATGTACAAGCCACCATGACTTACCCAAGAGCAATCTCCTCATTGGTCTCTGTTAAAATCACATTCAACCAAGGTGCAGGCTACTTGAAATTTCAATTGTAAACAACAACATTGTCAAAAGAATTCTAGCCTCACCTTATTCTCCATGCATCCATGAGCACCAAAAATCTGTCATCTCATGCCAACTCCAATCTGCATTACTGCATTTAACATGAAGTTCTCAAGCATATGACTAGAGTACTCAAAACATAAAGAAATCCCAAACCACTATTAAAGCTCCAAACAAGTGAATCAAGAACTTATCATGACACCATGATCTTACCATCCCCCTTGGGATATTACATGCTTCAGGTGACATCACTATGGTCTCAAGAACATAGCCTCAACCAACACTCTGATTAGCAATCAAGAGTACACATGACATCCATCAAACAACTCCAAATCACCAACACCTGTCAAGCACCACCAGCACCTCAACCAAAAATCACAAGAGTCTTCCATGGCTCTAGGATTTTGCACATCCTCAAGTGGTGCCCATGCAAAAAATGAAAGAGCTCTTCTACAACAACAGGATCTAAGAGCTCCACCAGAAACATTTGCAACACTAAAGAAGACAATTCACCACTAAGTGATGAATTCACAGTCACTGCTAAAGCTCCCATTGAACCGTGATACTGAGCTTTCCAAGCATCATGACCAAACATCTATTGTTCTCAAAAACCTCCAGGTACAATCGACAGCATGTCCATCTGACAACAATGTCGAACAACACCAAGTTCTCCAAAAAATGCAGACCACACCATCATTGTCAAAAGATTACACTGAGCCATGTATCAAGCTCTTCAATGACATCGTGATACACACACTGCAAGTCTCCATATTCGAATACTTAAGTACTCAGCGCCATCCATCCTCTCATCTTAAAGCAGCCATGCCAATGCACAAGTGACCATAGACAAGGCCGGCTAATAGATCTGCACCACATTGTTACAACCTCATGGATATTGATAGTCCACTTCTAAGTTGTCTCATGATAAACATGTAGGTAAGGACAGCCCACAACATTGCACAACTCATGGATGCAACCAATGAAACTTGCAAATCTATCATTGCACAAGAAATTGCAAAACAAAGATCTCAAAGAGAACAACAAAAGTAGAAAAAACATGACTCAAACACCAGATCAACAACAGATCCGATTTGCCAATCACGTCCACAACTCAAGCACCATAGTCAAGGAAACCAACAAAGCAAAACACCACAAGTATGCTGAATGAAAAACTCATACCAACACTCCCATGCAGAGAAGACATCATACCTCCTCAAAAACATGTCGAACTGCAACTATCTCTTCCAGTCACCCCAAAAGATAGGGTCTAGAAAATAGCTTAACAGTAGCTCACAAAGAACCACAAGTTTTCCTTGACCATGTAAAACATGCAAAACCACCATGTTTATAAAAAAACCATGCATGTCCATAGTCACTGCTCATCTGGATGACTCAGGAGTCTGCACACAACCATCATGGTTAACCAAAACAGTGAACACACATGAATATGCATCATAGTCTTTTTAGGAAAATCTACAGAAAACCCTTCAAAACCAAAGACATGAATCTAAAACATGTGAGTACAAGGTATAGGTAAACAGGAACTCCAGGCCTACTCCAAACCAATTCCAAAAACCACAACCATGCACACACATGCGAGAGAGACAGGCTATTCAAAAGTTTTAGACCATCCATGATCAACTTCATAGCCTTCATGCAACCAGGGCAATAGAGAAACCGCCTTCAATGCTAAGTCAGAACACCCAACACAAGCATGATAATCCATGGTTGAACAATAGCCCAAGCAAATCCATGCCACCAGAAAGCATGTCACACAGACACCAAGTATGAACCATGCTCTACTGCAACACAACCATAAGCATACCTCACACCCTTTGCATCAGAATCATTTGCTGCAAAACAGGAGACTCAGACCACATTGCCACAATATGATCAACTCCATAATCTCCAGCGTCTTTCAAGCTGCATGTTGAATCAAAGAAGCATAAACTTCTACTCATTGAAAGGATCAATCAACAACAGATTCCTCCAGATTTCCTCAAGCTTGTCAAGCTAAGAAATATTCACAGGAGAAATACCCAGAACTTCAGTAACCAAGAGAAGGTTTTGATACCACTTGTTGGTATCATGAACAAGCCTTGAACTCGCTTAACTAGCTCTGATACCTCTTGTTGGGGATACAGAGGGTTTTTCATCATAGAACAGACGTCTAAGACAACAGTGCTTTAGTGATTTTCATTTCTTCAAATCACATCAAAGACACAAACTATGCCATAAAGCGAAAACAGGCACAATGGATCCCCCATTGATCCTCCTGAGAAAAGTAAATGCACACAAGTAACAAATTCAACACCAACAAAGATTCAAAATATAGAATCAGACAACATGAAAGACAAACTTATGCACACATAGATTTACGTGGGGAAAACCCTTTCGAGTAAAAAACCCCACACTCCAAAGATAGAGCCATTATATTATTCAGCAATAGAAAATAGTTACAATACAATCTCAGGCTCATAGCCTTTACAGGAATCACATCTTGCTTCATCTAGAGAATGTAGGCAACAACTTAATCAAAATCTTCACACTATTCCAACACCCTCACAACACACAGTGTAGATTCATTTCACCAAGACAGTCAACTCTCTCAGCCAGCCATATGGCCAGCCTAGCCTCTAGGCCTCCATAGGTTCACATCTTTTCTAATATGAAAGTCTAAGTGCTCATGATTACAACATTATGCAAAACCACTCGAACACTCTCAGCCTCTCTCTCTCTCCCACCGTTGATCTTGCACATGATATTTCTTTATAATCTCTCACCATGTGCCTACCTATTTTGCCCGTTCAAGCAATCAACGGTCATCGGGATAATTAATTATCCTACCTACAAGCTTCCATCATTCCCTGATAACATGCACCGCTATTGCAGGCGCATTGAGCCGCGCAACATTAAATTGATTACAGAGATATATCAAGCTCTATCAACCTCCAAAATGGATCAGACATTTAATGCAGCTCTATCACAATAAAAAAAAAGCTTTCAGCCAACCAGATCTTAAAGATCTTGCCACCTGTCACCTTCCCATTCGTTTGCCGCTTTGACTTTTGGTCAAGCTCGGTCAAACTCGGTTGGCTAAGCTTCGAGCTCACCATGGTCTTCCACCGCACTACCCTTGACCTTTGACTTGCCAATCGCGGTATGGCGCTAACCACCGCAGTCAACTATGCTACTGCGGAGGCTGCCAGGCCACCCCACGATAGGGCGGTGACCACCTGGCAGACCACCAATGGTCTTACCGCAGCCACTATGGTGAGACTTCTCATCGCCCATAGTAAGCCAGTAAAATTTCCTCTTCCAGCTTGCCACTCCCGTGCCGCTTACCGCGCTACCTCCACCGCTAGACAGAGACCCCGCGGTAAGGAGGTAAGGCATTGCTTCACCACCATGCCACCGATGAACAACCTCCATGGTAAGGAGGTAATACTTCACTCCGCCAGTGCGTCACAACCTGTGCTACCGTGCCACATATGAGCGATCCCCATGGTAAGGAGGTAAGCGCCATGCCGACCGCCGAGCCTTCACCGCACCACCGCCAAGTAGGGAAGAGATCATCATGGTAAGGCGGTAACACCTCCCAATCATGGACCGAACAATAGAGGCTCACAGTAAAGCGGTAAACTGCACAACCGCGCCTCTATTAATTATTCCCTGTGATAAAGTAGTAAATTCCAAGAACAAAGAGAAAACTTGAAGTCTGAAAAGAATATCAAGCCAAAAAGTTGAGACAGATTTCCCAACAATTTCCCCTCACCAAACCTTTTGATTACATAAAATTGAAGCCTACATAGTACACAAAAAATGGATATTATGACTGTTAAATCAAGGTCTATTCTATTAATAAACGATGAAGGTTAAAAAATACATACAAGATCGCATTGACCATGGTCATATTGAGATAGAAGGAGATACATTTGCCTTGCCCAACACACAAATGGAAATATTCCAAAGAACAAAAAAAAACAAGCCTTCACATCCAAATCAAAACAAATTTAAGACCATCATACCCATAACATCCACTCCATGAAAATCCCTAATTCATTTGATTTAATCATAGGACATATTTCCCAATATGACATGTAAGTCAATATTAACAAAATAAAATCCTTTGATTGTGCCATCAACATGAGGTGTGGTTGAGTTGTTATCCAAGATTTCCTCCTCAACCACCTTGGCAACCTAATATAATCTCATTGAACATCTTGGGAAGACTGTAATGTAAATATCTATCCTAGATCTCCTCAAAACATCTAATCTAAAGATCATCTATATTGTAGATAGCTTGAAACCTATAAAATTGGAAAATATCATCTTCATCCTCAAAGATTCTATTGACTTCTTCACATGGTTATATGTAGATATTCCTAGCTTAGACCCATCCTTGGTAGTGGATTATCTTATGGTACATCCTAATACAAAACCAATAATGAAAAAGTTTCAAAATATGAATCTACAAATCACCCTCTTGGTCAAGGAATATTTGCATAAACTATTAGAGTTTAGTTTCATTTGAACCATTGACTACCCTAAATGGATCTCCAACATCATCACTATTACCAAGACCCAATGGTATTAGTATATGTACATATTTTAGGGACATCAATAAAGAATGTCCAAAAGATTATTTCCCTCTACCCAACATCAACATGATTGTCAATCTCATAGTTGATTATGAAATTTTATCATAAATTGATGGTTTCTCTAAGTATAATAAAATACAAATTACCCTCAAAGACCAAAAAAATAGCCTTCACACTCCTTGTGACACCTTTTTTTTCTAGGTTGTGTCATTTAGGCTAAAAAATGTAGGAGCCTCTTATCAAAAATCCATAATGATAATCTTCCATGACATGCTTTGTGACATCATGAAAAATTGTGTAGATGACTTCCTAGGAAAATTGAAAACAAGAGATGAGAATATACAAACCTTACAAATAATCATATAGTGATTAAGAGAATATAGAGTATGAATCAACCCAAAGAAGAGTGCCTTGGATCAAACCAAGAATAATATTAGGCTCCATCATCCCTAGGTGAGGCATAGAGGTGGATCCTACTAAGGTTGTAGTAATAAAAAATTCCTCTCTTGAGGAAGCTTAAGCAACTCCATAGCTTTCAAGGTAAACTGCACGCTATTTGTAGATTTATTGTGAAGTTGGAAAATAAGTGTCAATCATTCTCGCACCTACTCAAGAAAAGCACTAGTTTCCAACGGGATGAATCTTGTCAGAAATATTTTGATCAAATCAAGGAGTATCTCACTACACTGCCTACTCTCATGGCACCAATGGTGAAAAAACCATTTCTCCCTTACATCTCAATAACACCAATTATCATGGGGTAATTTTTGCACAACATGATGAACAATGCCATGAATGTGCAAAATATTACATTAGTTGAATATTGGTCACATATGATTCAATTACATATCCATGGAATAAGCATGCTAATCTATAATCTTCACTTTACAAATATTTGACACTACATGCTTAATCACCACACTAAAATCATCTTTAAGATTGTCACCTTAAGTGTCTCTTATATAGGGATTCCCTCAAAGATGAATGGCTAAATAGGTTATGATGGTGAGTTACTATGATGCCAAATATGTGGACCAAAAATTAGTAAATGGACAACTTACTACACATCAATTGGCTAACACACCCCTCATTGACACTCATCCCCTGATATTTAACTTTCTTGATGAGACCATCTTGACTCTAGAGGACTCCTCAACTTGGAAGCTTTATTTTGATGGCTCTTTCATTAGTCATGGCTAAAGGGAAAGCATATTATTTATCGCACCACCAATGATCTCATCCCTAAATATTTTAGGCTTGACTTCCCATGCACTAATAATGTCCCAAAATACAAGGCCTTGCTTATAGGTCTTAAAATATCATGTACTGGAACATACAACTCCTCATGTATAGGGATTCTCAACTACTCATTAGGTAGGTCATTTATGAATATTAGACTAAGGACAATAAACTTATTCCCTAAAAAGTAATGGTTGATAAATCAATGCAATATCTCACTTATGTCCATTTTGAATAGGTACCTCCCCTTAATCATTAAGTCATGGATGTCATGGCCACAATTGGTTCCCCCCTCAAGATGCCATAAGATGGTCACCAATCCAAGTTCTTTATCAAGTATCTATTGATATTCACATATGATACCTTGGATACTCAACTAATATGAGAGATTATTATTTCCAACTCCCCCAAGTATCATGATATATATGTCTACCTCCACACTCAAACAACTCCATCTAGCCTCTCTAATAACCAAAATAAGTCATTCCTATTACAATAATCCCACTTCACCCTCCTTGGTGACACCATATATTGAAGGGGATTTTATGGTACTTTATTGTGATGCCTAAATTTAGAAGAGGCTAATTTCTTAATCAAAGAAGTTCATGACCATATTTTTGGATCCCACATGAGTGGAATGATCCTTGCTAAGAAAATTCTCGTAATAGGTTGTTATTGGTATATTATTTATCATGCCATAGGAGGATCTCATCCCTAAATATTTTAGCATTGACTTTCCATGCATCGATGTCACAAAATATGAGGCCTTGCTCACAAGTCTTAAATTCATCATGTACTATAACATACAACAACTCCTCGTGTATGGGGGATTCTCAACTATTTATTAGGTAGGTCAATAATTAATATTAGACTAAGGATGATAAAATTATTTTATAAAAAATAATGATCGATAGCTTCAGGTCATATTTCACTCGTGTTTAGTTTAAACAAGTATCTCACCTCAATAACAGAGTCACAAATTTTATGGCCAAAATCAATTCCCTCCTCGAGATGTCACAAGATAAACACCAATGTGAGTTCTTGGTCAAGTAGCTACTGATACCTATGACACCCCATATATTAAATTGATATGTGATATTATTGGTCAACGTAGAGACCTAAAAAAGACTAATGTATTACATCTTATCACTTCATCATTTCTCATCAATTCCTTTGTCAATATTAATTAAATAATTTTAATTATTTAATTAAGCTAACACACCATTCACATCAATTTCATTCATTCACATTAAATAAATAATTTTTAATTATTTAATTAATTCATTAATTCGTTAATTTCTCTCATCCACATTAATTAAATAATTTTTAAATTATTTGATTAATTTATCAATTTCTCTCATCCACATTAATTGAATAGTTTTTAATTATTTAATTAATTCATCAAATTCTCATGTCCACATTAATTAAATAATTTTTAATTATTTAACTAATTCACCAATTTATCATTTTCATCCATATTAATTATTTAATTATTCTCATCCACATTGATTAAATATTTTTAACTATTTAATTAATCCATTCATTTAATTCTTCTCATCCACATTAATTAAATAATTTTTAACTATTTAATTAATCAATCATTTAATTCTTCTCATCCACGTTAATTTAAATAATTTTTAATTATTTAATTTATTCATTCATTAATTTCTTCTTATCTACTATAATTAAATAATTTTAATTATTTGATTAGCTAACATTTCTTCTATAATTAAATAAATAAATATAATTTATTTATTTATGTTTTACCTCTAAATAAATAAAAATAATATATATTTTTTTTCTCATGCACATGAATCAAATAAATAAATTTATTTATTTCTTTTTTTTTTATCGGTAAAAGGTTATATTATTTTATTGATATAAAATTTGAAAAGATTACAAAAATAAATCCAGTACAACTTCAATGAAAGACCTTTCAAACCCAAGCAAAAACCATGATGACATCGAGACATCAAACCCCCCAACATCAGCATAAACCCAACCAGCCATAAGAACACACATAATTACATGTTAGCGTACTTCAACCCAACAACCTCAAAGATCTTAAAACAGCTCAAGAGCTTGAAACTATTTTAAATATTTCTTTGGACTGAGAACACAACACCATTGCAAATGCTTTCTTTTTCCCCTTCTTTGATTTCTTTCCCAATACTGTTTGCCACCCGTCCTCCACCCTTGCTGCCTCCCATTGCCAGTCCAGAAGAGGTTCTCGTGGGATCCTCCAGGCTCCTACCTCACTGCAACTAGCATGATGATGCTGTTCAACAACCATCCATACTCCAACCTTTAACTCCTTTGAGCTCATCTCACCTTTCTTTTCTTTGCATTTAGGTGTTGCAACCCCATTTTTGGCTCTTTCTAAATCACTCTTCTCTACCATTGTTTCCTCCTGTATTGGGGTCACTTTCCCCTGCTATGTCTCCTTCCTTCTAACCTCTTGTCCTGGGTTCTTCCCATCCTACCTTGGTACCTCTCTTATTCGAGGCTCTTCTCCTACACTTGCCTGATTCTCCTCCACAGTATGTTTAGGCTATGGGCTCACTTGTTTGTCCCCTCAATTCTCCACTGTGTAGTGCTGGGCAGAGGCATCTTTCCACCAAGAAGCAGATTTTTTAGTTTTGGTTTTTACACATTCAGCTGCCATATGGCCTGTCTCATGACATATTCTACACCTAAACGGTATCCCTTCATAGTCCAAAGGTTGCACCCAACAACCCTTCAAATACTTTAGCCGAATCTCCTCAAGAGGCACCTTGGACACATTCATTTCAACCAAGATTCTTGCATAAGTTGAATGTAAAAGATTTGAAGAATCCTCATCCACCATTAAAACATTCCCTAGAGAGTTTCCAATAGCTTCTAAGTAAGAATCAAACCAGAACTGCAATTGGAGATTGGGAAGTTTCACCCAAATGGGAATACTCTCAAAAGTTTCAGTGGCTGGGTTGAAACCCGAATGCCATGGCTTTAACATCAAGATGTGTTTATCATTCCAGTCCCAATGAAAATCACAAAGGATCTTCTTTCTATCCATTTCTTTTTCAAAAACAACAATAAAAACCCTTTGGACATTGGATAGATCTGAACATACCCATCCAAAAGAGGTTTCCAAAATTTTGAGATCCACTAGTGAAGGTCATTCAATCCTGGCCAGAACCTCTTGAACCTTCCAATCAACCCCAACCTAGAGAAAACCTTTTCATTACTGATGACTTCTTGCTCTAGCTCCCCAGCTAAATCCATAGTGATTGATTTTGAAACTGGATGGGAGTCATGAACCCCTCCTTTCACCTCCCTTAAGCACTTGTTTTGGCTCGATCTCCTCTCTAATCCGATCTCTAAGGGCTCCTTGCCCACGCCAATCCTTCCCACCACCATCAGTTTTTGAAGCCCCTTCATCTGTTCATTGTTCCCTATGGTTAGGTCTCCACTGCATCTCACATCCTTCCTGTGCAGATCTCCCTTCTCACCACCAACACTACCAATGTTGCTAGATGTTCCTTCCGTTTCAAAAACACCGAGCTTCCCCTGCAAAGCCCTGGTCTAGCGCATCAAATCCTGTAAAACCCTCTCTACATCCATAGAGGGCAGATGCCCATTGGAGTCCAACATCACACTCCTTAAAAATAATTAAATTTATTTATTTCTATTAGTACTCTTCTCAAATCCATCAATTAAGTGTTAACTTAAAAAACACATCAATTCACTCAGTCTCCCTCATCCATGCAATCAGTTCACTCATCAATCAATCCCTTCACAAGGACACATGTCAATTGCATATTTCTCATGTCCTCACAATCAGCCTCATCCATCGATTCCTATGATCATTCTCCAGCATTGATCAATGTCATGAAAAATCTATAAAACTATCATCTTCCAAGCCATCAAGGATCCACAATTTCTGAGATAATTAATGCTATCATCCTATCCATTTTCTATCAAAGGTTATGATAAAAAGAAGAGAAATCCACATATCAAACCATAGTATCATATCCAAGGTCAATGGAGCGAGGTGAGGCTTTGTGGTGAAATTATTATGTATTATTTCATTTGATATATTGTTCTCACGCTCTATTGTAAGTGATAGTTAAATGTGAAATAGGTACTTTCATAGTGTATTTTCCTTATTTTACAAATTTCATATTTCATCACACACATTCTAGCATACCCATTGGGACCCATGTCCCTAAAATTAATAATTTTATTTGAGAATTTTGTGATTTGAGAAGTATAGGTGGAGAACGATGCTTTTGATCAATTCCCCAACACATCTAATCTATCATTTAGTGTTATTGATTAATTATTAAATGCATCTAACTTGAAGAACAATACTTTTGATTCATTTCCCAACGCATCTAATTTGTCAGTTGACACTTATGATTTATTCTTCAACACATCTAACCTATGAAACAACACTTTTGATCCATTCCGCAAGGCATCAAATTAGGAAATCATCAATCAATTTTAGCTTGTTTTTGTTTGTAGGATACTTGATTCTGACATATCTAATATATCTGAGGATTTTTACTTTCATATAACCCCCACAATACTTTTTATTTGATTAATTATCTATTTTTGTAGGGTTTTACCTTCTATTTGTAGGTCCTTTGAATTTAGATACAGGTTGGTGCTTCTAACAAAAGGATCTACACATTTGATTAATGACTCGAAACATCTAACAAGTATATGTTCACATGTAAGAATTATTTTCTCACTTCTAATGATTATTGGTGTGCTTCTTGTCATTATTATTGTGCTTTTGATCCATATCACTGCACTTTTGATCTATATAACAATGCTTCTATTTTTTAGTATTGGAATTGGTTTGTTAGCCAACCTTTGTGGTCTTGTGAAACTAAATCAATTGGAGTAGCTTGTTTATCATTAGCTAAAGGATAAAATTTTATGACTACTGACATAATTTGGTGTAGGACGCTTGTCAAATATTTTTTATCAATAGATTAGTTGCAAATTTGATTTCTTAAGGGTTAATTGATCTTGTTTGTCATTCTTGTGTAGGCTAGTTGGTGTGTATGCTCTCTTCTTGTGCTTTGTGTGGGCTTGGAGATCAAAAACAACCTCTAGTTTACTTTTTTGTTGTGTTTAACCCAAATTTGAGCTATCTTGTGTATGCTCTCCCCTTGTGCTTCGTACAATCCTAGGGATAAAAAATACTAGAATAAATATTTCCCTTTAGGAGGCATGCTTGGGATTTCATCACCTCAAGAGATGATTTCAACCACATTTTCTAATGGTATATATAAACGGGGAGAAAAAATTGTACCTCAAGAGTGAGTCATCGCCATGTCTAGCTAAGCCAGGTAAGACCCTTAGTCCACTGATACTTGGAGGTGAAAAGACTAAGAGAGACCCTCCTAGGTTCAATCATTTGTAGATGGGCCCTTAGTTCACAAATTCCCTAGGAAGCCTTGTATTTAGAAAGTTTTTCCTTCAATTTTCTTTATAGTGTGGTGCAAGGCTTAGTATTAAGCTTGAAATTACTTAGCATGTACCTCCCTGAGTAGAAATAGAAACTCTTTGGGCACAGTATTGAGGGCCTCTAAAAAATTAAAAGGTGAGATAATTATGTGCCATTAGATCCCAATGTATTGACTATTGAAAGATAGTTGGTTTATACTATCTTGAGGCATTTTATTGTGTGGACCTACATTATGAAGACACTCCCACTTGAATAATTCTAGGGATGTTAATGTGATTGGTGTGTATTCTTGTGTAAGAATAGTATAATCCATTTAGATTTCACACCTTGAAAATTGATCAACCATTTTGTGTTGTTCGGTATCTTGCCAAAAATAAGTTGTCCAAAAAACATCCATTGTAAAACTATGCTTTTGACACACAGAGTTATATTTGTGACCTGTAAGTATGTGTATCTAACTGGCAGAAAAATGCCTTTGATCTATCATTTTGTGTATTTGTCTAATAGAATGCTTCTGAGCTATCATCCTATACTTTTGAGATATTTTCCTATGCTTCTAAGATATTATCCTATGCTTTAATATATTGTCTTATGCTTTTGATTTATTATCCTACATTTTTGAGTTATTGTGTTGCGCTTTTGAGTCATTATATTGTGCTTCTAAATTATTCGTATGTACATCAAATTAGTACTTTGACATGTTTGATTGAATCCTAAGATTCCAAACCATCACAAAATTAGACTTTTAGAATTTTGTTTAGGTAGACCTAAAACGGACTTGAAACTACCCAATTGAATCCATCACCTAGTATATCATCAAAATTTTGACCCAAACCTGCATATCCTATCCATCAAAATCCCATCTCATCTTTTGGACTTTGATGGCACCTTCGAATTTTGCAAATTTGAAGTGCTTTTGTCTTTTTAATGAGTTGACAGAGGTTTGGTCAACAAATTGCTAAATCTACCCCAGAGTCCATCTTCGGGATTAAAATTTTGCAACTCAGAGGTCATCTTGCAAATCCATTTGGTAGAATGTTTTTTGGTGCATATGGTAAGATGCCTGCTCAGTTTCATGCCCCTGGGATGAGTTTTGATATGCCATTTAATCATTTTTTGATTGCGATCAGGCTAAAATTGGTGTTTCATAAAGTTGCAAATTTTAAAAATCTTAGGGCAACCCATTGCTCATTTTGCTCTAAAACCTCTTATTTTCTAGTTTCATAAGAAAAAGGCAATCTGATACATTATTCTAATGTATTTTGGTTGCGGCGAACATGTCCTACAGGTCAGTTTACAAAGGAGGCACCTAAATTCTGATGGCTGAGAAAAATTCAATTACAAACCCATGTTTTATTTAATTGATTAGGTCTTCTTGCAAAAAATCACGGCTCCAAGGGTCTCGGTTTGCGTGCAATGAATTTCCTCTGATTGGGCAATAGGGGAAATTAAATTCACTCATTTCCTAAAGTTTAAAATGCAAGTATTTAAAATATTCTAAATGTTTTAAATAATTTTCTGAAGTGCACGTGCATAAGAAGTTTTTAGTTCAAATTTAAAATTTACATTGAACTTTATAAATTTTAATGTTTGCTAAATACAGCCTTCCCGACCAGCCCCCAACAGTGAAAGCTCTCATCAGAAATGCCAGTGGGGGAGGGGGAGGAGTACTAAGATGGTTTTAAATTTCTTAAATGGTTTTTTACAACCTTATTAAGGTTTCTAGTGTTTTATTAATGCCTTTCCAAATGCTTTATTTTTTGTAATGTATTTTGTTTGCCAGCTATTGAAAGAAATTGCTCACGGTAGAGAACTTGGCGGGGAAGCGGGAAAAGGAAGAGGGAAGCTTGTGGGTGAAAATAAAATGTTTAAAAATATTTTATTAACATTGCAAATATGTTTTTCACTATGAAGAGGTGGTTTTCAGTTTGTGGAATGAGCAAAAAATGAGATCAATCACATTTTTTGCTTTTGGGGTAAATTTTTGGAGTGTCTGGAGGTTCAATACAGTTGTTGCTTCATCCAAAAGCTTTCCCAATGTATTCCTTATGCCTTGAGAGCATTTTTTCAGTATTTCAAAGAAATGGCCCCCAAATACGACACTCACGCCCTAAATCTCATTCTTTTTTTGTTGCAATGGTTAATGCACCATGTGAAGGTTGTAAATGGTCTATAGAGAATCGTGTGCCAGGAAAGAAGATTGAAGAAGGAAAACATACATCCAGGAAATGGTGAAAATCTTCAATTGGTAATAGAAAATTGCAAGAGGATTAGTTTTCAAATTTTTTTTGACAAAATGTCAAACTAAATGCAGATTAAAATAAATGTCAGATTAATTGCAAGGAAACATGGGTTGAAATGAAGACCTTGTGGGTAAATTTGCAAGGCTAAAATGTAAGTTGAAAAGAATATTTTAACTGCCAATAAATGGGTTTTGACCCAATAGTGAAATTTTTCACTTGCCAAGTAAAAATACAGCTATAAATGACTTTTTACAAACAGGGTAAAAATTTGCACAAGAATTGCAAATGAAGGCAGAATAAAAAGGGAAAATGAATTAAAGCGATATTCTTTTAATTCTAGTTGATTGCAGATCAAGGGAGCTCAAGTATGCCATGTTTCCACTATGGATTAATTTTAGGGATTTTCTCTTCTCTTCTCTTTTCTCTAAAATGAGAAGTTGTTCTCATTTGTAGGGGTTCCAGTTTCTCCAGGTTGAGAAGATATTGTAATTTTTGCACAGGGTTGTCTCTAGAATAGGAGTTCTTCCAATTTCAAAGTGCAATGTTGTAATCCATTTGGTTAATGGAAAGCAAATTAGTTTGTAACTTTGGAAGAATTGTGTCATACTGTAATGTCTCCAAAATGTATGCATTATGTTTTTAATCAAAATAATCAAAGATTGTAATGGTTTTTGTTGCACATTTGTTGTAACAAGTATTTAGTTGATGGCTCTTGTTCAAAGAATAGGTCAAAGTGTGCTCTCAGTTAAATGTTGAATATATTGTGTTACATTTAGGATCTATAAGAATTTTGCAGATATGTTCTAAAGAGACCTCATTATTGTAATGCAGTAATGATTAAATGGTCACTGGTTTTGTGTTCAGGCTATTACTAGATAGGTTACTTCATTTTGACTTTGTTATGGACAAGGCACTGGTCTAGTGTATGCTTCTTTTGTACAAACCTTGGAATGAATAACCATTGAAAAACTTACTAAATCTTTCCCATATCCATGTTTAACTTATTTTTGGTTTCCTATATCTTCATGGAGATTAAAGAAAATCGAGGTTATGATTTTTTGTTGTAACTCCATTGTGTGCTTGATATGAAGATGTCTTTAATTTATTTGTTCTCAGTGTGGATTCAAGGTGCAAAGGGAGCATTCCTAAATGTAATTAAATGTATAAAAACTTTTATACATTCATCTGAGAACCATCCACATGTTGAAATATGTGATGTGTTGTCTAGTGCAAGTCATATCATATGTGCAGATCTTTGAATAGGAACACCCTCTTGATTTTTGTGGAGCTCAAAGTGTAGAAGGTTGATTACAGACTTGTTCATTAGCCTTTCTTGTACCTTATTTTTTTATAGTACAAGACCTTTGTCTTAACCTTTTGATCCCTTGGTTTAAGCATTTGTGTTTTTCCTTAGGGTTGGGGGTTGCAAGAAAAAATACCAACAAACTTTAGAACTATTATCCTTCACAAGACTTGGGAAACAATATTTTGAACTTATCTTTATCCATAATCGACATATCATCTATCATCCATTCACCTTACATCCAAGAACCAAAATTTTTAGTCTAATCTAGATCTTATATTTTATCTCTAGCTTGCCTTTTTGCTTGAAAATTTTCCTATTTCAAGTAGGGAGTTAAGTTATCCCATATTGGGGTGGGCGGCCTACCTCGATTGGCTAAAGAATCCTATTGTAGGCAAGAGGTCACAAGGTCTTGTCACCCCCCAAACCCATGGTACCAGAGGGTGTGTCGCGACAACGCCACCGATCATGTGAAAAAAGTTTACCAGGCACTTTGTAGTTTATAGGGGGATGGATAACCGACCAATTCCTATAGTCTAAAAAAATAAGTTATCCCATATCAATAATGGATAAACCTAGGAGCTTTGGTTAATATCAAGATGGTAGAATCTACTCTTTATCCTTTTGCTTGAACTCATAAGTCTAGTTCAAGTAAAAAAATCTTGATCCTATCAATCCTTATCATTAGAATATCTAGATTGACTTTGGTCTATTTTGGTTGCATCCAATATCATTCTTTATCAATCAAACCATAAAAAATAATCCAAAGCATTATACCCTTTTCCAAGTCCAATCATCTTTTAAGAAGTTTAAAATCCACAAATCCATACCACTCATTTAATTTCACCTCACATATCATCCACCAAGGTCTTGAAACTTTCGTATGCCTGTCACAAGATCTCAACATAAGAATCTTATTGAATCTCAACAAATTGATTCAAACATAAAGAAAAACATGGATGTTAATCAATATGAGTTTGGTATTCCTCCCCATCTATTCATCCCAAGTGAATATAAAACACCCCAACCATATTCTTCAAAGTTTATTCCTTCTTTAAAAGACAACACTAAAGATTCCTCTGAACTATCACCAACAAAACTATAACAAATGCAACAAGACCCTAAAGTGATGAAATTACTAGAAAATCTTCTTACCTCCAATACCAACCACTATTTTATTATGCTAGCTCAAAAGGGTTCCAATTTGGCCTTTTATTTTGACACCACCCTTCTTAAGTAACAAGATCCTACAACTATCGCTTTATCAAATACCTTGGGTAGAACAAGTTTATCAAGTATACAAGTCACAAATGTCCCCATACCACAACCAGTTAACATTTCCATGCCCCAAGTATCCATCCCAATCACTTCAATTCAACCCTCCATAAGTTCACTCAATGCTCACTCATCAACATACACTTGGTAATATATGAAAGATCTATTCTTCCAACAATTCATCTTTCCTAGCCATGCCACTACATTCATTTCTATAAATAATCATCAAATCTCCTCATCCATCCCATACATCTCCCAAGCCTCCAAATCCACTATACATGTGAACACATACATATCCAAAAACTAAAATCCTCTAGCTTCCATCACACAAAACCAATCATCTAACCCTTCAAACTTTACCACTCAACCCCACATCAACATATCCACATTCAGACCTACACATGACTTGGCACAACAAATACATAGCTTGCAAAATAAAATAGCAGATATTGAAATGGGACACACCAAGAGAAATTATATGCTTGAATACACATGTCCCTATCCTTTTGATCGATCTATCCCAATGAATCCCTTTCATAATTTTTAAATGCCCAAATTTGATAAATATAAAATAAAAGGTGGTCCACGTGAACACATTAGGGAATTTTACATAACTTTCCTTGGTGTTGCCTACAATTTAACATATTTAATGTGCCTCTTTCCTCGTAGTTTAGGAGGTCAATCTATTGAATGGTTCTCTCATCTACCCATGTGATTAAATCCTTTCATGAGTTAACAAAAAAAAAATATTGCTCATTTTTATATAACATTGAGCATGAAATCTCTGACTAAATTGTGTAACACCAAACAAAGAAACGAAGAATTGTTCATTTCCTTTCTATAATATGGAGGAACATGGAAAGAAAATTTCTACATGGCCTATTCTTGAAAAAACAACTTGTGCACATCTTTGTCCAAAATCTAAACCAATAGATGGGCTTTCACTTGCAAGTACAATTTGCCAATATATTTGATAAAATCATAAAAAATAGAACTATTGAAAAGGCTCTCATTTTTAAGGGCCTTGTCAAAATCTATAAAGAAAAAAATGATAACGGTTCACAATCTAATGAAAAAATATGCATCCATCATTAAATGTGGAGCCAAACAATCAAAATGTGACCCTTCCTAGAGGACCACATAGGCAGAACTCCACCCCAAAACAAAAATACACTCCCTTAGGAGAGCTAATCGAATTTGCCTTAAGAAAATTAGTCCAATCCAACATTATCAAGCTACCTGAATTCAAACAATATGAAGAACACTATTTCAAACCCACATGGTACAAAGAGAATGAATATTATGAATACCATAGGGTCGAAGGGCATAATATCCCTGATTGTATGAAGTTGAAAAATCTCATTCAATATCCTACTGACCAAGGTTATATTACCATTGAAGATTTTACCAATAGGTCATCCAATAATGATCTCAACATATACAAGGATCCAATCCCTAACCATGGAAAATAAAACACTTCCAACAAGGTAAATAAATATAATTCCCATTATGTCTATGACTTCGTTGTGGCTTGTCTGCAAGAAACCAATACCCATATTGTCACCATATCCATTAAAGGCAATACTCTTGAAAATGTAGTCACCATGTTTCATGGTAAAGTAACTCTCTTAGGAGCTCAATCCTCATCTTGTACTTCATCTAAATATACCCTCTTGGACCTTCTAGGAAAAACACCTACACAAATCTCTATTCTAGAAATTCTTTGTACATCCCTCAAACATAAGGAGATTCTTAGAACGAAAATCCAAGAGTCTTTCGTACCTAATAACATAAATACTTATCAATTTAGGCTATGGTAGGGACAACATTGCTTCTCCACATAATTTGATATTCACTAAAAAATACCTCCTATGAACCAATACATCCCATAATAGATCTTGACACCTAGAAGTTTCCATCCACAAACATAAAATCAAAAGATCCTTGATAGATGGTGGAGCAAGCTTGAACATCCGCACTCTTAAATTAATAAAATGGTTAGGATATTTTTATGGTGTCATATATTCAAAGATAAGTATCACTATAAAAGAATATGATGGTGTTGAGCACGAGTCTGAACAAATAATAAAGTTTCCCATCCAAGTTGGTCTTTCTATAACAAATACTACTTCAAGTCTTGAATATAGATCTATCATATAACATTATCCTAGGCTACCCATGGATACATTCCATGCAATTTGTTCCATCCACATACCATTAGTTCTTGAAATTCCCCTATAATGGTACTAAAGTAACTATTTACGAAGATCCTCACCTTTTTCAATACTACAAAAATATGGAAGGAATATATCATAAATATAACCAAGTACCTACTATTGATATGTACCCATCTTCCTCATCATATGTAGACTCATCCACCTTATCTACATCATCCACTCCAAGCATCACCATCATCGAGATCAAGGTCCAATTCAATTATAAAGGATGTAAAGAGTATAACATGAAAGAATCATTCTATGTAGGGGAGATTCCATCTTCATCAAGATCATACGGAAAGCCCCAACCAACCCAAATAAAATCTATAGTTGTTATCAAATGTGAACCCATAACATTTTCAAATTGGGGAGAAATGAATAAAAAATCCATGAAAGAAGACATCTCCACATGGTTGTATAAAGGAGAAAAATACCTAGCTATCTTTCTAGTTGAGAAGTATACTAAAGGGTCTTTGTATAATTAGAAACATGGGACATAAATTTCAAGGTGGTCTTGGGCTTCACAAACAATAAATAATAGAGCCCATAATTATGCCAAAAATATATAAAAATATTAAGGGCTTGGGTATGGGACATTGGAAACTGTCTTTGACCTTGAGTGCATCCCAAATGAGGTAGCCAAAGCTTTTCCCTCTATTGAAACTAATAATGAGTGTACCTTTGATGAATCCTTCATGCATATCACCAAACTATTTCAATAATCCTCTATTTGTACCTTAACTACCATATAGTTCATTTTCACATCACAATTTAAAGACCTTCCACTAGTTTATCCCCAACTCATAGATTAGGATCAACAAGGACCTCTAGTTTTGGACACATTTCAAAATGATGAAGCTATCACATAACTTATGGGGCTTTGAGACAACATACCATTGGGAGATAAACTAGTTTATTTGTAGAGCTTGATGTCAAAGCATACTTCAGCGAGAGGACCAAATCCTTCAGTTACAAAAGTGAAGAGATATAAATAATAAGACGATCCCCTAGTTAAAACCATAATGTGGCATTGTTAGATTAAAAAAAATAAAATTAAAAGATGCATCTGAATGTGAAAACCTCTATAAGGCACTTGAGGGTGGAGGATTTAACCTTCCAACAATTTTTAAATATTAAGAGATATATGTACAGTATTGGTTGAGGAATCACAATAAATAAATATTGGTACATCACAAAATCCCATTATCACATTTTTTGCAGCTTCACGATCACCTCAGGAGAAAGAGGACTTCACAACATTCTTTCGGAGGTAGAATATAATTTTTTTGTCTTATGCAGACTTGCCTAGACTTGAATCCTCTTTGGTAGTTCATCACTTAACATTTTTCCAAATGCAAAATTAGTAAAATAGAAACTTCGTAAGATGCATCTCCAAATACCATTATTGGTCAATGTTGAGCTACACAAGCATTGGATTCATTTGGCCTATCAATTAATCCTAAATGGGTATCTAATCTTCTCCTTGTTTTTAAAGTTACTAGGTGAATTTGCATATATACTGACTTCAAATGTTTGAACAAATTTAATCCAAAATATGACTTCCCATCGCCCAATATAGATGTCATTGTGGACTTAATAACTGTTCATGAAATTCTTTCCTTAATGGATAGTTTTTCAGGATACAACCAAATACACATAGAACCTAAGGATCAACACAAAACAACTTTCATATGTCCTTAGGGAATGTACTACTAGAAAGTAATGCCTTTTGGCCTAAAAATGCTAGAGTCACATACCAAAGAGCAATGAAATTAATATTTCATGAAGTATTTCATAACATCATGGAAGATTATGTAGATGACCTACAAGGGAAGTCCATCACAAGATAAGGTCACTTGGATTTACTTGAACAAATATTTGATAGGCTAGAAAAAGATCAAGTGAGGCTAAATCTAAAGAAATTCATTTTTGGTGTGACTTTAGGGAAATTGTTGGGATACATTATTTCTCATAGAGGCATCAAATTTGATCTAACCAAAGTAAAATAAATAGTTCAAGTACCCCCATCAACTAATCTAAAATAGTTGTGTAGTCCCCAAGGTAAACTCAAAGCAATCCAGTGTTTCATCACCCAACTGGCGGATAAGTGTTACACTTTCTCACATCTTCTACACAAGAACATCACATTTAGGTGGGATACAAAATGTTAGTAAAATTTTCAATAGTTAAAATATCGTCTCCCTTCACCTCTAGTGTTGATGCTACCAATCCAAGGAAAACCCTTACTATTATATATCTTTGCCACCATAATTGTATTAGGTGCTCTTCTTGCACAACATGATGAAATGGGGAAAGAAAGAGTGATCTATTACATTAGTTGTACATTAGTAAGATATAAGCTCAATTATAATCCAATAGAATGAGCACGTTTAGATGTCGTATTTTCCTCACAAAAACTACAAAACTATATGCCTAATCACTAGACAAAGCTTATTTCAAAGGTTGATCCATTAAAATACCTCCTAGCTAAGGTCACACTTATAGATCGAATGGAAAAATGGGTCATGATATTGAGTGAGTTTGATAATGAATATCTCGATAGTAAAGATATTAAAGAATAATTTATTGCTAACCAATTAGTTGATGCACCAATGAATGCAAATAACCCTCTTGTTTCAAAATTCCAAATGAAGCAATATTCACCATCATTCCAACTTGACCTTGTGGAAATTATACTTGATGGTTCTTATACCCAACATGGTTTAGGACCGGGATTCCTTTTTATCATTCCATAGGGAGATTGTATTCCAAAGGCATATTAGCTAGCTTTTCCATGCATAAACAACATTACTGAGTATGAAGCTTTAGTTGCATGGCTCAAAATGGTTGTTCAGGGGCATATAAAATAACTTCAGGTTTACAAAGACTCGTAGTTGGTCATAAAACATGTAAATGATTAATATCAAATGAAAGATGACAATTTCCTCCCTTACAAGAGGATAGTTGACAACTTCAAACAATAATTCTTAAGGATCTCTTTTGAACACATACCAAGGTTAAACAAAAAAAAAAAATTAATGCCATGGCCACTATTAGGTTTCTATTGAACATGCATCATAATAGCCATCATTGTGAATTTTTGGTTGAAAATTTTTTGATCCAGCTTTTGATGTTTCAAAATTAGAACTTGTGCAAACTTGTTGGTCCTGATTCCCTGTGGCATCATGAAATTTATGCTTTCTCCATAAAAATACCTTTCCACATAACTTTCCCAACACCCAAAAGAAAACATGCATTCATTGTTCCTCTCTTTTTGTTATCATTGGCGATACATTATATTGAAGGGGTCTCGATGGTACTCTCCTTAGATGTATTAACATAGAAGATTCTAAAACCGCCTTACATGAGGTTCACGAGGGTGTATGAGGAGAAAATTATAGTGGGCCTACACTTTCCAAGAAATTGTTGTGAACAAGATACTACTGGCCAATCATGGAACAAGATGCACATCAGCTTGCTAAAAAATATCTTCAATATCAACAACACAAAGATTTGTTTCATGCACCAGCACCAGAATTGCAATCAAACACTGCTCCTTGGACCTTCTCACAATGGGGACTTGACCTCATAGGTAGAATTCATCCCCCTCTTCAAATTACCATAAGTTCATTATCACTATCACTAAGTATTTTACGAAGTGGATAGAGTTCATTACATTAACCTATATCACTAGCAAAAAAATAGCTAAGTACATCCTCCATTATATTATTTGTCGATATGGTGTTCCCCTTGCAATTTTCACAGATAATGGAAATCCATTCAAGAACCAATATTTTCATGGTATTTACCATCAATTTCATATTGAACGCCATTTTTTTACTCCCTACTACCCATAGAGTAACAACCAAGCCAAGGCTTCCAACAAAACCATATTGAAATTCCTCAAAAAATGGTCAATTAAGTTGTTCATGATTGGCATCTACAACTTAACCCTACTTTATGGGCCTACCGTACTAGTATTCATACACCCACAAGTTCCACTCAATATTCACTTTTATTTGGAATTCAAGCCATTTTTCCTAATGAGGTTGAACTTTCTTCTTTAAGGGTCTCTTTACAACATCTTATTGTTGATGAGGAGTATTGAGTTTCAAAATTACATGAGTTAAAGTTACTAGATCAAATGTGTCTTAATGTATTGAGCCATTTACAAGACTACCAAAATTTTCTTCTTCATTAGTTACAAAAAGAAGATCAAGACTCAAAGATTTGAATTTGGTGACCTAGTCCTAATGAAAAATCAAAAGAATCAGCAAGACCATGACAAGAAGGGTAAATTTGAGCCTAACTAGTTGGGGCATTTTGTCATCATAACAAGATATGGATCAGGAGTCTACCAATTTGCAACACCTAAAGGTGAGCCTCTAGAAGGGACCATAAACAATAATCATCTAAATAAATTTTATGCCTAACCCTCAGAGTATCCCAACAAAATAATTAAAAAATAAAAAATAGAAAAAAATAGATAAATAAATAAAAATAAAATAAGTAAAGAGAAATAATTTGTCTAATGGTGAAAACCACTTCAGTGGTGCCTTTGGAAAGTACCATTGTGAAAACCTATTTATAGGTGCCATGTGTAGCAAGCACCATCTACCATCTATCAAGTTCTTATCCATTTCACCCATAATAAAGTTAAGCCTCCCATACACATGGTACTACCTAGCAAATTTCACTTGTCCACCTATCTTCGCTTGATAATTATTACTATCTATTGTTATCCATCCTACCTAAACATTATACAAAAATGATTCCATCCATTCCATAATAAATGATCCTATACCTAACTGGAGGCATATTCCTCGACCTAGTCATTAGATTGGATCCTTATTGTAGTCTTGAAAGAAAACGTGCACTTCCACAATTCCACATTTATGCACTTTTATAATAAATCAATCTATCAAAAGCCATAATAAATAAACATATCCAACCCCTTCCATTCCATCCATGATAAAACATCACCACCTAGATCTAAAAATCAAGGAAAACAAACTACGCATCAAGAAAAAACATCGAGCTTTCATGACAATCACAAGAAAAATACCACTATTGAACCAACCTACTACCTACATACTTATTGCCTAATCATCTAGTCCATCATCTCAATCCATGCCTTAATGGATGCATCCTTCCTACAATAGGCATAATCTAATATCAATATAGTTTTTTGGCAAGAGATATGGTGGATGTTGATTTGTTTCATCAGTTAGTCTTTTTCTTGTTGATTTATCGTTATGCCTCCTTCCAATGCTTACTCAAGGCCACCTCAATCTTTCAATATCTTGGTGTATTTAGAAAAGCATAGAATGGGCATGATCATTGTTTTCGTATGTCATGTTTGTGGGATGTTCTTGTAACATTTCCAAGGAAAATACTTACCTTGTATGCGTTGGGATGGCTTCTTGCATAAACAATTATCCTTTACATATAAGGTTATTTAATACCTTTTGTGCACTAGGACTATCTTGCTTTAAGTCTCACTTCCTCACATATATCTGACAAGGTTCTAGTATGTTCAATATAAATAAGGAAAAAAATTTGTTTGTAGAGTTGAAGTCCATGCAAAGGATACAACAACACCCTAGTTCCTCATACCTTGGTGTATAATATCCATTTCCTATATTAAAATAAGGACTTCTCTCTTCATGTTTCAAGCATAACTTAAGAATATCACCTTTCCATCCCATATTCCCCATCCACCTGACTACCTACTTATAGCTTTCACTATTTGATATTTGATCAATAAAATAACTCGTTCATCATAATCCTATATTCCACACCATTCTTTCTTCCATACTAACTCATCCCCATCTCATCCTAATAGTCATTTCACAAAAACATAATAGGAAAAAATATCCCACCACATCCATTCATTTCTTGCATAAATGATCATAAACATAGGTCATCGCGTCATTATTAAACCATAACATATGCATCATCATCATATTCATCATCAAGTGTATTTGCATCATATACATCACATACATATCATCATTATATATATAGCATCATAACATCATAATCACATCATAATCACATCATATCCATATCATATACATTGCATATACATAGAATCATAACATCATAATCACATCATATCATCATAACATGATTATATATACATCACATATATATCATCGTCATATACATCATATCATGATCACATGAATCACATATACATCATCATAACATCATCATCATGAACATCACAATTGTAGATGCTAAAAAATATCCTAAGTCTGCGAGCGTCATTTTTCTTGGTCTTCGTCTTCGAATAATTAAATAATTTTAATTATTTAATTAATTCACCTTTTCCCCCTCTTCTTCAATAATTAAATAAATTATTATTTATTTAATTATTTATTTTTCACCTTTCATCTATAGATAAATAATCATCATTAATTATTCTATTTTTAAATAATTATCAAAATTATTTAACCATCCCTTGCCATTTTTCCCTATTAAATAATTAATCTCACTTAATTATTTAATGTTCCATTTTCATCTCCCCCATTTAATTAAATTGATTAATTTAATTAAATGCTCCTTTTTCATTTTCTCCAAATAAATAATTTATCTTCCACTTGTCAATTTCCTCCATTTTCAAATAAATAATTTAAAATAAGTTATTTATGCACCTCTTTTGGTTAAAGATGCTCTGATCATGGCCTTTATTTCTATCATAGCCATCTCTGTCATAATCCTTCATGGTTTGTCATACCACTGGGCGTCATAGCCTTCATTGCTCACCTCTTTTTGGTGCATCAATTCTCAACCGTTGATCTTGGCATCTTTCTAGAAGATCAATCTTGACCCTTCATTTCATAGCCTTCGTCTCATTCATTCTCATCCATCGATCTTTGAATCCTTCTAGAGGATCGATCTCGGTAGTCTATTCGAATGGTTGTCTATAAAAGAGACCATTCTCCTCCATTTTCAACTTAATAGCCATTATCTCCAACTTTCTTGCTTACTATTTGTAGGTATTTGCACAATTCCATCAACAAATCTTAGGGTAATATTGGCATAAGAAGAAATAGGAGAGACAAGGGAAGTGAAGCAACTTTAAGCATGGGGAGTATTTTAGTTTGATGCTTTCATTTTACTCATGCATTGTTTGTACTCTCTTGTTTGGATTGAGTTTTTAGCTTAGAAGTGTTGGTTGTCACTCATTCTAGGCTAGGAATTCTCTAACCCCATCTTACATTGGTGAACCCAACGTGAACAACATAATATCTACATCTTCATAGATTTGATAATATACTTCACAGTCTTATTTTCATAGATTTGATCATATTGTCATTTTCATAGATGCGCTTTCATAAATCAATCAAAAAAATCAAAAAAATAAGCAAATAGGATAAACATCATAGTTGTATTTTCATTTGCATAGTTGTACTTTCATATCTATATTTTCATAGATTTAATTATCATAACTGCAGTTTATCATTTCCGTAGCTGCATTTTCATAAATCAATCAAAAAAAAAAAACAAGCACGATAAATAGTATAGCTGCATTTTTCATACATTGGATTATGTTATCATTTTCATAGCTGCAATTTATCATTTTCATAGTGTTATTTTATCATTTTCATAGCTACATTTTCATAAATCAATCATATTTCATCCAAATAACAAAAAAATAAATGAATAATTAAAAATCATTCAACAAAAAAATGAACTTTAGAAATTTTGAATTCCCACAGCACAAATAACTTTTTTTGGCTTATATATTTTTTATTTGTTAGATGGTGAGGCTCAAAAAATGTTGAAACTTGGAAGGTGAATGCATGTTGGCAGAATTTTCAATAAGGAGTTCTTCCTTCCAACAATAGTCACAACATTTCCACTTTCAATGGATCCTATACTCAAGCATTTAGATTTAGCTTTTAAATTTTAATTAGATTTAGTTTTTAACTTTTAATTAGATTTAGTTTTTAACTTTTAATTAGATTTAGTTTTTAACTTTTAATTAGACTTACCTCATGTCCCCATGCGGCTGCTTAGCTTATTTTGGCTAGCAACCACTGCTCAACTTATTTAGGAGTTATTTGTGGAGCTGATGGCCCCATGAATGCTTAGTTTTTCTGCTTATTTTTAAGCATCCAACTTAAATTTGTATTAATAGTATTAATAATAATTTGTACAATAAAAAATTAGAAAAAAAAAAAAAAATCAAATATTAAAAAAGAGGGAAAGAAATTTGTGGAGCCACATGGATTTTTAGAAATATGCAGCCGCTGCTTATTTCCAGCCCCCACTCTTTTTTCACAACTTATTTTCAATTCCTAAACAGTAGCTGCTCCATTAAAATCAGAAAAGATTCCAAATTATCCTTTCCCAAAAATAAAATTTATGCATGGGAACACCCCTGCTGCTTAAATTTAAGCAGAAAATAGAGTTAAGCAGCCACATGGGGACATGAGATTAGTTTTTAACTTTTAATTTAGATTTAGCTTTTAATTTCTAATTTAGATTTATCTTTTTATTTCTAATTAGATTTAGCTTTTTAATTCAGATTTAGTTTTTAATTTAGATTTAATTTAGAAGGTAGATTTAATTTTTGGTTTAAATTTAATTTATGTTTAATTTACTTTAGGATTAATTTAGTTTAGAATTAATTTTAATTTAGATTAAACTTAATTTAGATTTTAGATTAAATATTTTTTATTAGGGGTAAAAAATGGATTTTGATGGGGCTCGAAACCTAGTACAAAACGGTTTTGAAGGGAACCGTCAACCTATCAGAACGATTTTAGATTAAATGTTAATTTTTTTTATTATTTTTACTTTAATTTTAGTTTTGTGGCTAATTTTGCTAATTGGGCTTTTGTGTTGGTTCACATGTCAGAGGCTGGAAAGGTGAAAGCATAAGCATACATTTTTCGAAGACTGAAAATCA
The DNA here is from genome assembly GCA_007115665.2 of Sequoiadendron giganteum. NCBI lineage: Eukaryota > Viridiplantae > Streptophyta > Pinopsida > Cupressales > Cupressaceae > Sequoiadendron > Sequoiadendron giganteum. Next base: position 446,285,387 of record CM021104.1, read on the forward strand.
AAGAAACTACTAATGACATTTGGTGCAGGACATTTCTTGAAGACTTGATTTTGAAACCAATTGTCTTTTAGTATAGCAAACATTTCAATTGGTGCTTTAAAAAGAACGACTATCTTCTTTCATGTAGATTTAACTAGGGGGTTACTAAAATTCTATTTTTTGTGCTTGTAAGATGGTAGGTATTATGCTCTCACCTTGTGCAAACTCGGTGATCAGAAAGCTAGGCCCATATTTTTCTATGTTAATCCCTTAGAGGGCTTGTCTCCCCGCTTCAAAAGGAGGGAATGACCCAACTGGTAACGAGCTAAAGCCAAGCTACTCCCAACCAGTATATAAATTTGAATATTGAGGAAATATCGGTATTATAGGTGCTCCTATAGACAAGAAAGTGATTCCCTCAGTACCTGTGTGGTACGTTAAAACTTGTAGAGCATAACCTCTACAGGCTGGGAAACCTCCTTATCGAAGCTAATCTTGCCTCTTGTGTGGCCACCTGAATGGGTGCACTGATTAAAAACCATTTGTTTAGATTTTCAAAAATCATTCTATTTGCTAGTGTAGGAGGTTGGACCTCTTAAGCCATCCCACATACTTGTGGTTCTTTGTAGAGAGAAATTTTTGGGAAGTGACTACCTGAGAATTTGGAACTTGCTATGCCCGAGAAGTGAGTGTTGAGTAAGGGGGAGCCAGTGCTACCAAGTTCCTAGGCTATCCACTCTAAAGAAGCATGACTGGAGAAATCTAAGTGGGAACTCAGCGAATATTGTCCTTGCCAACCATAGGATTCATGCTTGTTTTCTTGAAATCAAAAAATTTCACATCTAAAATCAGACCAAAAATAAGTGCTTGTGGCTGTGTTTTGTGTTTATCAATCAAAATTCATCAAAATCAGTCAAAATCCATTCAAAATTGTAAAATTGCAAAATCAACATTCTATGAACCACAACTACTTAAAACAAAGCCACAATGGCCTAATTACCATGATTTCACAAAATCCTTGTCCAAAACTGAACCAATTCATCATAATAGTGATCTTGACTTCCAAACTAGAGACTTGTAGAGCTTTCCCACTCCATTCCATCATCTTCATTTAGGTTTGCATTACATTTTAGATTGCACCTTAAGTCACCTTTTCCTTGCATAATTAATCTTAGTTCTTAGGTTGCACATACCTTCTAGATTTCAGACATAGGAAAATTATCAAGCCTTTGGAAATCCTTGGTTGCTTATCCATTTTTTCATTGACCTTAATCCTTCATTTTTATCAACCTTTTTCATTATCACCTTTATCAAATTTGAGTCTCAAACTTGTGTCCTAGTTTAGACTCACCTTGTCAAATCCATCATCTTGGTCATCACAAAGGTCAATGACATTTGGGTTTGTTATCTTGGACCTACATTAGCTTGGTTTTCATCCTTTGTCTCAAATTTTAGAATTCATAACCTTATTATTATCATTCATATCATACCCTTTGATCATAGTTTCATTATCATTCTATCAATCCTTAGTCTTGGACTTAAATTGCACTTTCACTTTGCATCCTTATAACTCCAAAAACACAAAAACATAGTTTCATTTCACCTTAGCCTTAGTTGCATCACTACCCTTGATCATTAATTTGGCATCATTTAGTCTCCTTGTCATTATCCTTCATCATTAATTAGTCCACCTTTGATATCCTTTGCATCCATTAGTTTCATTTAGCTTCATCCTTTGGTCTCAAAGTCAACATTATCCTTGCATGATCATCTTGCATCCTCATATCCTTATAATCCAAAAAAATCACAAAAACATAGCTTAGCCCCATACTATCTTGCATCATTTAGCATTTAGCTTAATTTGCATGCCATATCCTTTGGTTATAAGGTCATTATTATCTTTGCATTATCACTCCACATCCCTATATTATCCCAAAATTTATAAAAAAAACATATCCTTTGGTCATCATCATCCTTGCATATCATATCCTTTGGTCATAGGGTCATTATTATTCCACCATTCCTTAATCTTGGTCTTAGGTACATTGGCACTTTGCATCCTTATATCCTTAAAAATCACAAAAAAATAGCATAGTTTCATATCCATTTTGCATTGGCACCTTGCATTGTCATCCAAAGGTCACAAGTTTTGTATGGTCCTCACTAAGTTTTCCTTATCCATCCTTATCCATCCTAATCCAAATTCATGACCATGTCTTTACTTTACCTTGATCTTCTTCATAGTCAAGTTGAATACCAGTCAATCCTCAACCATCAATACCAACCACTCACATAACATTCTTACCAACAATCCATAATCTCCAATCCTTCATCCATCTACCTCACTATCAAGAGTTACTTGATACAATGCATACCATTAATCCCCAACAAATGTCCATTAATCATCCTTATCCTAACCTTGACAAGGGAAACCAACCTTCCACTAGTCCATTCCAATCCTTCACATCCTATCATAATCCATCATCCACTAGTCCATTCCAACCCTCCACATCTTATCCTAGTACATCATCCACTAACCCATTTCCATCCACTCCATCCCAAACTACAATACCATCCAATTAAATCACATTAATTACTGCTCTCCAAGGACAACTAGCAAAGGAACTTGTTCGACTCCTAAATGAAAACAAACTTAGGAAATCCAATCACAATGTTGATCCTACAGCATCCAACCATTTGTCACCATCATGTCCTCCATTGCCTACCAATATCGAAAAAGATCTTGTTATTGAAGCTCTATTATTGCCATGTCAAAATCATGGGTCTATCAAATAAAATCATATCCTTGTCCAAAATTAAATTCCATTGCCTAAACTTGAGGATACATTTCAAACAGAAAGTCCAAAGCATGACATCACAGATTCACCTTCATATCAAGATCGAATTAGTCCATCTCATGACCCTATCCTTAAGTCCATCCAAGAGATCCTTATAACTAATCATGGAATACAAAATATGCCTATCCTTGATCAAGATTCTATTCTCAATCATGTCATCCAGAACACACCTATTTTATACCAAGATCCTACCCTTGAACATGAAGTCCAAAATGATCCTCTCATCGACCTTTATTCCATTCATGACCAAACATTTGAAGATGATCCCATCCAAACACAAAACACCTCCATTTCCCAAAATGAGATTGCCTCCTTTAGACGCATAGATAATCAAATGAATGATATGGATAACATCAAAGAAGAGCATAAAGCAACTACTATTGATCAAGTCAAAGGAGAACACAAAGAAGCTACTATGGATCAATTCAAAGAAGAAGATACAAAATATACCATAGATCAAATAAATATCCCAAATTATCAAGAAGAAACCAGCATGACGAATGATAACACCAAGACATCATATCAACTAGGAGCATCTACCTTTGTCAAAGTGGGCTTTCTTGCAGATGAGAAAATTTTGAGTAATGGTTTCTAGCTAAATAATGATGGGTTCACATCTTGCTTTCAAAGTAAAAAATACCCCATCACAAATAGAATATTTTAGAGCATGTGGTAACAAGGAAGAGGAATAGGCCTACATGAGAAATGCATTCTAGAACCAGTACAGTTTCATGAAAATCCTAGACATCAAGGTCTTGGTTATATCCCAATCATAAAATCAAATGATGTTAGTGATACCTCAACGATATTGGGGATAAATTTATCCATTACAAACATCAAAATGGGTGCCATGAGTAGTTCTTACCATAAGGTTGTTGCCAACACTCCTTCCATCCACACCATAAACCGTCATTCCAACATGAATAAACCTTCCATTTGGAATCAACAAAAAGAAAATTATTACAAATCCAAAGTTCAAAATAAAATTTCAAATTCCATTGAATCAAACAAAAATCCAAGTGGACAAATGATGTTAAAATGGATCCCAAAGAAAAATTGATCAAGCAAAGAAAATATTCCATATTGAAAAGTCAATCAAAATGTGGAGCCACAAGAAAAGAGGACTCCCACATATAATAAATTTCCACCTCCTTCAAAATGGTCATAAAGAAAGAAATATAAAAGTGTTGGTTCCAAACGCTATCCCAATCAAAATTCCAAACTTTGTCATCCAACATCCCAAGTTTGGAAAATAAAAAGTGATTCATCCAAACATCCAAACAATCCTTCCACGTCTACCATCAAAAGTCATAACCCTAAATCTTGCCTAAAGTCCAAAAATCCCATGTCATAAATCTGTCACATCTTGGCAACAAATATTTATTGTAAGGACTCTCATGGAATTCTATCATGATGTGCGTATTCTGATAAGGCCAACTTTAGTATCAAAAAGGATCACAATGGCATCAATCAGTTGTATGCAAATATTGTGATCCTAACAAGGAAACTACTCCATCAAGTTCCTTATTGGCATATCATGGCACCAGTCTCTACATCAGCACCATTGAAGGATTCAAAACAATCAGTGATCATCTAAAGCATCAAGGCAATCTAGAAAATACAAAAAAAATTAAGAAAAAGAAAATCAAGAAAAAAATAGTAAAGAGAAAAAAAATTCGTCCAATAGTGAAAACTATTTTTATGGCACTTTGGATAAGTACCATGATGAAAACTTGGAAAACAGGTGTCATGTGTAAAATAAATTATCTATGTGGACCATTACACTTGGGGGCAAGTTGTCTCATCTCCCATACCCTTCGCATGACATTTCTTATGAGACTTCCACCTATCCATCTAAGCCCTTATCATTTCCATCCATTCTCCCACATACCTTGATCTTGATAAAGAAATGGGGTACAAACATAAATCTTGTTTTGGGAAAATTCTTGACATGTCTATCCTTTGGTCATACACTACCCATGAAATATCATGTCATTTCCTTCAAATAATTTATCCAAACCCATATCTTGGAGAAAATAAATTATTCCTATGTGAAATAGTCCTTGGAGATCATATCCTAATTCTTCCATCCAATAATCCTCATGTCTCTTATCCTTTTCCAAAATCAATCCTTTATCCTTTCATACTTATTATTGGACTTGGTTTTCCCTTGTCATTGGTTTAAGGATTCTAATTCGCTTATCCAAGTGTCCTCCATAATCCCATCTAGTCCTAAGGTTAGTCATTTCAAACACAAGCCTAATCCATACAATATTGCTATGCATCCTAGCGCATCATCCAAAACATTCATTAGCTTTGTTCCTAGCCTTGCTGCAAACCTTGATCCTTTAGTTACATTATCATCCAAGGGATATGTCTTTCCCAATCCTCATGTTGTTTTGGGATGTTTCCTTCCCATATCAAACAACATTGTTGTCATCATCACCTATCAATTGGTTTTTAGCTTGACTAGGGGCAAGATCATGCTTTTCCTTGGATCCTTGTACAATCTGGCTGGTTGATTGTGGGTATCTTTTGCATGTATTTGTCATGATCCCTATAGTTAACATCCATAATAAAGTCTCATTCATCCATAATAAAGCGTCACCATCCTTCCCATGGCTTGAGAACAACCGATATCTAGTATCCTTTGTCTTCATGATCATCCTTTACATTCATCCTCTTATTCCCCTTACACAATTCCTTGACTTACATCTTCATGGGAAATAATACATGGTATCAGCCCTTTAAAACCTTCAAAATCCATAAAAATCATAAAATGTCTTGAAAAAATCCAAAAAAATCATAACATTTCAAAAAATCCAAAAAAATTAAAACATTTCAAAATCCAAAAAAATCATAAAATCCTCAAAATCCAAAAACATTCAAAAAAACTTCAAAACTTCCAAAAACAGATTCCAAGTCTAAGTTAGTTTTTTTAGAGTGGTTGAACTACGTTGTATCTACGCATATACTATGTAAGCAAGGTTCATCTTAAATGGGCCCCGAGACATTAGGTCAATCCTTTTAGGTTGTCCAAATAAAATCATGACTCAGTCTTTTGTCAAATATGGAAAATTCAAGTTGTGTCGAACTATGAGGTCTCTGTGTGTATAAAGTAGGCAAGGTCATCAATCGATGAGCCCTCAAGGCTGCCTAGGTTAGTCCTTTAGGGTTTGTCGAGTCTGGTTGTAGTCTTTGTCCGCAAACAATCATCATTTGAACTAAATCATGAATCAACATACAGACATAACCAACAAATCTCTTAATTTGTCAACTCTCAAACCAATCAATCATCAACTCAATCAGGTCATTGGTCTTGTATCAAAATGGGGAATTATGTCATTTGTCTCCTTCGGTCCTATCACTTGTGTTTTATCAGGATGCATCCTTCCTGAGATTAGACTTTGCCAACTTGGTCATTCACCTTAAGCAGGATGTGTCTTTCTTGTAGTTAGGTACCTTGTCAACACTGGTCACTTGGTCAACTTTATTATATGTGTCCCTTTCCTTAAATAGGATGCGTCTTTCTTGAAATTGGGTATCGTCACATCGCTTCGTCATATCAATAAATCTTTTTCAAACAATAAAACAATCGATCTTGTCAACCTTTTCAATCAGTCTTACCTTAATTAGGATGTGTCTTTCCTGAAATTGGGCATGATCACCAATATTTTCAACTTTATCAAATCAATCAATCTTGTCAACCTCGATCAATCAATCTTGCCTTAATCAGGATGTGTCCTTCCTTTTACACGACATAATCAATCAAATCAATTGGTCAACCTTTGTCCACTTATCAATTCATTATTGTCAAACTTATCAAATCAAATCTTGTTCATCTTGGTCAACCTAATCAATCATATCAAACAATCTTATCAAAACTATTGGCAAACACTGTCTCTTTGGAAAACACTTTGTTGGTCTGGATTTGTCTTAATTTTTTTATTGGTTCTAGGTCATGTTACTAGTCTCCTCAAGGATGTCCTATTAATAGATTTAGAGGGATGATGATGGATCATGGCCTCTTTTCTTTATTTGATGTATGTGGTTTGTCTTGGAAAAAAGATTGGGATAATTGGATCCTTAGTATGAGTTGGGGAATTCCTTTTTTTTTGGCTCTGTCTTTTGAACTACTTGTCTCTCACAAATGGTCACCTTGCACACCTTGGTTTATGTCATACCATGGTTTTTGTGGTCCATTTGTGACATTTTTGATTCCCAATGATGATAAATATAAAAATGTAAGCATGAAAGTTGGTTCCCTTATCATTTCCTATCTATCTTCTTTCCCCTTTTTGTGCTAACATCCCATCTCCCTTGTCTTTTCCATGCTAACATCCATCTCCTTCATGCTAACATTTCTTTGATCCTTCATCCTCTAGTCTTATCTTCCATTTCAAGAGCACATTCGTGTTCTTTGAACCCGCCTACCTCTCGAAGGGGCATACCACAACCCTCCTGGTCATCCTTCCCCTTTCTCTTTACACTCGGGAATATTTCAAAATTAAATTTCTTCGACACAACGCGATGAACTGCATTATGTCAAAGAGGGGAAAAATGTAGATACTGAAAAATGTCCTAAGTCTACGAGCGTCATTTTTCTTGGTCTCTATCATCGAATAATTAAATAATTTTAATTATTTGATTATTTTTTGTCATATTCTTCCATTAATTAAATAATTGTAAGTATTTAATTAATTCACCTTATAATCTCTATTCTATCCTAATCAATTAAAATTATTTAATTGTGTCACTAATTCCCCCCTCTTCTTCAATAATTAAATAAATTATTATTTATTTAATTATTTCTTTATCACCTTTCATCTATAGATAAATAATCATCATTAATTATCCTATAGTTAAATAATTATCAAAATTATTTAACTATCCCTTGCCATTTTCCCTTATTAAATAATTAATCTCACTTAATTATTTAATGTTTCATTTTCATCTCCCCCATTTAATTAAATTGATTAATTTAATTAAATGCCCCTTTCTCATTTTCTCCAAATAAATAATTCAAATAAATTATTTATCTTCCACTTGTCAATTTCTTCCATTTTCGAATAAATGATTTAAAATCAATTATTTATGCACCTCTTTTGGTCAAAGATGCCATGTTCACGGCCTTTATTTCTATCATAGTCGTCTCTGTCATAAGCCTTCATGGTTTGTCATAGCTTTCGAGTGTCATAGCCGGAGGTGCCATATCCTTCATTTCCCACCTCTTTTTGGTGCATTGATTCTCGGTCGTTGATCTTGGCATCTTTCTAGAAGATCAATATTGACCCTTCATTTCATAACCTTCATCTCATTCATTCCCATCCATCGATCTTGGAATCCTTCTAGAGGATCGATCTCAGTCGTCGATTCGAATGGTTGTTTATAAAAGAGACCATTCTCCTCCATTTTCAACTTAACAGCCATTATCTCCAACTTTCTTGCTTACTATTTGCCGGTATTTGCACAACTTCATCAATAAATATGAGGGAAATATTGGCATAAGAATAAATAGGAGAGACAAGGGAAGTGAAGCAACTTCAAGCACGGAGAGTATTTTAGTTTGATGCTTTCATTTTAGTCATGCATTGTTTGTATTCTCTTGTTTGGATTGGGTTTTTAGCTTAGAAGTGTTGGTTGTCACTCATTCTAGGCTAGGAATTCTCTAACCCCATCTTACAATAATAAAATCATCACATGTATGTCACCTAAACAAAGTCTTGTCTCATATATGCATCAAATATTATGTCATGATACATCAAAATAATGTTTTTACATGGGCTACATGAGCCATAAATATACATATATACATGAGCTCATAAGTAAAAGTGATACATAGTCTATATCATATGGTACACACATATATATGACCCACTAAGCAAAAATTCCACCCTTTGAGTGGTCGAATGATATTAATATTGGTGGATGAGGACTTGATGATGGGTGTGTTGGTGGTGGCTATGTTGGTGGTGGATCCATAGTTGAAGGAGTCCTTAATTTCACTAATTTATAATCCCCTAATTGACTCTACATAAAAAACTAGGTGTTCAATAATTTATAGGAATTCATCTCATATAGAGTCTTGTAATGTACATGGCCTCTTGCATTAATATAGTAACCTTGACCATATATTGTGCCATAGGACCCTTTGGCATATCCCTAATCCTCCTCACATAAAACTCTATCCATTGTTGCAATGCCACCTCTACGTCTCTCTCTCAAGTCCTCTAAGCCAACTGAGTTTGAAGACAATCTCGCTTGACATGCGCCTCATCTCTCTAAAAAAGAGCCTAATCCTGCTCAGAAAATGCAATAGCTAGATGCACCTGTAACTCATCCACATGCATCTTCTCTCCCTATCCTCCATCTCCACCTCCACCTCCCACTTGGGCCTCTCCTTGTCCTCCCTCTCCACCACCCACTCTCTCTCCCTTTCCTCTATTGTCATCCTCATCATCATCCCCACCCTCCTCTACTAAAATTGCCTCCTTATCCCTCCACTGATGTATTCAACCTCCACCCTACTCCTCACCTTGCCTCCACCATCTAATCTTTATACCCCTAGACCGATCAATTGTACAGGCCTATGGGTCACCCACCATGCATAATACTCTGATGTAGTCCCTACATCTACCACACCAAGAAGAAGATCCCACTATTGTAGTACCAAAGACTCAAACTTTATTATAGCTATATCAATATCCATGAATGAACCTCAACCTATAACCTCTCGCTAAGTACAAGAAAATATAACCTTATGAATCAGAAGTGTTTGAACCAACCCAAATTTTCATCACACTCACTTTGGCATATACCTCTCTATGATATGTGTTGTGTGCCCAATGAGATAACACATATGTCAACAATATACTAATTACTCAATATCACCCATCAAGACCTCACATTAGTACCATGGTCTCTATATCACTACATCTAGGTCATCTAACACATGTTCTAGTATGGTAAATCTCTCAGTCATTGATAAGTCAATACGCTAGCCTATAAATAAATAAATGACAACCCTACCCCCTAAGTCTATCTATAATCTGTTGTGTCACTATAATGTGCTACCAATCGTATATGTACAATAATGTGACACCACATGTTATACTTTCTCTATAATGATACACTACTTGACATATTTCATGATATAAATGAACCAAAACATATGACCCCAAGGCATAAACAACACCTTCACCAATCATATACTCTAATACTCGGCCCCAACAAACTAAGAAACCCCTTGATCTCTAGTTAGAAAGAAATACCCCTCAAACCATGCCTACCAACACTACTAGAAGTGCATCAAACCTAATCATGGCCCACTACATATCCATCTCTCCATCCTCAATCCCTAAATGGTCTACTAGGAATACTCTCACTAATGCACTCTCCCCAATATTTGTATCCTATATGACTCTCTCACCATGAATCAAGATACAAAAAATCCTATAGAAATCCTCCAAAGTGATGGTTATCTCACCAATAGGAAAAATGAATGCACTATGCCACCACTCCACTAATGTTGTCATCATGGCTCAATGCATTCTAATCTCAGGCATGTATGTGATATGTCATAATCCCACCATGCCTAGAAATTATTGGTCTACCTTAAAGTAAACTCAACCCTTAGTATCATTGTGGGAGCATGACACTCTCATGAAATGATCAGATCTAGCATCTCCTACAACAATAACGCACATATCATCACCCATTTTCCTTAAAATTCCTAAGACCTAATTTTATATCGATTACGCCAAATCCCCAATCATATGTGACCCAATTCTTCAATTGCACCAAACTATCAATCAATTGTGACCTAATTTTTTCACTGTCATTTTGTTGATCATTTGTGCAACTCTACATCAAAAGTGCCTATCTACCCATCACATGCACAATTTTTTCATAAGCACCAAAATCTATATCATTTACGAACTTAAATCAAATGCATCATTTTACTAATCAAAAGCACAATTATGCATTATTAACACCAATCTAGTCATTCAATGTATTTGATTTAACATACTTTTAGCTGCAATTAATGCACCTAAACCAACCCTTAGGGACCCAAAAGTTAGACACATACCATTGGAGGTGACCAAACTATTTGTTGGTATATTTGCACATACTCCAATCAATGACTTGCCACTAGAATTCTCGTCATCTCCACAACTACTTCATGCTCTAAAGGCTCTAAATATCTAACTAGGGAGAATGTACAAGAGTATAAATAAACCCCTGTATACCTATTTATAGCCCCCAAAACCATAAGTTCCCCCTACACCTTAAAATTTCTCCATTTTCTTCATCCTATCTCCTATTTTTCTCATTTTCCCTCCATTCAACTTCATTTTCATCCCCGATCCACAAGACCTAGTCAATCTTTCCTATTGAGAGTTTGACCAAAAAATTAATTTTCCTAGCTAATCTCTTGAGGGAACACCCTAGCTCCATCCCTTGATCCATTGGGGCACATCACTAGCCAAATTTTCATACCAACATTATATCTTTGAAATGAGGTGTGAGGGTTTAGACGAAGCATGGGTGACTATGCAGGCTTGTGATGTTGAGTGTAGCCATGGGCTATAGCATTGGCATGTGTTGGCATGAGGACTAGTTGGGGTGTGGTGACGGTATTTATATATGTGCAGACCATCATTTCTTGGTGTTGTGGTTCCTTTTCTCCTTGGTGTTGTATTTTTGCTTCTCTTTTGTGTGTTTGTTGTAGGGTCTTGGCTATGTAGGCTGCATGGCCCGCATAGGGGATCCGTGAGAACCTTGTTTGTCATCTTTTAAAGAAGCTATGGTCATTGGTGACTCTTCATAATTTGGTCATGAGGATGCTATAAATTTCCTCCCGCATGTGGCAAAGGAGTTGAAGAACAATTAATTTCAAGGATTACAACCAAATCCCAATAGGTGTTTGGAAAGGAGTAAAGATCACCCAGTGGTGGTGATCAACCCAAATACAGTGGCCAAGGATGTGTTTTATTTATTTGAGCATGTGCTAATCTGCAAGTTTATGGGGGTTCGCATTTCCTTCCTTTTCTGAAGACTTTGGTCTACAAGAAATGGAATCGAGAAGGGGACTTGGAAATAATTGTGGGTGTAAATGGATTTTCCTTTGTGTTCTTCTCTCAGATTGCATATTGTAATATGGTTTTTGAAGGGGACCCATATTTTCACAATTAGGTAGAACTCTTCATCAAACCATAGCATCTTGGTTTTGATCTAATGGAAGATATTTTGTCAAGGATTCCTATATGGATTTTTTCACCTCGACTTCCTATGGATTTTTGGTGCAAGGACATCTTGCACTCAATTACAATTGTTCTGGGGAAGCCCTTGGGCCCCTTTCGTCAAAAACTTGATCGAAGGGTAACATATTTTGCTCGTTTGTGTGTGGAAATTAATTTAAATAACCCTTTACCGAAGTCTCTTGAAATCAAGTTAGGAAGCATGTGTTGGATTCAATAGGTGGATTATGAATCCCTTCCTTTGCACTATCGTATGTGTCATGATTATGGGAATTTGCAAAGGAATTATTCCAAGTTGGGAGCTAAAACCCAACAGCCTCCATCTAGTGTGCATGCAAATAATTCCAAAGAAAAAGGAAAGGCTCTGATTCAAATGGGTTTGTACTTGTGAAATCCTATCTGAAAGAAAAGGCACTAAACCACCAAAACAAAGTCGTGCTTAGAGAGACATTTGGTAACAAATTTGATGTTCTTAAAATTTTTGAAGAGTTGAATTCAATGGAACATGATCATAGCTTTGGGACTCAAATTTTTCAAGGTATAGATCCTGATGGTCAATACCCTTGAAGCCCTACTCCAAAAGCTGACATGTATCAAGCCTCAAAGGAAAGAGATGTTCCTTCTTCGCCCCCTATTGAGTAGGGGGCTATTGGGCAGGAAAATGTCAGGGCTCTAGTGGATGATTTTATCTCTAACCCTTTGGAGGAGATTCCTCATGAGAACATAGGTACTAACATGATTAATGATTTGAAGACCGATTCTAGGCTTAAGGATGACAGTAAGAATAAAAATGGGCCACTCCTTGGAATCTACTAGAAGAGCTTAAAGAAAGTGACTAGTGATTAAACAACTAAAGTAGGAAGGAAAAATAACTTGGAGAAGATAAATATTATGGGAGAGTCATTGGTGGAATCTGGTATTGTTAAGACATTGGACTCCCACTTTGCTTCCTCTCATAAATGATTGTGATATCCTATACTATTAGGTATTTGAGTAACGTCCCTAGACAAAAGGCTACTCGTGATTTAATTTTTTATCACAAACCAAATATTCTTTTCATTTAGGAAACCAAGCTTCTTGTTGAAGAGATGATGAAGACTGCATCCAAAATTTGGAGGAGGGGTTAATTTCAATCTATTGGCTCTCAAGGTTTTTTTGGAGGTGTTGTGTGTATATGGGACCCTTACAAGATCTCACCTCTCTGGTGGGTGGTTGGTAGGAATTATCTTTCTCTGTCAGTGTCTTGTTTTGATTTGGGTGTGGTGATTTTGTTCACCAATGTGTATGCACCTAATAATTTTTCATGTAAGACTCTTCTCTAGTCTCACATCAGATTTATTCACTCTCTTGTTCCTTCTTGCCCTTGGATTTTGGAACGAGGCTTTAACTCTATATGCAATTTGGGGGAAAATTTGGGGAGCGTTAATCATTCGGGGCCTTTGTCTTCCTTGCTATAATATATTATCAAGTTTCTTAATTTATTGGATGTTAAACCCATTCATGGGACTTTTACCTCACACAATTGAAGATGTGGGGAGGGATCTATTTTTAAGAGGCTTAACATGTTTCTTGTTTCTAATGAATGGATTGGAAACAATTGGACTTCTTCCTCTAAAATATTGGGGTGAAAAGAGTCAGATCACTGGTTGATTAAGCTCTCCTCCTCTCAGTTATCCTTGGCTAAGAAACTCCCTTTAAATTTCAACTGATGTGGCTCAAGGACCATAGCTTTCATCAGCTTGTGAAGTTGTGGTGGTCTAAAGGGAGACCTACCTTTGGCACTACAATGTTCTCATTTTTCAAGAGGCTCCAATTTATCAAATGCAAGCTTAAGAAATAGAATAAAACGGTTTTTGGTAACCTCTTTTATAGGTGGAAATAGATTCAAGATCATCTAGATAGTATGACATTCAAAATCAGGGAATAAGGGATGGCAATGTGCTTTCTTTAGGAAGAAACCAAATGCTCAAGGGATTTGGTTGAATGGGAGCTACAAGAGGAGATTTATTGGAAATAGAAATCTTAGAGCTATTGGCTTTAGGAAGGAAACATGAATACTTCCTTTTTTCATAATTTAGTAAAGGCACATAGAGGTGGGAATATTATCGCTTCTCTCATGTCAGCTCAGGGGGAATAGTTAAATTTGCATCAAGCTATTGTTGAGGAAGTGGTCCAGTTCTACAGAATGATCCTCTTACCTTGGAGGAGGAGAACTTGGTTTTGGCTTGTATCCCCCCCCTTTGGTCTCAGTGGAGATGAATAACTCTCTTCTAGCACCCATCTCTTTAGAGGAACTTGAAGATATAGTCTTTCAAATGAAGAAAGGCAAGGCCCTTGGCCCTGATGGTTTCCCATTAAGTTTTTTCAGAAATTTTGGATATGATCAAAGCGGGTTTTTTGGAGGTGGTTCATGAGTCTTATACAAATAAACAGATGCTCAAGACTATTAATTCCACCTTTCTTGCTTTAATACTTAAGAAATATGGTGTCAATTCCTTAGAATCTTTTCGGCCTATTGCATTGTGCAATATAACCTACAATATTATCTCTAAGCTAATTGTTGAAAGATTGAAGAGGTGTTTGAGCTCCTTGATTTCTTTGGAACAAGGAGGTTTTTTTTTAAGGGTAGGTAGATTGTGGATGGTATAGTGGTGGAGGCAAAAGCTATTCATTCCATGTCCTTTTCCAAATAAAAATCCATGTTCATTAAATTTTTAACATGCCTGTTGTTCTACCTAGTAAATCTACTAAGTTTTACCCACATGTAATTTTCTATGTGTCTAATGTAAAGCAACAAAAAAAAAATTATATTCAATAATAAATGCATCATTTGAAATACAACTTTATCCAAAAAAAATCATTGCATATTCAAAGAATCATTCCAATAATATAAGTATGATTTAACTTTACATAAATATATTCAAGATAATGTTTCATATTACAATTTCTATATAGATGGACACATGATTACATGCATTTCTTCAACAAGCTTACAAGAACTAGAAATACAAATGGTCCAAAATGTCCTTCTCACATATCTTGTTTGCCAACTACATGAGGAGAAGCATCACTCAAGTGATTTTCTACCAACCATGGACTAACTATGACCCCCGCACATCTACCAAACTAATAGATGGCCCTACCCTTTGACAAAGAGATTGGTTTGGTAACCTCATCCTTCAAATAGCCTTTTCTAAGCATAGTGATGTTTCCTGCAAATCTAGAGCTACCATAATGTATACTACCTCATATATGATTACCCTAGCCTAGAACGTAAATCAGATCACACAGTGAACTAATAGTGTAGACAATGGCTACTTACACTACTTAGGCCAAAGATTCATCACCTAGTAACTTCGAGTGAGGTCTTATATTTCATCACATTTAATTGCTCGATTTGTATTGACCACTAGTATTCTATTCTAAGGTTATCCCCTTTTCATGTATTTATCCCAACCCCAGGAATAACCTTCACCTTAACTTATATATATTGGCATGTTATAAAACCCACAATACAACTCTATATTATGCTACACACCTAGAGTATTGTCAAACTATGTATAGTTTTGACATTTTATGAATATTATAAATAGTATGCAATCATATAAAACCCCCTTTTATAGTATAATAACTTTATACATTTAAATCCAAAAGAAAGGTTTCCCAAAACAAGAGACAATCAAAGAAATTTCAAAGACTTGCAAGCATCAACCACACTTAAATGACAATATTTCTAGCATGGCTTCATAATAAAAAAATCTTTTCAACATAATGAAAAGGGAGTAGAAATCAGCATGCATTTTTAAAGCTTCAACTAAATAATCTTCCCTCCTAGCTCATGGCTCAAGATCGCTTGCAACTTCCACTACGAACAACCCAAATACCTCTACTAGCTTCTCTCTAGATCTCTCAACAAAACCAATATAAAATAACTAGCAACTCTCTCTATCTCACAATTCTCAAATCACTCTCACAAAACAACAAAATAACACAAAAAAAATCAAAATGATAAGTGTAACAATTGGTAGAATGGGCACCTCTATTTATACTAATTTGTGAGAAACCGAAGGCTACAAACAAGTCAATATTTTTTCCAACTTTCTAACCTCATGCAACAATTCACCAAGTTAACTCGCGGGTTTGCAACACATCACAGTCCTCACCATTTAAATGGCTAAGTCAACTTAATGTTTGGGACAGCAAGCTCAAAACAAGTTTCCTAATTTGAATTCCATTACAAAATGTAGACACCTAAATTTTACCACTTTCATATGGTTATTTATTCATCTAATCCATCTATATTAATTAAATGACACATTTAATTAATATTGTCCCTTTTTTCCTAACGTTCCTAAGGTATTTAATTTAATCAATTAAATATTTTATACATAGCCCACTTCATCTCTAAATTAAATAAATGCAATCAATTTATTTAATTTAGTCAATTATCTTTTTCAATTTTTAATTCATTATTTCTCTCTCCTTGTCACATCCTCCATAACCTTTTCATTAATCTGGGTTAATTTAATTAATCCTCCATTAAGGTGTGCATATCCTTAATTGGGATTAATGTCATATCCTCCATAACTTGCCACTTGCCTCTAATCATCATCAATTAATCTAATCACCTGATTACTCAATCTTAATCCTAATCACTTACCCCTTTTAACATGTCCTTAGGTCAACCTTTTTGGTACTTACCTTTTTTGGGTTGACCTCTTCCCCATGTGAATTAAAAATTCACACTTATTCCCGCCATGCATTTTTCTTCCCAATGACATCTCATATTACACATCATACCCAAAGGATAAAGACCCCCTTTTAGGGGAATCTTGACTTACCCTTTGGATTCTTCTAAAAATTGAATTAAAAATTCACTTTTATTCTTCCAAGGCCTTCCCCATTCCCCATGTTGACAAGGGATGACTTTCTAAAAGTCATCACTTGTCACTTTCAGCCCCATATGGAGCCAAAGAATAATTTTTAAAAAAAATTCTCTCCCATCCCAAGGTACTTGCAAGTGCCTTGGGACCACATGGCCTCTTCCATGTCATTTGTACCCTAGTCATCTCACCTTGTCCTTTAGACACCTCACCCGCCACATGTCCAAATGTGAGGGCTTCTGAGTCCTCAACTCACCACAGCCCTCCATCTTGGCCATGGTGGCTCAATCTTGACCGTTGAATCCTCTAGAGAATTCAACTTCTCTTATAAATAACCCCCTCTTCTCATTAATTGAGTTAGTCATTGCATCCTTAGCCAATTTATGATCTCAAGCCATTCAAGTCATTTCAAGCCATTTCTTGCAACCTCTTAGCATTTGGACTTGCATCCTAGAGTCCATTATTGCATTCATCTACCTCCATTAATCCTTCAACCACCATTATTGCAAGAATATCATCCAAGGAGCACACATCAAAGTGATATCAAGGGCCAACCAAAGGATCAATTTTGAGACAAGGTATAATCATTTTGTTTATCTTCATTTTGTTTTGTTTTGAATCCAACTAGGCTAATCATTTGAGGTGTTAGGTGTTTCGTGTTTATTTTTCACTTTAGATTAGCACACATTTTTC
This sequence comes from Sequoiadendron giganteum, assembly GCA_007115665.2. NCBI lineage: Eukaryota > Viridiplantae > Streptophyta > Pinopsida > Cupressales > Cupressaceae > Sequoiadendron > Sequoiadendron giganteum. Next base: position 446,303,060 of record CM021104.1, read on the forward strand.
CTCTTCACATTTCTGGCACGCCCGGTGGGACCCATGTCACGAGTCTTTTTGTACTAACAGTTGCTGTTTTTTTTAAGATTTTTGTAGATTTTGACATAGAGGGGTGACCTTGTCCACTGTTTGGGCGGCCCTGACCTAGAGGGGCAGCCCTAACCTAGCAACAGATTTCTTTGCTGTTGTTTTCCAATTTTTCTGGTTATTTTTCCTTACAGGTTCTTTGTTTGGGTGGCCCCGACCTAGCAACAGATTTTTCTGCTGCTATTTTCCAATTTTTTTGATTGTTTTTCCTTGCAGGTTCTCAGTTTGGGCGGCCCTGACCTAGAGGGGTGGCCCTGACCTAGCAGCAAATTTTTCTACTACTATTTTCCAATTTTTCTGACTGTTTTTCCTTGCACGTACTTTGTTTGGGTGGCTCTGACCTGGAGGGGCGGCCCTAACCTAGCAGCAGATTTCTCTACTGTTGTTTTCTAGTTTTTCTGACTGTTTTTCCTTGTAGGTTCTTTGTTTGGGCGTCCCTGACCTGGAGGGGTGGCCCTAACCTAGCAGCAGATTTTTCTGTTGTTGTTTTTCAATTTTTCTAACTGTTTTTCCTCGTAGGTTCTTTGTTTGGGCGGCCCTGACCTAGCAGCAGAGTTTTCCACTGCTATTTTTTGTCATTTCCTGACTCTATTTTCTGTAGGATTCATGTTTGGGCGGCCCTAACTTGGAGGGGCAGCCCTGACCTAGGAACAGGCCTTTTTGCTACTATTTCATATCATTTTTTGACGATTATTTCTTGCAGGTTTAGAAGGTTCGCTTATCAAAGACAAAAAATAAACTACTGACACATGTTTTGCAGGTGGAAAATGGTGTTCAATTAGTCTTGTCTTTCTATTTTTTCTTAGAATAGGAATATCGGACTAATTAAAGGGTCAATGAATCTACTCGTCATGTTTGAAGTGAGCTATTGACATATCCAATCCCCTTGCACCATTTGGTGATCCAGGATGAAGAGAAATCATAGCTCACTTAGTCCATTTTTGTATCCCTTTTTCATTTTATTAGTGGGACTTGCTTGGGGATTTCATCACCCCAAGGGATGATTTCAACCATGTGTTACCGGCGGGGTATATAAAGGGGGGAGGCAAAAGTTGTACCTCAATCCAATCACGTCATGTCTGATAGAGCGTCAAAATTAGGGTGATACCTAGATAGACGTGAAGAGTTGGTCCGAGCTCCCAATCTCTCGCTGGCTGCTCTTGACTCACGCTTGTAGATGGACTAGTGTTCACGATTGTGCTCCATGTACCGTGAGTATATCGGGGATGCCACTATCAAACTTGTTAAGCCTAGATAGAGGACTGTGTTGGTCGTACCTTAACACTAAAATTAGGCTTGTGTTGCTTGAAGTGTCTTCTTGTGAGAAACCAATACTTGTCACTCAGTCTTTGGCCTTTTTACTTGTTGTTTCCATCATTTTCCATCACTATTTTTGACTAAGTTAGGTTCAAACCATTATTTTTCGACCAGCTGTTCACTCGTTCTGGGAAGCTATTTGCCCCTTCCGAGTGGTCGTTTCCCCGTTTCGAGCATCCATCAACATTTTTTGAAAGTCATCATTTCATCAACAAAAACACATAGGTGCTTCATAAAACATCATCAGAGTCCATATCTATCATCAAATCATCCATCCCAATCATCTAGGCTTTGTTTTGAGGGTTTTGATTTTTATGCAAAAACTTTCAGAGGCCTCAGATGTGGGTTTTGGCTCAAATTTTATGGGTGGTTGCATTATGAGGGGGCATGTGGATTCCCAAAGACCTTGAGTCAGTTGGACCCTTTTTCAGCACATTTTTGAAACCTCAAAATTGTAATTTAGTGTTTTTTTTCAGTTTTTGAAAAATCATTTTCATTAATAACTCGGAATGCATGTCTCAGATTTGGGTTGTTAGTTGGCAATTCATCCTATCTTAGTTTTGGGTATTTTTTGGGATTAAACTAGACTCTCAAAGATATGCCTATGAAGTTTCCTAAAATGATAAAATTTGCAATTTTTGAAAACTACCAAATCTAGCAAAAATCTCATTGTTAACACCTTATGTCCTCTAGTTGAAACCCTTGAAGCTAGTTTCGAATCAATCCTATCATATCCTTTGATCCAATCCCAATCTAAGCCTTAATCTGATCATCCTAATATGAGCTTTAATCTAATCCTAATCTGAGCTTTTATCTAACCCAAATCTGAGCTTTAACACGATCCTGCTTCGAGAAGTTGTTCACCTATTATGGGAACTCATTGTCATGTTTCGAGCATTGTTTCTCAGCCTTCTACATCCATTCACTTGTTCCAAGTGGTCTTTTTCCCGTTTTGCAATTCCAACTACCCATTTTGGAGATTAGTTTTATCCGGGACCCCGTTTGGGTCCATTTTGGTGTCCGTTCGATCGTTTTTGGCTAAGTTTTCCCTATTTGGGCGGCTTTGACCTCTGTTTAGGCATCCTTGACCTGGGGGGGTGGCCCTGACCTCTATTTGGGATACCTTGACCTAAAGGGGCGGCCCTGACCTTCAAACAGTCATTTTTAACCTTCGTTCACTAGTCGTTACCTTACCTTAGGAACTTATTTCCCCGTTTTGAGTTTTGTTCCCTTGTCTGGGGTACCCAACTATCCATCTTGACCATTCGTCTGTCCATTTTGAGTACCCATTTGCCCATTGCGAGCGTTGTTGCCAAGTTTTTTGGCCTGTTTCAGTCAAATTTTGGCCAAGTCTTTTATGTCTGAGAAGCTCTGACCTCTTTTTGGGTGGCCCTAACCTAAAGGGGTGGCCTTGTCCTCTGTATGGGTGGCCTTGACCTCAAGGGGCAACCCTGCCCTCTGAAACAGCCTTTTTGAGACCCTGTTCGACCGTTCTTGGACCTGTTCCTCATCATTCTTGATTTGGGTGGCCTTGCCCTCCAAACGGGCAGCCTTGACCTTCAAAGGGGAGGCCCTAACCTAAGTTTGGGCGGCCTTGACCTCAAGGGGCGGCCTTGCCCTCCGATATAGCCTTTTTCAAGACACTGTTCGGTCATTTTTTACCTGTTCCTCATCATTATTGATTTGGGTGGCCTTTCCATCCAAAGGGGCATCCTTTCCCTTCAAAGGGTTGGCCCTGACCTAAGTTTGGGCAGCCTTGACCTCAAGGGGTGGCCCTGCCCTCCAAAACAACCTTTTTTGGGACCCCGTTCGATCATTTTTGGACCTATTCCTCATCATTATTGATTTGGGCGGCATTTCACTCCAAAGGGGCGACCTTTCCCTCCAAAGGGGCAAACCTGACATAAGTTTGGGTGGCCTTGACCTCAAGGGGCGGCCCTACCCTCTGAAACAACCTTTTTTCGAGACCTCGTTCAGCCATTTTTGGACCTATTCCGCATCATTATTGATTTGGTCGACCTTTCCTTCCAAAGGGGTATCCTTTACCTCCAAAGGGGCAGCCTTGACCTAATTTTGGGCGGCCTTGACCTCAAGGGATGGCCCTGCCCTCTGAAATAGCCTTTTTCAATTTTTGTTCATTAGCTGTTCACCTATTATGGCAACATGTTTTCCCATTTTGAGTGTTGTTCCCTTGCCCAGAGTACCCATTTACTCATCCTAACCATCTGTCCATTCTGAGTATCCATTTTCTCATTCTAAGCAATCACTCCCTCTTTCTGACCAGTTGTTCACCTGTTTCGACAACCTGTTTTCCCATTCTAAGTGTTGTTCTCCTATTTCAGGAATTTGTTAACCCATTCTAACTATCTATCTACGTGTTTCAAGTGTCGACCATCGATTCATCCATTCTAAGTATCTTTTTCCCCGTTCTAAACATCTGCTCTCCTGTTCTAGGTATCTGTTTCATCCTCTTATTTGATCAATCATCTAATCCTATCGCATCCCATCATCTGAATCTAAGCTTTAATCCAATATCCAAACTTGAGATTTAGTTAACCTACACCTTCTTCCAATTTATCGTTCCATCGTCTAGTTTCCTCCATCTTCTCAATTCATACCCATTTTGTAGCCATCATGAATCCTTATCCCCCTCTCACACAACCAATAATAGTAGTCAAGGGGAATCCTAACTACATTGAAAATGATAACGAAAGTCTGGTTGATCACGAAGAGTGTTATATAGATCCCCTTGACACAATTATTGCTAGCAAGCTCTCTCCAATTGCCTCCCATAATCCAATCACTTCTTTGAACTATCCCTCCATGCCTTCATCTGCATCTAATAATAGTCCTTATGCTACCCTTGACAAGGGATATCCAACATCCTCACCATCGACATATTCATCATGTCCTCCCTCTCCACCTCTATCCTATCCAGCATCCACATCCTCCTGTAGTAATCCACCATCCCCATACTCCTATCCTTATCATCACCTCTACCTTAATCCCACATTCCAATCTTCCCATCGTAATCCATCACTCACGCATTCCTATCATACTCTACCATCCCAATATTCATCTTATCCTAATCCACCATCTCAATCTTCCTATCCTAGTCCATCATCCATATCCTTCTATGCCAACCCACCATACATGGATTCCTATGGTATTTCACCACCTCAATCTTCCTTTCCAACGTCTACACCTTCCTATCATAATCCCCCATCCCAATATCCTTACATTAATTCCACATCTTTCCATCATAATCCTCCATCCATGTCCTCCTACGATAATCTACGACCCACATCCCCCCATCCTAATACATCATTTACATCTTCCTACCATTATCCATCATCCACATCTTCCTACTATTATCCATCATCCCAATCTTCTCATCCTAATCTATCATCCACATCTTCCTACTATCACCCACCATCCCAATCTCCCCAACCTAATCCAACATCTACATCCCCCTATCTTAATTCATCATTTGCATCCTCTTGCATCACTCCCCCTTTCACCACATTATATCTTAATCCTCCCACCACTCCTAGTCCTCCATCTATTCCCATTCACTCATCTAATAATAATCCTCCATCTCCTAGTCCTAATCCACTCATCCACTCATCTAATCATAATCCTCCATCTCCTCCTAGTCCTCCATCCAATCCCATCCACCCATCTAATCATAATCATCCATCTAATCCACCCATTCACTCATCTAATCCTTCAATCCCTAACCCTAATCCTCCATCTCCTCCTAGTCCTCCATCCAATCCCATCCCCATGTCTAATCCTAATCCACCAATCCCTAATCCTAGTCCTCCATCCATCCCTGATCCTCCATCCATTCCCATCACCCTTCCTAATCCTACATCCCTTCCAAATGTCGCCCAAGGACTCATGATAGAAGAGACACCATTCCCTCCCACTCTATCATGTACTATCACTAGTGATGAGGCCCTCCTCCATCCTACACCTATCCCTCCCATTACCATTCCTAATACCATCCAAACGATTGAGCATGTCAAACCCATCAAATCCATTGAATCCCCATCTTCTACTACTAGATCCACCCAATCCATTGAAAAAATCCAATCCCCTCCTCCTAGTCATAATATTCACAAAATTCAATCCCATGACCTTCATGAATCTCCATCCTCCTATCTCCCCGAATTGGGGAGTCCCTCCAACACTCTTCCATCATCATACATCCCACACAAGATGACTCATTCCAAGAGCTTGATCCAAAGCATACGAGCATATCCCCTCCTCCAAATCAAGATCCTTCCATCCCATCTACTCCATCTCAAGAACATAGTCTCCCATCCACCTCATGTCAAGATCACTCTAGCTCATGCACTCCATCCCATGACCCCCTTTGCATTCAAGATGCAATCACTCCATCTCATGAGCCCTTATCATCCACTGCCCTAAATCCAGATCCTATCATACTCCCTAATTTCTCTCCTGATCCCTTATCACCTCCTCCTCCCAATCAGGATGCTGCTCTCCCCTCATCTCCATCACACGATCCTCCATCATTGCCTGCCATCCCAACACCACTTTTTTATCACCTCAATAACATTACATGCATCCATCGTGGTCTTCTTGTGGAAGGAAAACAAAGTATATGCACCACCTTTCCTCCTCCACCTTCTAACGCACTCGCATCATGCTTCCAAATAAATAAGAATCCTACCATAGATCACATGCTCGAGAACATGAACTATCAAGGAAAAGGTTTAGGCCTTCATGAGCAAGGAATGTTAGAGCCCATTCAAGTCAAAGAACATCTAGGTTCGCACGGTCTTGGATATATCTCCCAAGAATCACAATCCAAAAATGTTGGTACAACCTCCATACATCCTAAGCGAACCTCTTCCCAAGGAACGAGAGGTACTTCCCGTCGCTCTACCAAATCCTTTGTCGCCATCCCTCCTCCTCCATCGTATTACCGCAAAATAACTATCCATTTTCCTCCTTCATCCTCTAAGTCCATTTTGGGTCCTTATGTGCCTCCATCCACCATTGCTCATCCTCCATCTACTATATCTATTTTGGGCCCTTATGTACCTCCATCCACCATAATAACTGCTAAATTCATAAACCATAATCAGGATCAAGAAAGGCACCCATCCATGCATGCTATCTCATATCCTCCATCCACACATCCTTGTCAAAATCCTACATCTATCACTCCATCCACGTCTTCTCCATATCATCCATCTCCTCATACCCATCTCATTGCTACTAAAAGAACTTTGGATGCCAAATCAAAAATTCATAAATCCAAACATCCACACGAATTTAAAGCTCCTCATGTCCCCTTCAAAAGACATGTTGCAAAAAATAAAAATCAAATCCAAAAGCCAAATCAAACACATAGGCCACCAAGGCCCACCAATGAAAAAATCAAAACCATGTGGATCCCAAAGAAAAAAGAGGCAATACCTTCACATGAAAAATCCATGGTGATATCCAAAGTTGCTATGCCCAAAGCCAATAATTCACATCCTCCATCTCCTAAATTTGGTTTGGGTCCTTATGTCCCAAAATTCACTATCCCAACACCTCCATTATCGCCACATTCTCCACCCATCAACCCTCCTATCATTTTGCATCCACCACATGTGCCAATGTTGATCCCGAACACCTTCCCCCATCACACATCCACTCCATCATTCCATCCATACACTTTCCAATATCCCATCCATTATCCCCTATCAAATCCCTTTAATCCATCCTCTTGCATAATCCATCCATTCTCATAAGGTTGTACCAACATCCGAATAGTCACTTTACCCATGGGCTCTTATTACCTCATATAGAACTTTATGCTTCAGTCCTTCCTCCATCCCCTTTATCACATATTTCTAAATCCATTTATCCCTATGTTTATCCATCTACATCCACATCCTAGTCCAAAAAGTCAAAAAAGAGCAAAAAGAAAATAGTAAAGAGAAAATCATTCGTCCAATGGTGAAAACTTAGAAAAAAAGTGTCTTGGATAAGTAACATGATGAAAACCTGGCAAACAAGCATCATGCATAAATCCCCCATCCAATCTACTTCCACAATTGGGGGCAACTTCCACCTACGCATTCCTTTTCTCCATCTCCTATGTCTGCCTATCTTCCACATCTTACCCATCATCTCCCATTCATATCCCAGTCCCTCCATCTTCCTTGTGATCTTGATAAAGATAGGGGCACATATATATATATGCTTTGGACATCTCTTGGCATATTATCCCCTCATACACCATCCTATTCCTATCCCCATCCATCCACCTTCCATGCCCACCCATCCTACTACAATCCATATCCATCCATTCCTTTATTTCCCCATCCTTCTATCTTCCATCCCTCTTGCCTCATCACACATGACACATCTAGAGTGGGGGCATCTCCTTCTTTGTGTCTTAGTCCTTGGCGACACCATCCATCTCCCCATCCTTATCTTCCTATCTACCCATCCACTAGTCCTTTTCAATCTTTTCATCCTTATCTCCTAATCCATTTATCTACCAAGTAATCCATGTCATCTTTCCAAATCCTTATCCCTCTATCCATCTATCCTAACATCTTTCTATCTCATAATCCCTTGTCATTGGTATCTTGCTATAGGCTACCTCCATGCAATCCAATGCCATGCTATCTCACTATCATCACTCCTATCTATTTCCTACATCTTCCTCCTATTCTATTACTCCTCATCATTCATCTATACATCCTCTCATCCTCCCAATTCATATTTTAATAATCTAGATCACTATCCCATCCCTGAGCTTTGCATAACCCACATCCAACATATTGACCATCCCATCCGCATGGCCTATCCTAGCTCATCATATCTGCTCCATCCTTTCATCCATTTATCCTGGTCATCTCATCATCCCTTATCCATTGTCTATCATCGGTCTCTTATCGAACTATGTTGCCCCTGCGCTTTCACGTAGGCAAGGTCGATCATTTGATCTGCCCCTAGGGTTCTATCTTTCATTTGTCTTGTCCTCTTCTATCATTTGTCTTTGGCCTTGTGTCGAACTACGTGGCCCCTGTTCTTTCATGTAGGCAAGGTCAATCATTTGATCTGCCCCCAAGGAATTTTTTCGGTTTGCGCCCTCCATCATGGTCTCCATCGTCCTCTTTTCGCTTTTATCATGGTCTTTTCCTAAACTATGAGGGCTCTGCGCTTTCACGTAGGCAAGGTTGACCTTTGATCAACCCTTGAGCCCCTAGGTCTTTAGTTTTTTTTATTGTCTTGTGTCTCATCATCTTGTCATCCTGTCGTCTTTTCATCAAGTTTGTCCCTATCCTAGCCGGTGCTCACAAACAAAGGTCATTAGTCTCATGAGGTTCAATCGATTTCAGCTATCCTACGTCATGTCGATCAACCAATATATCCTCCATCTTTGGTCTCAACAAGATGTATCCTTCCTAATAGACCGCATCAACACCATCCATCCTTTAGATCCTATGGAAAAGGACGTTTGAAACTTGATTATGATCTTTTGATGTTTTTGACATTTTGTTTATCATTTGAGCTCCCTATCATCACTTGTCAAGGCCACCATGATCTCTCATATTATGGTGTTTTTTGACTAGTTAACATAGGGGCATATCTTGATTTTTCTTTTTTTTGTTGTCTTCTTGGTTGACCCACGTAGTACCCACCAAGGCCCCTGAGGTCTTGTGTTACGCTGGGGCATCCTTTTGTGCTTATGGTTATCCCAATACCTAGCTTGACCAAATTCATCGCGACTTTGGGGTGTTGATATAGCCTTCTTGTTTGTTGTGTTTGTGTATGCATTAGACACTAATCCACCTTGGTTCCACATACCATGGTACCTAGTGTCTTATGCTATAGCAAAAATCAATGCTCCAAAAATGGCAACTTTCATCTTCCATTGCATTGCATCTTTACCTCCATCATCTTCATCTCACATCTCCATCCAATCCTAATCCATTCCATCTAGCATAAATCATCTAATCACATCTTTGGTCTTGTTCCTAGCCTTGATACAAGCCTTGACCCAATCATCATCATCATCAGGGGGATGTATCATTCCCTATCCTTGTGTTGTTCTGGGATGTATCCTTCCCTCATCAACAACACTATTATTGGGATGTATCTTTCCCTCTCCTTGTGTTTTTTAGGGATGTATTGTTCCCTCATCAACAAAACTCCATCCATCCTCAGTCCATCCTGGCTTGTAGCTTGACTGGGGCAACATCATATTTGTCCTAGAATCCATTTGTGCTTGCCTTTCTCTCTTGATATCATCATACTCTCTCATCCATCATTTTTGCATCATCTTCCCCATCTACCTTTGCATTATCTCATCCATTTCGAGAGCACATCCATGTTCTTTTAACCTTGCATGTCCTCTCGAGGGGGCATCCTCAATCCCCAATCTTTATCTTCACTCCCATCATTTTTCCTCCTAGTCACTCCTCGAATGACTGGGGCATCTTCATTGATCCAACCATCTTTTTCTAAGTGCTACATTTTAATATTCTTTGAAATGATGCTATTTCGTAACACCATCTCAAAGAGGGGGAAAATGTAGACACCTAAATTTAACCACTTTCATATGGTCATTTATTCATCTAATCCATCTATATTAATTAAATGACATGTTTAATTAATATTGTCCCAATTAAATGACACATTTAATTAATATTGTCCATTTCCCTAACGTTCCTAAGGTATTTAATTTAATCAATTAAATACTTTATACATAGCCCACTTCATCTCTAAATTAAATAAATGCAATCAATTTATTTAATTTAATCAATTATCTTTTTCAATTTTTAATTCATTCTTTCTCTCTCCTTGTCACATCCTCCATAGCCTTTTCATTAATCTGGGTTAATTTAATTAATCCTCCATTAAGGTGTGCATATCTTTAATTGGGATTAATGTCACATCCTCCATAACTTGCCACTTGCCTCTAATAATCATTAATTAATCTAATCACCTAATTGCACAATCCTAATCCTAATCACTTACCCCTTTTAACATGTCCTTAGGTCAACCTTCTTGGTACTTACCTTTTTTGAGTTGACCTCTTCCCCATGTGAATTAAAAATTCACACTTATTCCCCCCATGCATTTGTCTTCTCCATGACATCCCATATGTCACATCGTACCCAAAGGATAAAGACCCCCTTTTAGGGGAATCTTGTTTTACCCCTTGGATTCTTCTAAAAAGTGAATTAAAAATTCACTTTTTTTCTTCCAAGGCCTTCCCCATTCCCCATGTTGACAAGGGATGACTTTCTAAAAGTCATCACTTGTCACTTTCAGCCCCATATGGGGCCAAGGAATAACTTTTTAAAGAAATTCTCTCCCATCCCAAGGTACTTGCAAGTACCTTGGGACCACATGGCCTCTTCCATGTCATTTGTACCCTTGCCATCTCACCTTGTCATTTCGACACCTCACCTGCCACATGTCCAAATGTGAGGGCTTATGAGTCCTCAACTCACCACAGCCCTCCATCTTGGCTATGGTGACTCAATCTTGACCATTGAATCCTCTAGATAATTCAACTTATCCTATAAATAACCTCTTTTTTCTCATTAATTGAGTTAGTCATTGCATCCTTAGCCAACTTATGATCTCAAGCCATTCAAGTCATTTCAAGCCATTTCAAGCCATTTCTTGCAACCTCTTAGCATTTGCACTTGCATCCTAGAGTCCATTATTGCATTCATCTACCTCCATTAATCCTTCAACCACCATTATTGCAAGCATATCATCCAAGGAGCACACATCAAAGTGATATCAAGGGCCAACCAAAGGATCGATTCAAGACAAGGTATAATCATTTTTTTTATCTTCATATTTTTTTGTTTTGAATCCAACTAGGCTAATCATTTGAGGTGTTAGGTGTTTTGTGCTTCTTTTGCATTCTAGTTTATTTTGCACTTTAGATTAGCACACTTTTTCCCCTTCACACAAAATGTTGCCAAGTTTGCACTTGATTGAGTCTAAATACTATTTGTAGGCTTATGTGCATTTCAAAGAATTATTTTACATTCCAAACACTAGAAAATATAGCACCACCTCCATATGCTTGGTGCCACAAACATAATGCAGGCTTTGACATATTCCAAAGGTTTCCAAATACCATTTACTTCCTTCAAAAATGTTTACACAACAACATAACTCTTATGTTCTTGTTTCATGTTTTGACTTGGTCTCTCTAAACTTTAAGTGTTGGCTGACATTCCACTAAAAGTTGTAGCCATGTGTTTTATGCACCATATGTTATAATATGTGTTTTGCTTCACTATATTAACAATGATAATTAGTGCTATGTTATGCACTTTGGAATTATATCAATAGCTTTTGGTCATATACATATATATTATACGTATATGTATATATATGTATAGATCAAAATATATATACATATATTTATATATATCAATATATATATAGATTTCATAAATTTTACCGAATACATTTTATTAACAAGCATATTTATATAATATATAAATATAAAGAATAATATTACATATATATATATACGATTATATATAAATATATATATATGTTACTATATCAACTTACACACACACACATATATATATATGCAATTTCATTTCAATATCTTTATAAAATACTCATACATTTAATTCCATCGATCGAAATATATACATGGAATGTATATATACATATATATATGTCACCTTAGTCCAATCGATATTCCCATGTGTATGGTTACTCCATTCATGAGCATGCGTAGGTATGTCTACCTACGTATACTCATGCACGTATTTACTCACATGTATGAGTTTACCATAGGCACGTGCATATATACATATATATACATTAAATACACATATCTTGTCAATATAAAAGTAAACACTCAAGGAAGGACTTCAACACAACTTCAAGACTTCATCACATCCCTCATTCCAAACGATCATAAAACAAGATTGCAAATCAACATAAGCATTCATAATCAAAAAAAGATCACTTACCCATTACCTGAACTGACTTGACTTAACTAAGACCAATTAGGGTGTAAGTGTGTGAAATCTCAGTAAGGCTGAATTTAAATGTTACCAAAGCAAGTTATTCTCCTGAGTGATACTTTCCCTCTCTTTCAGAGGCTTGAACTTGTTCCTACATTCAGCTTAGTTCATCATAACATTAGCTAGCCAAATCAATGCATCATATACCTCACATACATGCCATATTCACATTATATATTTCATATATTGAATCATAAAGTATTTAATTGAATCAAAAATTCATTCAACATAATTAGAACTCATAAATAAAACAAATTCACACTTATTGAAGCAATTCACCAAACTAGGTAATAGTAAATAGATAATTCACACAAGGTGTAACATATTCCCCCCCTTGTGAATCATTGTCCCTAATGATTTTTAAGTATCAAATATGATCATAACATAAAGCACACATCATAAAATATCTTAACACAAAACATCATTGTTTTCAAGAGTTTTCAAAATCTATCAAGACTTATGGAAACTTCTACTTTATTTCAGCATAGTCTTCCCATATGGCAGAATCTGCTGCACATTAATCCCACTAGACCTTGCATTGTAGAACTTATTTGTTTCACAAGTGGAGTTTATGTGTTTAGAGCACCTTGAGTAGCTAAATCATTACCACCACTGGGTCCTATACCTATAAAGAATTCTTATCAATAACATAATTACCGCTTGGTATATACTTCTTAAGATACGAGACATGAAAGACAGTATGCATCCTAGTAAGAGTTGGTGGCAAGGCAATCCAATACATGACATGTTTGATTTCTTCAAGAACTTCAAAAGGTCCAACATAGCGCGGAGATAGTTTGGATGACTTTCCAAACTTGATAGAACTCTTGTGAGGCTTTACTCTCAACAATACCCTATCCTCTACTATGAAATTCCTAGGTACATGTTTAGAATCAAAATAAATTTTCTACCTATTGTTATCTTCTGCTAACCTCTGCTTGATAATTCTAACTTGTTCCTCCATTTTCAATAACATCTTTGGCCCAAGGCTTATCCTATCTTCTAGCTTATCCCAGCTTATAGGAGTTTGACACTTCCTGCCATATAATGCTTCAAATGGTGTCATCTTGATTGCAGAATGATAGGAATTATTATATGCAAACTCTACCAAAGGTAGGTAATCCTGCCACTTGTATTTTTGATCCATAAAATACATCCTTAGTAGGTCTTCTAATACTTAGTTCACCCTTTCTGTTTGTCCATTTGTTTATGGATGATATGCATAACTTATATTCAATTTTGTTCCAAGTGCAGAAAATAGGGTTTGTCAAAATCTAGATGTTACTCTAGCATCCCTATCATAAATGATCTTTTCAAGAATCCCATGAAATCTAAATATCTCTAGAATAAAATTTTGTACTATTATAGGAACTCCATCAATCAAATTCCCTAGTATGAAGTTTAGTGAGCTTTTCAACCACTACCAAAATATAATTGTGCTTGTTCCTTGACATAGGAAGACCTTGCACTAAATCCATGCTAATAACTTGCCACTTACTTTATGTTGGCCTTGTCGTTGCACCAAAATATCGACCTGTCAATGCTCGATACAAGCGTCAATTAAGATCCACAAGAGGCAGTTAAACCATGTCACGAAACCAAAGGGAGATGCTAGTGATTAGTCCAACAATCCCCCCCACGGCGTCACCTGAGGGGTTCAAACCCATGACTGGATCTGATACCAATTGTTGGCCTTGTCGTTGCACCAAAATATCAACCTATCAATGCTCGATACAAGTGTCAGTTAAGATCCACGGGAGGCGGTTAAACCATGTCGCGAACCTGAAGGGAGATGCTAGCGGTTAGTCCAACACTTTCTAGAACTTCATGTGGATATAATAGACCTACAGGATGATGATGCCCTGCCTTCACCTTTTTGGCACTCTAAGAAACTTGCTACAAATCTAGTTGCATCTCCTTTCATACCCTTCCAAAAATTTAATAGCTTTACATCAACTAACATCTTTGTTACACCTAGATGTCCTGAATATGGTGCATTGTGAACTTATTTCCATACCATGCTCCTTAATTCATCAATGTTAGGTACATAAATCTTTCCCTTAAATCTCAATAATCTATTATATTCAAAGTTCTATCCCTTGTACCTTCGATCTTATGGATCATCCATGAGTTCTTTCTTAACTTGCTCATGTAACAACAACCCAATTAATCACTAATAAAGTATGGAAAATTAGTGAATAACATGGAGATAATGTAGATCTAATCTAGGAGAAGTGAAATAATGACATAAAAATTGAAATAAAAGTTTCTTAACATATAGAATGATTCTCCAACTACAGCTATTATCATAAGTCCATTTACAATATTTGAAGTATCTTTAAAACTCAAATCATTTACATGCAAATTCACTTTTCCAAATCAAATTGATGACATATGCAACAAATTTAAATATAGTAGCCATGCTTTCCCTCATCAAATTTAGAATTGTAAAGGACAATATAAACAAATAGGTAAATGCATTAACACTTGTATCACAAACCTCTTTGGTTTCTTTCCTTCATAATCTAATGCAAGAGACAGAGAGCATCATCGAGGTGATATCCACCCTACCACAAAGCTTTAGCTTCCCTGTGCTACTCTACTAGAGAAGCTTGACCCATCACAAAGGATTTAGCAGTATGTATCCAACGTGAATGATGGAATTCATTTCACTATGGGAATCATTGATGGCCTACCATTCCTATATGCTTATTCATTATACACCCAAGCATACATCTATTTGATACACAAGTATGAAAGAGGATGAAATGCACTTATGTACGTAATTTTATGACAAATAATGTCTCTAGCAAAATATTCAATCATCTCCTTATGATACCTTGACATTTTACAAGATGGTTAAACAAAAACCAAAAGACAAGCCCATATTGACTTTGGCTCCAATAATAAAATTCCAAGGCAATACTCTTACTAAAAGGTACACTAAGAAAACTACTTTATGGCCAACATGTTTCTTAAATCCATTCACTACTAGATGATTCATCATTCAAGAAACCAAGGCTTTATTCCTTATTTATTAATTCCCAAGCCTAAAACTCTTCTTGGAATCCAATGAAGAGTAAAATAACAATTTCATTCATATTTATAATATGTACTCTTAGATAATGATATTAACTGTTAAATTGGTAACTTACATCATCTTTCAATCTACATATTGTAGCAGAAGGGTCTGTTAAAAATTATCATAAATTTCACATATCTTGTCCAAAATTAAAATTTTAAGATGTTTTGGAAAGGGGAAAAAACAAAGAACAAAACCCAGAAATTCTTTTCCAAAACTCCCATCCATGTAAGATCAATTTTTTCTACAATACAACTCATTTGGTTCTAAGAACAACAGTATGATAACAAGAAGTCTTGCTATTTCAAAAAAAACTAATGCTTCAAGTTCCACACCTGAGAACATGTCAACATTTCTCTTTACACATAGGGATCATCACACTTAATTTTGCCTCTTACTCTTTGACATTAATAAAAATTTAAAAAGTTAAACAATCAGCAAAGGTACTTACTCAGTGAGCTGAACCTATGGTAGCATATGTTTAGATATAATTGCTCTATCTATTTTTACCTGACTAAAATTTTCCCCAATGGGATTAAATTTTGTTCCAATTCTACCTTAAAATATAAAACAATCAATCAAGCTAGAAATAAACATCTAGTGCACGGAGACATCAGGCTGAGAGTGCGCTTTAAAATGTGCGATGGGGGCTTGAGCAGGAAGTTGAGTGTTTTTCAATCTTCAAAAGAGTAATTGGGGTTCTTAACATTAAATTGTTTTATTTTAAAGTTGTATCTCAAACACCATCAATGCGGTTTCCATATATGGTGGTTGGATTAAACTGCCCTTCACTCTATCAATTTAACCCATTCCTCCTATCTTTTCCATTTTATCTTAATTTTCCATTTTCATCAATTAAAAGCATAATCACATATAGCAGACTAATTTCAATTCTTATTTTATTCTCTACTCAATGTGGTTAGCTACTTGTCCAGGTTTTACACCAAGGTGAAGACACAATAGTCCATCAAATGCTAAATAAAATGCCTAAACAATATAGTGGTGAAAATCAAAGTTCCCAACTTCATTCAAAAATATGCCCCCAGGTTGGTTAAAATCTTCAAAGATACTGGCAATGCCTACAAGTTAATAGTGTAACATCATCTTTCAATATAATTCTACTCTCTTTATGCAAATTGGCTACCAGTTGAATTTTGCAAGTTTCGTATAAATATTTTATTACTCAATTGTGTTGACATAGCTATTTATTGTCCTTTCTTTTTGACAATAACAATTTCATTATACTCATCTTACCTCATGAAATTATTATTGCCTATAGAAGAACCCTAAATTGATTTTGTGTGGTTCACATTTAAGAAAATCACTCAACCCAAAAATCAATATTCACTTCACATAATCAAATCAGTAAAAAAAATATTATGTGAGTATCAAATACCCCTCTGTAAGCATCAAATACATAATATTGTATGGTCAACTAGCACCAAAAATATACTTTCTCAAGACTATATATGCAATCAATATTTCTCCTTTCATACACAAAAAAAATGAAATCAAATATAGCACAAGAGCTCACTTTTCAATCCCTACAAAGTACTTATCGTAGATGGGAAAGGAAGTGGATCTTGAGTTGTAGATGTAAGCACATCAAAAGATTGAGAGCAGTCCTCTGCAACCACTCAAATTGCCCCAGCTAATCGCCCTTTCTTTTTCTTTTTTTCCAAACTTTTAGGCAAAATGCACTTGACAAGCATAAGGCCAAGTTACACTACCTTTGCCAACATCCTCCACGTTTAGGATTTCATGCCAGTTGGAAGTATTTCGCAAGGCATGTGGAGAAGAAAGGGGCAATTAGTTGAGGAAATTTGAATAGTTGTAGAGGAATTCTCTCAATATTTTGATGTGCTTACATCTACAACTCAAGGTCCGCTTCCTTTCCCATCTATGATAAGTACTTTGCAGGGGTTGAAAAGTGAGCTCTTGTGTTGTATTTGCTTTCATTTTTTTTGTGTATGAAAGGATAAATATTGATTGCATATATAATCTTGAGAAAGTATATTTTTGGTGTTGGTTGACCATACAATCTTTTTCATTAAGAACTAAAGTCCTAGATATATAGTCTTATGCATTAGGAACTAAAGTCCTAGATATATAGTCTTGTGCATTAAGAACTAAAGTCCTAGAAGAGGCCCATAATGCTCCATACTTCGGTCACCCTAGGGTAAATAAACTCATGGCTAATCTAAAACCATTATATTTTTGGCTGGGGATCAAGAAAGATGTAGTTGAATATGTGGCTAAGTGTTTAGAATTCCAGCGAGCCAAGGCTAAACATGTGCATCCTACTGGAAACTTATACCCACATGGTATTCCTAAGTACAATGGCAAGTTAGTATGGATTTAATTCAAGGACTAACAAAATAACAATCCAAGCATGATGTTATCTTAGTGGTTATGGATAAACTCACCAAGGTAGCACATTTTATCCCTAGGAATTTAACGGATGGATCCATGACTTTAGCAAAGAAAGTTGTCCAAGAGATATTCAGATTGCGTGGGGTACTTGAGATGATCATATCTGATCGTGATGCTCGTATGACATCAAGGTTTTGGAGGACCCTAAATGCTGCCCTGGGAACACGTTTAAACTTTAGCACTACATATCACCCTCAAACTAATAGACAAATAGAGCAAATCAATCAGATTATTGAAGACTTGCTTAGAATGTATTGCATGGACTAGCAATACAAGTGGGAGGATTACTTGCCTTTAGTTGAGTTTTCCTACAATTATTCCTTTCAATCTTCTCTAGGAATGGCACCCTTTAAGACTCTTTATGGTAGAAAATGTTGTACTCCTATCAGTTGGGACATAATTGAGGATAGAATAATTGTTAGCCCTGATATGTTGAAAGAGATGGAGGAGCAAATGAAGGTAATTAAGAGCAGATTAAAGGAAGCTTTAGAAAGGCAAAAAAGTTATGCAGATAAAAATAGAAGCTACAGGAAATTATTTGTGGGGGATAAAGTTTTTCTAAAAGTAAAACCTCAAAAAATCTCTATATCTTTTGGAAAATCATTTAAACTTGCTCCTAGATATGTGGGGCCTCTTGACATCTTGGAAGTCATAAATTCAATTGCCTAAAGATTGGCTCTACCTCCAGCTCTTTCTCAAATTCATAATGTGTTTCATGTTTCTTATCTTAAACCATATCATCCAGATGCTTCTCATATTCTTGATTAGTGGGCTTTGCAGGTTTAGGATTTGGGGTTGCTTCTGGTAGAACCCCTAGGAATCCTTGAAGAACACATCATTCAGCTACAGAATAGAGAATTGGTCCAATGCAAAGTTAAGTGGGACCAATATTTTGAAGATAGTGCTACATGGGAGGATGTTGCAAAAATGCAACGCCTATATCCTCATCTCTTTTGATATTTTGTTTTGATTACATATTTTCATTATCGAGATGATGACTATATTTAGAGGGGAAGGATGTCACAACCCTACTTGTGACCAAGCCCTAATTTTCTATTGACATGTTGATGTAGATGTTTAATTGAATTTGGAACTCAGCCCTAATTTTGTATTGTCGTGTTGTTATGGATATTCATCTAAATGTGAATCTTAACTGCCATAATGGTTAGCCCTAGATTTTTATATAGTTTTCTTGTATATGGTTTCATCTGGATATAAGAACAATCATTTTAGTTAGCGTTAAGGGTAATCGTTTTGATGATATAATGAATGTGGTTGAATATATTGTTTCTGAATGTGATCTCTATGATTTCATTTATGGTTATATGACTGAATTTTATATGGAAATGCTAATCTTATTGCTAAGCCTGGATCTCATTGTTGTAATAGACTAATATTTTTCCTATTTTGGAGTGTCACAGGGAAGTCACGCACTCTCATTGAAGAGAGAGAGAATATCATCAGGGAGGGGAGTCTAGCCATCCGAGGGCAACTTGTGTACAAGTAGCACACACAAGCATGTAGCATTTTTTTTCTTTGGGTTGCATATTGCATTAGAAAGGGTAAATCAAATGCTTTAATTATTTTAATTTTGATAAATAAAAACTCAAATGGGAAAATAAATTATTAACCCATAATAATTATATATTCATATTATGTATATGATAATTCAAGGAATATAAGTAAATAGAAAAGAAAAAAGAAAAAAGGAGGGAAATAAGAATAATATATTCTTTGCTTAAATATAAGGTGCAAATAGAAATGGTGGGACACAATATTCTTCCATTAAATATAAAGTGCAATTAGAAATGGCGGGACCCAATATTCTTCCCTTAAATATAAAGTGCAATTAGAAATGGTGGGACCCAAGCAAGAAAAGACAAAACTATTTTTTTTAGCTACCTTAAAATGGTACGTTGGCCCCATATGTTCTCTAAAGCAACAAAAAAATTAAAAAACTAGCAAAAAGGTCTTAGCAAGCCAGCTGTCAATTGTAGGAGAAAGTTTAACAAAAAAGAAACAACTAGCACATGGGAAAGGTGTCCATTTTTCCCACGTAGCAAACAAGGAGGAGGAGGTGGTAATAAAAGAAGGAAAGAAGAATATCTTTATTCATTCAGTTTGGAGGAAAGAAAGAGGAAGAAGAGAAGGGGTTGCACACTGTGAAGAGTGGTGAAGATTCCTACAATCTTAATCTCATAGGTATGAGAATTAATAAAAGTGGGAATTGGCTTGACTCCTCTACACCTGCAGGCTGAGCATTGCTCTTTCCGATTTTAAGCACTTTTATAAATATTGAATGATAATGATTTTCTATTCTTTCCAATTCTATGTAAAATTTATATATTTAATGGCAGTGATTTTCAGATTCCTCCCACTTATGGTCTAAACCTTGTCAATGTGTAATTATTTCTGATTAATGAGAACAGTTTATAGCTGCTCAGAAATGTAGATGTGGATGAGTAATATGCTCAGATTGCCTAAGGGAGTAAGGGATGTGACTACCCTTTCATTAGGAAAAAACTGGGTTGAACCCCAAACCTAGGCTTGTCAATAATAGGTAGTATTTAATAAGAAAACAAAAGGTGTTAAAAGACATTTGTTGTTTGGCACAACCTGCTGGTAACCAGAAGTTTGTTGGATATAAAATAATGGTGATAGCACTTCCCCAAGATTATTGTAGTATTATACAACAGCATGAGGAAGTGCTACATAAAGTCCTATGTTGTTTAAATGAATATAACACCAGCTTCATGTTGTTTGATCACATGTTCAGTGTTTTTCTATTATTTAATAAGCACATGTCCAATGAGATTAAGTTGTAGTTAAATTAAAACATGATTGTTGCTTGCTATCCATGCTATCATTAAATTATGCATAAGATTGAGATTACAATTCTACAATGTAAGCTGGTAACTTCCATCCTAAGGGTTCTACTGGATAATAATTCTTTTTGTTTAAACCCATACTTTAAGTACTTATGATGGGTCAATCTAAAACTAAATCTGAGCAATGCAAATCAATTGTATGTAACTCTTTTGATGGTTCTTATTAAAATTTGGGTTGTTGTTGTTACATTTGATACCATATGTAACAACAACCTAATTAATCACTAATAAAGTATGGAAAATTAGTGAATAACATGGAGATAATGTAGATCTAATCTAGGAGAAGTGAAATATTGACATATAAATTGAAATAAAAGTTTCTTAACATATAGAATGATTCTCCAACTATTTTTATTATTATAAGTCCATTTACAATATTTGAAGTATCTTTAAAACTCAAATCATTTATATGCAAATTTACTTTTCCAAATCAAATTGATGATATATGCAACAAATTTAAATATAGTAGCCATGCTTTCCCTCATCAAATTCAACATTGTAAAGGACAATATAAACAAATAAATAAATGCATTAACACTTGTATCACAAACCTCTTTGGTTTCTTTCCTTCATAATCTAACGCAAGAGACAGAGCGCATCATCGAGGTGATATCCACCCTACCACAAAGCTTTAGCTTCCCTGTGCTACTCTACTAGAGAAGCTTGACCCATCACAAAGGATTTAGCAGTATGTAGCCAACGTGAATGATGGAATCCATTTCACTATGGGAATCATTGATGGCCTACCATTCCTATATGCTTATTCATTATACACCCAAGCATACATCTATTTGATACACAAGTATGAAAGAGGACGAAATGCACTTATGTATGCAATTTGATGAAAAATAATGTCTCTAGCAAAAATTCCAATCATTTCCTTATGATACCTTGACATTTTACAAGATGGTTAAACAAAAACCAAAAGACAAGCCTATATTAACTTTGGCTCCAATAATAAAATTCCAAGGCAATACTCTTACTAAAAGGTACACTAAGAAGACTACTATATGTCCAACATATTTCTTAAATCCATTCACTACTAGATGATTCATCATTCAAGAAACCAAGGCTTTATTCCTTATTTATTAATTCCCAAGCCTGAAACTCTTCTTAGAATCCAATGAAGAGTAAAATAACAATTTCATTCATATTTATAATATATACTCTTAGATAATGATATTAACCGTTAAATTGGTAACTTACATCAACTTTCAATCTACAGATTGCAACATAAAGGTCTGTTAAAATTTTTCATAACTTTCACGTATCTTGTCCAAAATTAAAAGTTTAATATGTTTTGGAAAGGGGGAAAAAACAAAGAACAAAACCCAGAAATTCTTTTCCAAAACTCCCATCCATCTAACAGTTGTTTTGTCTACAATACAACTCATTCGGTTCTCAGAACAGCAGTATAATAACAAGATAGTCTTTCTATTTCAAAAAAAACTAATGCTTCAAGTTCCGTACCCAAGAACATGTCAACAATTCTCTTTACACATAGGGATCATCATGCTGAATTCTGCCTGTTACTTTTTGGCATTAATAAAAATTTAAAAAGTTAAACAATCAACAAAGGTACTTACTCAGTGAGTTGAACCTATGGTAGCATATGTTTAGATATAATTTCTCTATCTATTTTTACTTGACTAAAAAGTGCCCCATTGGGATTAAATTTTGTTCCAATTCTACCTCAAAATATAAAATAATCAATCAAGCTAGAAATAAAATATCTAGTGCATAGAGACTTTGGGCTGAGAGTGCGCTTTAAAATGCGTGATGGGGGCTTGAGCAGGAAGTTGAGTGTTTTTCAATCTTCAAAAGAGTAATTGGGGTGCTTAAGATTAAACTATTTTATTTTAAAGTTGTATCTCAAACACCATCAATGAGGTTTCCATATATGGTGGTTGGCTTAAACTGCCCTTCACTCTATCAATTTAATCCATTCCTCCAATCTTTTACATTTTATCTTAATTTTCCATTTTCATCAATTAAAAGCATAATCACATATAGCAAACTAATTGCAATTATTATTTTATTCTCTACTCAATGTGGTTAGCTACTTGTCCAGGTTTTACACCAAGGTGAAGACACAATAGTCCATCAAATGCTAAAGAAAATGCCTAAACAATATAGTGGTGAAAATCAAAGTTCCCAACTTCATTCAGAAATATGCCCCCAGGTTGGTTAAAATCTTCAAAGAGACTGGCAATGCCTACAAGCTAATACTGTAACATAGGCTTTCAATATAATTCTACTCTCTTTATCCAAATTGGCTACCTATTGAAGTTTGTAAATTTTGTATAAATATTTTATTACTCAATTGTGCTGACATAATTATTTGTTGTCCTTTCTTTTTGACAATAACAATTTCATTATACTCATCTTACCTCGTGAAATTATTATTGCATGTAGAAGAACCCTAAATTGATTTTGTGTGCTTCACTTTTAAGAAAATCACTCAATCTAGAAATCAATATTCACTTCACATAATCAAATCAATAAAAAAAATATTATGTGAGTATCAAATACTCCTCTATAAGCATCAAATACATAAGATTGTATGGTCAGCCAATACCAAAAATATACTTTCTCAAGACTATATATGCAATCGATATTTCTCCTTTCATACACAAAAAAAAATGAAAGCAAATACAGCACAAGAGCTCACTTTTCAACCCCTGCAAAGTACTTATCATAGACGGGAAAGGAAGCAGACCTTGAGTTATAGATGTAAGCACATCAAAAGATTGAGAGCAATCCTCTGCAACCATTCGAATTTCCCCAACTAAACCCCCTTTCTTTTCTTTTTTCCAAGATTTTAGGCAAAATGCACTTGACATGCATAAGGCATGTGGAGAAGAAAGGGGCGATTATATTTAGTTCTCTTCTTTTTTTTGAAATTTATTTTGATTTTATTTCTTGAAATAATTTGTTTTTCATACCAACTTTAAAATATAATTTTTTTTTATTTTATCTTATTTCTTTTTAAAATAATCTCTCATCTATTAACAAAAAGGGAGTATTTATAATGTCTAATATTAAAATACACTATTATTTATTAATAATATCAATTTTATTTATGTATTACAATAATTATTATTATTGCAATAATAATTAGATATAAAGCAAAATGTTATTTTGCTTTCTTATGTTAATTTTCATTTAGTTTGGAAACATTTTGACAAAATATCTTAATACAATTATAATCAATTAGCGTACTTTTGTACTAAGTTTGTCTCATGACCTAAAACTTACATGAGCTCTCTAGATTTCATTATTAGACAACTATTTGTAGGTGAAGAATGCATAAACATATACTAATTGTATACAACTTAGCTACATGAATCTAGTGTGTACATGTCGATCCCATCATGACAGGTTACCTCTACCTGTTAATCCCTTTTCCTCGATGATACTCTCTCCAATCTACGAGAATGTCAACAATTCATGATGCACTTATGAATCATAACACATAATTAATCATCATCATTATAATCACTTTTCTTAATTACTCTATAGGGAATAATTAACATAATGAAATTGTCTTTCCTAATCACTTATTTTTAAACAATTAATATAGTAATTGAGTGATTAAGCTAAGCTAATTAAACGGGTTGTGACATCCTTTCCCCCTAAGGATAATCATGTCTCTATGACTATATGATATAAAGGTGATCATCGCAATGTCAAGTATTCAAAATCAACTCTATTCTACATTATTAAAGAAGAAAGAAAGAAGAAAAATAAAATAAAATTCATGATTCATACCTTTGCTTATCATACCTTTGTAACTTGATTAAGTTGCCTTGAATTTCTCAGCAATGAACCTAACATAGTCTTTAGGTCTAGTTACCAATTAAAATTTTTCACTGGTGTTAGCTTACCACAAAGATTACATATCTCATGAAAATATCAAGGAGTGGATCAATTTAACATTCAACGTGATTATATGCAGATAACTTACATTAAAATTTCAAATATCTCACTTTCAAAATCATACAATTGAAAGTATCATTAAGATAGATCACAACTTGATCACGTGTCATTCAAAAATACATGTATTCCTAGTCTAAGTTACTTATAATATCCTTAGACAATATTACTCAATCACAACTAGAAAGTAAGCCACACACTAATATAATATACTCTTTCATATTATGTAAATGAAGCTTTTAAGATTCTACATAAATTTAGATTTTGTAATCTTCTTTTTCATATCTCTTTAAGCATGTGATTTTTCATACAATTGGTTTATCATCTCAATCCATGCCCCTTTTTTTACATTTGTTTAAGATAATAAGCATTTATCCTTCATTAGATGAGAACCTCACTATCTCATTCAAAACTTCATGCATTTTTTCTCAAAAGTATAGTTTTCTTAACATATGTACCTTCTCATATGTGACACTATAAACGCGTTCATCTTTCATGCATGAATGCCAACAAGTGACCTAAAAAGTCAATGAATAATAGATTCATCTCATCAATCATGTGACCTAGACAATGCTCATCTCGTCACTCATGCCTACTCGCATGTGACCTGAACAATATGTCCATCTCGTCATGACATGTGTGAAATCTATAATTCAAATAATTAAAGCATTCGATTTACCCTTTCTAATGCAATATGCAACATGAGGAAAAAAAAAAGTCAATGGGAAAATAAATTATTAACCCATAATAATTTTATATTCATATTATGTATATGATAATTCAAGGAAAATAAGTAAGTAGAAAAAATAAAAAATAAAAGTAAGGAGGGAAATAAGAATAATATATTATTTCCTTAAATATAAGGTGCAAATAGAAATGGTGGGACCCAATATTCTTCCCTTAAATATAAAGTGCAATTAGAAATGGTGAGACCCAATATTCTTCCCTTAAATATAAAGTGCAATTAGAAATGGTGGGACCCAAGCAAGAAAAGACAAAATTATTATTTTTAGCTACCTTAAAATGGTACGCTAGCCCCATATGTTCTCGAAAGCAACAAAAAAAATTTAGAAAATTTTTTTAAAAAAAAAACTAGCAAAAAGGTCTTAGCAAGCCAGCTGTCAGCTATAGGAGAAAGTTTAACAAAAAAGAAACAACTAGCACATGGGAAAGGAGCTCATTTTTCCCACTTAGAAAAGGAGGAGGAGGTGGTAATAAAAGAAGGAAAGAAGAATATCTTTATTCATTCAGTTTGGAGGAAAGAAAGAGAAAGGAGAGAAGGGGCTGCACACAGTGAAGAGTGGTGAAGATTCCTGCAATCTTAATCTTTCAGGTATGAGAATTAATAAAAGTGGGAATTAGCTTGAATCCTCTACACCTACAGATTGAGCATTGCTCTTTCCAATTTTAAGCACTTTTATAAATACTGAATGATAATGATTTTTTGTTCTTTCCAATTCTATGCAAAATTTATATATATTGAATGGTAGTGATTTTCAGATTCCTCACACTTATGGTCTAAACCCTGTCAATGGGTAATTATTTCTGATTAATGAGAACAGTTTATAGTTGCTCAGAAATGTAGGTGTGGATGAGTAATATACTCAGATTGCCTAAGGGAGTAAGGGATGTGACTACCCTTTCATTAGGCAAAAAATGGGTTGAACCCCAAACCTGGGCTTGCCAATAATAGGTAATATTTAATAAGAAAACAAAAGGTGTTAAAAGAAATATGTTGCTTGGCACAACCTGCTAGTAACCAGAAGTTTGTTGGATATAAAATAATGGTGAGATAACTTCCCCATGACTGTTGTAGTATTATACAATAGCATGAGGAAGTGCTACATCAAGTCCTATGTTGTTTAAATGCATATAACACCCGCTTCATGTTGTGTGATCACATGTTCATTTTTTTTTTCTGTTGTTTAATAAGCACATGTCCAATGAGACTAAGTTGTAGTTAAATTAAAACATGATTGTTGCTTGCTATCCATGATATCATTAAATTTTGCATAAGATTGAGATTACAATTCTACAATGTAAGCTAGTAACTTCCATCCTAAGGGTTTTGCTGGATAATAATTCTATTTGTTTAAACCCACATGTGAAGTACTTATGATGGGTCAATCTGAAACTAAAATTGAGTAGATGCTTAGTAATTAAAGGTGGTTAAGTATAAACTTGTGCTAAATTAGCAAAGAAAACTTAATGGCACTATGTTAATGAAATTTATAATTGGTAATGCTAAATGAAAGTACTTCAACCATAACAACATGTGTAAAGGTGCTAAGTGACTACCGGGATTAACCTGAGGAACAAGTAAGGGATAAATGCTTTGGCCAAAGCTTTAATTCAATTAAGGGAAGGTAGTTGAATTAATTTGAGTCACTTCATGGGTAAGGGACATATGCTTAGATATTTCTTCTTGGGCACTAATAGGATGCATATGTTAGTTACTCCATAGTTGCACATATTTCACACATGTTGGCCATGGATTTCTAGACTCTTCATGATGGATTGGGCTCCCTTCATGGGGTAGCCTGGAGAAGCCTATGGCTTCGTGGCAGGGCAAAAATTGCCTTGATGATGCTCTCTCTCCCTTTACTCTCTTCTGCTTCAGATTAAGGAGAAAGGACGGAAGAGGTTTGTCTTAAATTCTTTATTTCAATTTAGAATCTAACTTCATTTTGTTATTGGTTAAGAAGTATATGATTCTTATTTAATTTTGAATTCTAATTCTAGTATGATACTGAATATGAGATGTGTGATTCATATTTTAGTTTATGAATATTATTGTGCCCTAAATGAGATGTATGATTCATATTTCAGTTGTGAATATTTTTTTATCCTAACACTATGAATGATTAAGTGCTATGATAGGGTGTTCATATGCAAGTTTATTAGCAAGTGTTGCCTCATTACGCAATTATTTGTTTCATTCTTATGAATATAACTATTGGAGTAATTCTTTACTCATTATGAGGATAAATCTAATCAATGAAAATCAATTGTATGTAACTCATTACCTTTAGATTTTTACAACACTTGTTCCTTGAAGTCAATTTGGATTGAAATCATAGAGGAGACATGCCTCCTATGAATTAAGGCATCAACAACCTGATTCTCTTTTCCCTTGATATAACTAATATTGAAATCGTAGGTGGATATCAACTCCAATCATCTCCTTTTTCATGCATTTAGATTGGGTTGGATAAAAAAATACTTTAGACCATGGTGATCAATCTTTAGCTCAAATGGTTTTCCCAATAAATAATGTCTCCACATTTGTAACGCATGGACAATTGTTGCTAACTCTAAATCATGTGAAGAATAATTCTATTCATAAGGCTTCATTTTCTTAGATTCATAAGCTATGACTTGCCCTTTTTGCATTAATACTCAACCCAATCCTTCTCCAGATGCACCTATAACAACTGCAAAGTTACCATCTAGATCTGGTACCTTTAGTATCGGTGTTGTGGTCAATCTTTTCTTAAGTTGATCAAATGTTGCTTGACACTTCTTAGACCACTCAAACTTAGTCCCCTTCCTTTGCAATGATGTGATGGGAAAATCTATCCTTAAAAATTTTACAACAAACTTACGATAATACCCAGCCAAACCCATAAAACTTCTAAATTTTGGCACGTTGTTGGAGGTGGTTTGTGAGCCTTATACAAACAAACAAATGCTCAAGGCTATTAATTCCACCTTTCTTGCTTTAATACTTAAGAAAGAGGGTGCCAATTCCTTAGACTCTTTTCGGTCTATTGCATTGTGCAATGTGACCTACAAGATTATCTCTAAGCTAATTTCTAAAAGATTGAAGAGGTGTTTGAGCTCCTTGATTTCTCTAGAACAAGGAGGTTTTGTTTCAAGGGTAGGTAGATTATGGCTGCTATAGTGGTGGTAGCAGAAGCTATTCATTCCATGTCCTTTTCGAAAGAAAAATCCATGTTCATTAAATTAGATATGTCTAAAGCTTATGATAGAGTTAGGTGGTCCTTCCTTCAGTGTCATCTTTTGGCTTTTAGTTTCCACTCAAAGTGGGTCTCTTGGGTTATGATCTATGTGACCTCATTTCCTTCTTTGTTTTTTTTAATGGATCCCCCTCACCAACCTTTTATGTCGATCAGGGAATTAGGCAAGGGGACCCTCTTTCCCCTTATCTATTTATTCTAATGTTTGAAGGCCTTGGGAGGTTGTTGAAACAACATAAGGCTATGGGTTCCATTCATGGCTGGAGTTGGGCACATGGTTTGGATGCGCAAACTCATCTCAAGTTTGTTGATGATACGACTCTCATGGGTGTTGCTAGAATTGAGGAGGCAATCAACTTCAAGAAGGCTCTAGATATTTATCTGGCAACATCTGGCTAACAGATCAATGAGGGTAAGTCTTAGATCCTTTTCTTCAATACTCCTACTTTGATCTAGAACAGGATTTCCAATATTCTTTACTTTCATATTGGAAAACTTCCTATGGAGTATCTAGGGATTCCGCTTTGTGTTGGCACCTTGAAGAAGAATGATTGGCATAATATCTTAGAAAAATTTTAGTCTAAGGTCAACCATTGGACCTTTAGATGGCTATCTTTTATTGGCAGGGTGACTCTTGTGTCTTTTGTCCTCCAAGCTCTCCCTCTATATAGGTTCATGGTGTTATTTGCTCCCAAGAGTGTACTCAAGGAGCTTGACTCCCTTACCAAAAAAAATTATGGGTAGGGAATCTTGACACTCGAAAGTCGAGTTTGTGATTTGGGACTAGGTTTGTATACCAAAGGAGAATGGTGGCCTTGGGCTTAGGCAGTCAGAGTTGAGTAGTCATGCTTTGGTTGCAAAATTATATTAAAGATGGTGCAAATTTCCTGAGCAACCATGGGATTGTGTTTTGGATCACAAATACTTAGGAGGAGTGGCTAATGAGGATATTCCTCAAATGGAATTATCCAGTAAAGGTTCTATGATTTGGAACACTATTAAAAGGGGTTTGACCCTCATTAAGGAAGGTCTTTTTTGGATCATTCAGAAAGGGGAGCGAACTCTTTTTTGAACTAATTCTTGGGATGGTCACCCTCCAATTCTATCATCTTTCCCTCATCTCCAACCTTTAAGTGATATTTTTGTGGTTTTTGGATGGTCCAGGGTGGTTATTTTCAAATGTTCTTCTCATTTAGGAGGATCTTTGGTCAATCAATGGTGAAATTCGAAAAGTTTTCCTGATGGTGGTTCTCAAGAAGAGCATGATAACTTGGAGTCTATTCTTGTTGAGCGACCTTGTTTTTCTTCAAAGGATAGTGATTTTCTTGCTTGGGGACATAAGTCTAAGGGTATCTACTATGTTTTTCAAGGGTATGTTATTTTGGATTCCCATCATGTTGATGTGAGAGTTTATCCTTGGTGGTAACACATCCGAAATAAGGTTAGGTGGCCCAAGTGGAAAATGTCCTTATGGTTGTTGAGTGTAACAAATTCCTCGCCTGGGAGAATATTAGGAAAAGAGTTTTTTGTGGGTTGTCCCTCTATTTTTTATGTGGGTGCGGTGAAGAAAGTACAAATCATCTATTTTTCAGTGCACTTTTGCCTTGGAAATTTGGAGACTTTGGTGGAAGATTTGGAAAAGAACGTTTAGGTATGCTTTATCTTTGCATGAATTTTGGGAGAACTTGGGACCTCTCGGATAGCATTTGGAAAAGTGGCCTTGTAGGTCTAGTACAAGGTGATAAGTGTTCTTAAAGAAACTATTTCATCTAAATTTGACCTGGGGGAGTCTATGTCATCATCAAACATGCATATTGATTCTCTCCTTGAGCTCTCTTCTTCCCTAGTCCCCCAGGTGTATAGGGGACTCGAACTGAAACCTTCTAAGAAGGTGAATCAATTGGGGAAGTTGTGTCCTCCTAAATATATTCTCAAAATTAATATTGATGGTTCTGCTTGGGGAAATCCTAACAATGTTAGGATCAAAGGAGTTGGTCATGATAGTAGTGAGTCCATGCAATTTTTCTTCTCTATACATATAGGAGTGCATTCTAATAATTGGATGGAAGCTAGCAATATTCTCAAGGCACTATTCTCAAGGCTCTAGAGAGAGCTTGTGAATTGGGTTGGAGGGAAGTGATTTGTGAGATAGATTTCATGATTTTGGTCTCTCTACTTAATAAGAGAGATTTTCAGGACTCTTCATGGAGATTGGTTTTAATTGTGAAGAAAATTCTCCATCTTACTGCATCTTTTGAAACCATCTTGTTTGTTCACATCCCCATGGAATGGAATAAGGTTGTTGATTTCCTAGGTAAATGGGCCTTTGAAGGTAGGGGGCATGGAATTTGGGAGAATGGAGACAGTTGGATCAGGATAAAAGCAACACTTTGTCTAGGTATCTTCATGAGGATCAAAAGAGTCTAGGTATCTTCATGAGGATCAAAAGAGTCTAGGTATCTTCATGAGGATCAAAAGAGTCTAGGTATCTTCATGAGGATCAAAAGAGTCTAGGTATCTTCATGAGGATCAGAAGATATAGCCTTGTATTAAGGTTGAATAGTCTTTTTTTTGTCTTGGGTTGATTTATGGCTTATCTCTACATGGATTTATTTTGGCATCTCGTGGTGGTGTATCTTTCGATGACTTTGGTCATCTGGGCCTCTTCTTGTACTTGGTAGATCTTTTTTGAATAAATTTTTTTCATTCCTTTTTTTTTAAAAAGCATTGTTTTTGAAACAATGTAATAAACACATTGTCTCAAAGAAGGAAAAAATGTAGATACCCAAAAATGACTAACACGTTCCATCTTATCATCTCATCATTTCTCATCACTTTCACTATCAATAATTAAGCTAACACACCATTCGCATCAATTTCTCTCATTCACATTAATTAAATAATTTTTAATCAATTCATTAATTTCTCTCATCCATATTAATTAAATAATTCTTAAATTATTTAATTAATTTATCAAATTATTTCATCCATGTTAATTAAATAATTTTTAATTATTTAATTAATTCATCAAATTCTCCCATCTACAGTAATTGAAATTTTAAATTATTTAATTAATTCACCAATTTATCATTTTCATCCACATTAATTAAATAATTTTAAATAAATTATTTAATTAATTCACCAATTTTTCCTTTTCATCCACATTAATTAAATAATTTTTAAAATTTTATTTAATTAATTTACCATTTTTTCCTTTTCATCCACATTAATTAAATAATTTTTAATTATTTAATTAATTCACCAATTTTTCCTTTTCATCCACATTAATTAAATATTTTTTAATCATTTAGTTAATTCATCAAATTTTCTTATCCACGTTAATTATTTAATTAATTCACCAATTTATCCTTTTCATTCTCATTCATTAAATATTTTTTAGTTATTTAATTAATTCATTAATTTCTCTCATCAACATTAATTTATATTGTTTAAATTATTTATCAATTTCTCTCATCCATATTAATTAAATATTTTTAATTATTTAATTAATATGTTCATTTAATTCTTCTCATCCATATTAATTAAATAATTTTTAACTAGAACTACAAAATTAAGTAAGGCATGAGTCCTTGGATGGATTACGAAGCTCTGTTGGTCGAGCTAGGGTGTATGTGCCCTAGCTTGTTCCAGGTGTCTATGTGCTGGTGCGAGGAGGGGGGTTCATTGTTGTGCTCTGGGTGACAGTTTGGTAGATTAATTTTCTTTCTGACATGCCTATTTTCTTGAGGCGCTATGTGTGGAGGGCGTGTTGGCCCTACTGGGTTGTGGGCCTGAGCAAGGTGGTTGTATCTATTTCCTAGGCCCACGTGGGGCTGAGTTCTTGTGGTGGTGTGTTGGCTTTGGCTGCATGGCGCAACTATCTACCTTTGGGCTACGTTTTGGCTAGCTTGGGGGTGGGGTTTTGTCCCATTCAAAGGCAGATCCTTCATTGCTTGGGTGGGTTGTGGGTGGTACCGATGGGAGCTAGTCATTACCCTTGTGTTGGTAGCCCTTTGGTCTCTCGCTCTAGGGACTTGCATGCCTGCCTAGGGCATAAATCTAAGCCTATGTCTCGTGCGGAATCATATGGGGCTAGCCCCAAAATGGATTTTCACAGTTTACATTTGGATCAATACCCTCGACACAAGGTGCGAAGGTGTTCGATAATAATCTATTTGCGTCAAATCCAGAGATGATTGGTTCTGGGTTGACAGGAGGATCTAGAATTATGAAGATTAATGGATGCTTGGAAAGATGCAAAGAGAGACCAAAATTGGTTATCCCGATGGAGATGCTTGTTGATGATATTGAATATTATTTGAAGCACTCCTTTTATTGCAAGTTTATGGGTTTGAGAATCTCATTGCAATTTTTGGAATCCTAGGCTCAGAGGACGTGGTTGCCAGAAGGAGAGATGGAGATTACTCCTGGCTAATAATTACTTTATGGTCACCTTCGATTGCAGGGTTGATTGAAATAGGATTTTTGAGGGTGGTCCCTATTTTTATAACCAGGTGGGCTTGTTTATCAAGCCATGGCATGCAGGCTTCAATCCAACGGAGGAACTCGCGAATCGGGTACCGATTTGGGTCTGGCTACGATGCTTTCCGGTTGAGTGTTGGTGTGAAGATGTTTTGTATTTGGTGGCCTTAATTCTCAGTAAGCCTGTTGGGTCTTCACAACAGATGCAATTCAAAAAGGTAATGAATTTTGCCCATATCTATGTGGAAATTGATTTAAGCAAGCCATTGCCAAATTCTGTGGAAGTGAGGGCAGGTTCCTATACTTGGGTACAACAACTGGACTATGAAACCCTACCCTTTCGGTGTTGATTATGTCATGAATATGGGCACTTGCAGTGGAGGTGTCCTAGGGCTAAGCTGGTGGGGCCTTAGCCCTCTCAGCCTTCCTACAACTCGCTTAGGGTTGATAACAGGAAGGAACCTACTCAAAGTGATGGTTCTGGTGATGAAGGATTTGTCCTTATCAAGGCTCATAATAGGAATCAAGGGAAAAAAAGGACCTTGAGGGAAAGGCAGGATGATGACACTTTTAATAGGTTTGAGGTGTTGGATGATCTCAGCTAGCAAGAAGTGAACTCGGGATTGATAAATCTGGATGAGGGGGCTTTGGGTATTGGTCAGGATGGACCTCTATTGGAGGTTATGCAAGTCTTGTGGGATGTTGGTGTAGGGCAGATGGATATTGAACAAGATTTGGTTGTATAGGCAGGATTGAATGATATTGTTGGAGTAACAAAGAATGGTGGGGGGCCTCCTAGGCCCTTGAAAGATGGTGTGGAAGTAGGGAAGAGCTCCTTTTCCTCTCCCTGCTTAGGTATCTAGCAAAAGGATCTAAAGAAAGGTGCGAGTGAAAAGGCTTCCAAGCTAGGTAGGAAGAAGGATTTGGAAAAGATTAAGATAGTTGGGGAAACGTTGGTGGAATCAAGTGTAGTCAAGACTCTTGATTCACATTTCTCTTGCCCCTAAAAATGATTGTACTCTCATGGAATGTTAGGGGCTTGAATAGTGGCCCTAGACAAAAAGTTTTTCGAGATTTGATTAGGAGTAAATATCCTGATATTCTTTTTCTACAGGAGACTAAGCTATCAGTTGAGAATATGATGGGTATTTTACCTAAGTTGTGGAGATATGGTGAATTTCGGTGTATAGGGGCCTTGGGTTCTTATGGAGGGGTAGCTTGCTTATGGAACCCTCAAAAGATCTTCCCTACTTGGTGGATGTCTTCAAAATCTTCTATTTCCTTGGTGGCCTCTAGCTTTGAGAAAGGAGAAAGTGTTTTCTTCTCAAATGTTTATGCTCCTATTGAGATGCAGGGTAAGTAGTTTCTATGGTCTCATCTTAGATTTGTTCACAGTTTGGTTCCTTGTCATCCATGGATTATGGCTGGAGACTTCAATGCCATTGTTGAGCTGTTAGAGAAACAGGGTAGAATTGCTAGGTTGGAGGCGTCTACCCTATTACTTCGGGATAGTATTGCATCCTTAAACTTGATTGATGTGAAACCTAGTAATGGGTGTTTCACGTGGAACAATAGAAGGGTTGGTGGGGACTGTGTTGCCGAGAGGCTGGACAGGTTCTTGGTTTCTTATTATTGGATCAGCGGTGTTTGGTCTACTTGCTCTGAAATCCTAGACTAGAGGGGTTTTGATCATTGGCCCATTATGCTTAGGATTATTTTGGTTGGTGTGCCTCAGACCCCTTCTTTTAAATTCCAATTGATGTGGTTACGAGATGCTACTCTTTTTTACCATATTGAAATTTGGTGGAGGACTAGTCGACCTGCTTTTAGTACGTTAATGTACACCTTTTCTAAGATTCTTTAGTTTGTTAAGTATCAGCTTAAGAGGTGGAATCGACAGTGCTTGGGAAACATCTTTTGGGATAAGATTGTTGCTCAGGAGGAATTGAATAAGGGAACGCGGTTATTCAAGAGAATGGGGTCTCGAAGAATCTTTTGAGAGAGGAGGCCCAAACTCTAAAAGTGGTCGAGGATCGTGAATTACGGGAGGAGGTCTATTGGAAGCAAAAGGCCAGAGTTGAATGGTTGTAGGAAGGAGATAAAAACATGGATTATTTATTTAACTCTGTTAAGGACAGGAGGAATGGTAATTCCATTTCTGGTCTAGTGAATGATAGGGGGAGCGTCTTGTTTCTCTTCAAGGAAATCTCTGTTGAGGCATCTCAGTATTTTACCTCTTTATTCTGTGAGGAATCACAAGGGGGCTCTGCTGAGGAAGCTCAAGTTCTTTCATGTATTCCCCAGTTGGTCTCTAGGGAGATGAATGAGCAGTTGATGAGGGAGATATCTCTTGAGGAGTTGGAGGGGATCGTAATTCATATGAAGAAAGGGAAAGCTCCTGGCCCTGATGGTTTCCTGATTGAATTTTTTCAGGAATTTTGGGATATCATTAAGCTAGATCTTCTGGCGGTAGTCAGGGAATCCCAAAGGAATAAGAAAATGTTGCGCACTTTAAATTCCACCTTCCTTTGCCCCCATCCCCAAGTGTGAGGGGGATGATAGGCTAACTCATTTTAGACCTATCTCTCTTTTCAATGTGGCTTATAAAATTATCTCTAAATTAACGGCTGAAAGGTTGAAGAAGTGGCTTAAATTTTTTATTTCTGAGGAACAAAGTGATTTTGTGGTGGATCGTCAAATTCTCAACAGGGTTGTTATTACTATAGAGACCATTCATTCTATAGTTGGCTCCCATGAGAAGGCAATGTTCATTAAACTATATATGGCTAAGGCTTATGATAGGGTTAGATGGTCTTACCTACGAAAGATCCTGGTTGCTTTTGGATTTTGTGAGGAATGGATTCAATGGGTCATGAGTTGTCTTACTTATGTCTCCTCGGTGCTGATGAACAGAAGTCACTCTAAGATTTTTAATGCTTTTAGGGGATTGAGACAAGGGGATCCTCTGTCCCCGTACTTATTCCTTCTTCTTGTTGAAGATCTTGGCTACTTGATGAGAAGAAATGTGGAGTTGGGCTTCATTCAGGGCTAGAGATGGGGGGGAGGTCTTCCCCCATAGTCTCATTTGTAATTTGTTGATGATATTTTTTTGATGGGGATGGCTATTGTTAGAGAAGCTAATAATTTGAGGCATGTGCTAGATGTTTATCTCTTAGCTTCGAGTCAATTGATTAACGAATATTAATCTTCTATCTTCTTCTTCAATACCTCGGTTCCCATTCAGAGGAGGATTGTGAATATATTGAGGTTTCAAATTGGTGCTCTACCTTTGACTTATCTGGGTATTCCTATGTCGATGGGAAGACTTCCCAAAGGCTCTTGGCAGAGTATTATTGATAAGTTCTAGATGAAATGTAACCATTGGACCCATAGATGGTTATCTTTATTGGAAGGGTTCAGCTTCTTAAGTCGGTGGTGCAGACCCTCCTGACTTACAGATGCATGCTTTAGGTGACTCCAATGGGTTTTCTAAAGGAGTTGGATTCTTTAGCAAGATATTTTTTATGGGCTGGTAGCTTGTCTTCTTCCAAATGGAGCCTTGTTAGTTGGGATGTTGTGTGTAGCCCCAAGCAGTTTGGTGGTCTGGGTCTTCATTAATCGACACTATCTGGGGTGGCTATGGAGGCTAAGTTGTTCTAGAGATGGTGTGTGGAGTAGACAAAAGTTGGGCCAGGATTTTATCTAATAAGTATCTCTCGGGA
This sequence comes from Sequoiadendron giganteum, assembly GCA_007115665.2. Taxonomy (NCBI): domain Eukaryota; kingdom Viridiplantae; phylum Streptophyta; class Pinopsida; order Cupressales; family Cupressaceae; genus Sequoiadendron; species Sequoiadendron giganteum. Next base: position 446,340,032 of record CM021104.1, read on the forward strand.
TCCCTCAGTGTGATCTCCCTAGGTAACCGTTGAAGGGAAAAGGTTCAGTGATTTGGAATACCCTGCAGAAGGGAGCAAAGCTTATCAAGGAAGGTTTATTTTCGATCTGCAGGAGGGGCACTGAAGCTCTTTTTTGGTCAAACTCTTGGGATGGTTTCCCTCCCCTTCTCTCTCAGTTCCCCAACTTGTTTCCTTTATGCCAAAGATTTCTTGATGGTGGATGGGCTAGGGTGAGTGACTTCAAATCCCTCTCTTTCAGGGGCTAGTTGGAGGTGGCTTGTTGGAAGGATCCCTCAGAGTGGTCGAATTTTGGTTTGGAGGGAAGGAATGTTGAGCTTCATAACATCCTTTGTAGTAGGCACTATAATTCTCTCCCGGGAGAGGATGTCCTTGCTTTGACCCACAATCCCAAGGGGGTTTATTCTGTTGCTTCTAGTTATCAGGTTCTTTTGGCTCAGAAGTTGGTTGGAGGGGAGGTTTAGTGGTGGAAAAGGGTGTGGAACAAGCTCTCTTGGCTGAAATGCAATTGCTTTTCTTGGATGTTGGTGTGGAATAGGTTCTTAACTTGGTACAACATTAAGAAACATGGATTCCAGGGGCCTTCTATCTGTGTTTTGTGTGGGAATGAGGAGGAAGATTCTTCACACATATTTTTTTGGTGCCCCTTTGCATGCATCTTTGGCATTTTTGGTGGGGATTTTGGAAGTGCCCATGTGTTCATGCTTCTTCTCTAGTTGAGTTTTGGGATAGTATGGGTAGGACTCCCTCTAGAGCCTCCTTTTTTAAGGATGTTTGGTATGTTGGGCCTACCTTTCTCCTTTGGCAGATCTGGCTTGAGAGGAATCGTAGGATCTTTCGTGGGGAGAATTTATTGGTATAGCAAGTGTCGTGGCATATGTTAGGAATGATTCAAGAGTCATTGGAAACTAAGAGTGAGGTGGTTTCTCCTTTGGAGAAAGGTGATGCTGAGCTGGTGGGTCGATTGGGTCTCCAGGATATTTAGTCTACTTCTGGGGGTAATAGGTCCCGCAGGCAAGGGAAGCAAAGAGTTCAATGGGTGGGGAGGTGGTTACCTCCACCAGATGGTGTTATGAAGATCAATATATGCACTATCTTTTCAAGCATGAGCTAGGGACTTCACATTGTTAACAAGATGGATTCATGTGTGACACACAAAAATATGCTCAAATTAATAATACAAAGGAATGAACTCGACATCTTACACAAATTTGATCACTTCATGAAGGCATGACAATTAATTGATCATCGCTTATATTTGGAAAAGGTTGCTTTGTGAGCATATGCAATTGCAGTGAACAATGGTTGAACAAGCAAATTTTGTGGTGAGAATTGGACGATCAAAGTTTGTGGTGAGAATGTATGTCGAGACTCTAATGAGCATTGGAGCAGATACTCTAAGCCAATTAGACAGTTTGGTGAGGCAAATGGTGTTTCATGGGGCGGTCACTGACCAGAGGCTCAAATGAGTCCTCATCAAATTTGATTCCCTCACCTTAGTTGTAGTGAAGATCATCCTTGGGAAGGGATTCCTGGAAGATAATGAATTGTATAGAGTGGACACCAATATCACATTGTGGTTCTTGGAGGTCTTGTTGGATATCAAAACATCGAAAAGTGATGTTGAAGCCCTAGTAAGGAAGCTCTTCAAAGTAGATTTGTTGGTTGAATTAGATGAAATTCTCTATGTTGCTTCTCCGAGGCTTGGTGTCCCTTGGCCACATGATATGGCCTTGCTTCATGTGTTGGGGGAAGTGGTTAAGTATTACCCCTTCTTGCTTGACCTTGAGGGTATGGCTCTTTTGGGGCACAAACAGATGGTTGTGGTTGGGGTTGGCTATTTTCAGAAGGTGTTAAAGCTTTCTCTTGCTCATGGCAGCAACTAGGTTTCGTATTTCAGGTCATTCGCTCAAGCTCATGGGTTCCTTGGCTCCAGTCAGTCTAGCTAGGTCTATTGTTATGCTTTCTATTAAATGGTTCATGCTATGTTTTTGTATAGTCGGGTGTTGGGTTATATTTTTTAGCTATATTTCACATATGTGTTAGGGTTTAGTATGCTATGTAGTGGTTTAAAATATACTCCCCTTTGCAATGATGCATATTTTGGCATATATGTAAGTTTTGGGGGTGGATTTGTAAATGAACTGGGGAAGAGTGTCTTTGCATTTTAGTCTCCTGCATGGAAAATGCTACTATATCTTTTTTCTATATCAATATAGTCCCTTTCTTGTGTATCAAAAAAAAAAAACTATTTAATTAATCAATTCATTTAATTCTTCTCATCCACATTAATCAAATAATTATTTATTTAATTAATCCATTCATTTAATTCTTCTCATCCACATTAATTAAATAATTTTTTATTGTTTAAACTATTCATTCATTGATTTCTTCTCATCCACTATAATTAAATAATTTTAATTATTTGATTAGCTAATATTTCCTCTACAATTGAATAAAATTAATATAATTTATTTAATTATTTTTCTCTTTTTCCTCTAAATAATTAAAAATAATATTTTATTTATTTTTCTCCTCATGCACATGAATTAAATAGATTTATTTATTTCTATTAATATTCTTCTCAAATCCATCAAATAAGTGAGTTAACTAGAAAACCACATTAGTTCACTCAATCTCACTCATCCATGCAATCATTTAACTCATCAATCAAGCCCTTCACAAGGACACATGTTACTTGCATATTCCTCATGTCCTCACAATCAACCTCGTCCATTGATTCCTTTGATCATTCTCCACCATTGATCAACATTATGAAAAATCTATAAAACTATCACCTTCCAAGTCATCAAGGATCCACAATTTTTGAGAAAATTATTGCTATCATCTTATCCATTTGCTATCAAAGATTATGCTAGTAAGAAGAGAAATCCACATATCAAATCATGGAAGCATATCCAAGGTCAATGGGGAAAGGTGAGGCTTTGTGGTAAAATTATTATTTATTATTTCATTTGATTTATTGTTCTTAGACTCTACTGTAAGTGATTGTTGAAAGTGAAATAGGTACTTTCATAGCATATTGTCCTTATTTTACAAATTTTACATTTCATCATGCATGGTCACAACTCACCCTGGTATCATGATATCTATACCTACCTCCACAATCAAACCACTCAACCTAACCTATCCAATAACCAATACAAGTAATGGCCTATTAGAATCTACTCCACTATAACTACAACAAGAAAATCAAGGCTAAATAATTTGAACTTATTGACCTTGTTCTTAAGAAGAAACAACACAATACCAAATAATTCCATGATAAGAAAGGAAATTTTGAATGTAATTGGTTGGGCTTGTAGACACCTAAAATATTCCCTAGTCATCCATCATCTTTTCCTAATCAACCTAATCACCTTCACCTAGTCCTAATGCACCAATATCATCACCTAGGACATGTCCCCTTTACCTAAAGTCCATCACTTAATTAAATAATCATAATATTTAATTAACCACCTTTTTCTATCTCCTCATGATAAATAAATATCATTTCCACCTATTATCCATCTCACACATGTGGCTAAATAATTAAATATTATTATTATTTAATTAATCCTATATTCTCTCAACATATTCCAAGAATAATGGTCACCTGTGAACACTTGTCCTTATGGTCCCATTATTCACTCAACACATTCCAAAAATAATGGGCACCTAAGAACACTTGTCCTTATGGTTCCCTTATTCTCTCAACATAACCCAAAGTTATATCCTCTATAGGTACACATCTTCTCCTTGATCTTAGAGAATTCATCTCAACCATTCTCCACCCTTGATCTCACAATCAAATCTTGACTTTTCATTCCTTCTCCCAAAAGACTATAAATTTAGGCACTTTATCCCTCATTCCTATCCATTATCACTTATGCTAAGTATATGCTATGAAATTGGTAATATTCAAGCAAGGATCATCCACATTCCAAAGTCATTGGAGCAAATCAAATCACAATAGAGGTTATGGTAACATTTACTCTCTTTTTTCATATTATGTTTTGTTTTGATCTCTTTTGTGAGCTCTATCTAGAGGTTTTGCATGCTTTGAAATAACATCTTGCATGCTTGTTCATTCCTATTTTGTATTTCAAATCTTGGAATTACATTTTGGTGACTGTTGGGGAGCTATACTCCTTTCTCTAACTCCATTTATGTGTTTTTATACTTTGGGGTTGATTTTCATCGACTAGTCTTACAGGTTTTGGGGTGGTCTTTGGTATTGATATTTTGCAAGTGTCTCCTAGGGAAAAATAAAGTGCATGATTGCGTTCAAGATGGTCGAGAGATGAAATTTAACATATAACACAGTATTTTACTGATAGAAATTTTTTTGGTGTTTGCAAAGCCATTAGAATGTACAATGGTATGACCTTTTGTATGATTGTATGGATTTCGTACAGTTTGTATTGTATGGGTTCCGTACGATTTGTACTATACAAATATCATATATAATAAATTAAAAAACACCTCTACAAAGGTATGCATAGTTTATTTTAGGCATACATAGTCATTTATAATATTTCTCGTAAGTATATTGGGTATATATACACTTCAAAGGTTGGAGAAATAGGGAAGCATATTCATAATTTCTTGTATATATTTCTCACTTGGCCTCCATGTGTGTCTGTGTATATTACCTCCTATTATTTTTCTCTACTATGTATATACACATATGTATAATTCTATATATATCACAGAGAAAATATTGATATGTATATATTAGTGGAAGATATACACAAATATAGCTTAAGTAGATATGCATAAGGCTACACAATTTGAGGCATTCGAGTTATATATTGAAATTTATTTAAACCTCATTTTCAAGATTTCCATCAATTTGAGTTAGGTTTTTATTTAGAAATCAGTCACCTTTGATTTGAAATCCACCCTCAAAAATCTTTTTGAAATCTACTTTTAAGTCTGTGTGTAGTCCATAGTTGGCAAATCTACCTTAAAATCATCTGGAATGTCCTATCAAATCTAGGCAATTAGCTATTTTTGATAGACCTTTTGATTCTATCAAATGTTGTGGGGTATATTTGGAATCTTATTTAAACCATATTCAATGCCTACTTGAAATATGATAGGGTTGGGATGTCATTTTTAACTATAGTTTTTTTTTGTGGCCCCAACCCCTAGTCACATTGGTGACCAGGATTTTGTGTATGAAGGTAAGCCCCTTGATCACATAAAACCCCTAGCTCACGGTTTTATTGAGCTCATAGGTACTTAGACTTAGCCCCCCAACCTTAGCCCCTTTGCCTTTGGTTGGCAGTCACCTAGTAGACTAGGGGCTGACTATTAGGAGTTTAAGCTTAGTCATGGCCTTTGAAAACATTTTAAAAGCATCGTTCACTTGAACACTTATAACTTGGTCATTTTTGTCATATTTTCAAACTTTAATAGGTGTTGGAAATCTTATTCAAAGACGAACAATATGGTGTAGGTATATTTTCAATATTTTGCTCCAAAATTTAGGTATTTTCATTCAAATTTGAGATTTTGTTTTGTAACTTCATTTGGTCATAACTTTCCCTTTTTGTCCTTTTAAGTGTTTTTTTAAATTAGTCAAAAAATCTAAAGATTATATTTTTGCAATTTATTTTTATGTAGGACTTTATTGTTTTTATATTTTTAACTAACTTTTATGTGTAAGAATTTTCATCTTTTCAAGCCTTTAATCTTGCAAACTACTAACTTACGTGGTTTTACAAGACATCTTAGTTGAAGACTTGATTATAGAAATTTTATTTTTCTATGTGCTTTGTCTATTTTGTGTTTTCTCACATTAGAATTGAGTTAAAATTCAATTCACATTTTGATGTGGAATAACAATTTACAAGTGTCTTTTAAACCTCAAGAATAAGAAAGGATATCAAACTATGAATCACACTTTTTTTGAGGGTCACTACCATTTGCAACCCTAGGTGTTTCCTTGCAAGCCTAGCCACTCATAGTTGGATGACCCTTGAGTACAGTTCAAACCTTTTTTGTGAAGAGAATAAAGCTCAAAAAGAAAAGAGTTTTTTTGTGAAGAGAATAAAGCTCAAAAAGAAAAGAGTTGTTAGTGTAATGCTAACCATTCACAAATAAATAATACTAATAATAATATGTAGGGAAACCAACCAACATGGTTAAAAAATATAGTATGAACATAAATACAAATGAGATTGAGCGCTCAATCTGCTTGGAGTTGACCTTCAAAACTTGGATGACTTGTATGTATGCTACCATCCATTCTCACCTCTTTTGTAAGTATAAGAAACAAGTGTTTTGTTTTCCCTAAGGTGCCTAAGCAATCGATTTCCTCAAGATTTTGAGATGCCAACACATATCCATGGTGTTTTTGCAAGCTAAAAAGGAAATTTTTGACCATCACCCCTTCTCCATTCACCTCTTTCTTTTCTGTCAAAACTAGTAATGAGGTGCCTTACTTCCTCAGGGTCAAGAGAAGAAGACTAAATATGGGATGACATTCTTGACTTAGGAATAGTCGTCTCCTTTCCCTCTCTTCTTGCTCTTTGCTACTATAATATAGGGTAAATAAGTTTGTTTCTTTATTTTTAGGGTTATATGGGTAGCCCTAAAAGGTTTAATTTGACATCATGCCTTACAAACTATTGTTTAATCTATTTTCCCCCCTTAAAGAAAAAAAATCTTACCACTCTCATATGGATTAAGCTTTCACATGTTTCGAAAGGGGGTTATGTGAATTTTTGGGACGACTAGGGTATCTTAATTCATAAGTTGCAATCTAAGTGTACCCCCTCCCCATGTAAATATAAATTAATTTCTTGAACCTACAATGAAACTCACTATGTGACATGTCCACAAACACAATATTATTCTCTAGGTTGTAAAACCTTAATAATAATATAGTTCGAATCCAAGGAAAATGATATTTTATTTTCCCCATTTAAAATAGTTATCATAGTGAGAACCTTTAGCATGGATATAAGGAAAGTATTAACCATGGTGGAAGAAAACCCTATTGAGTTATTTTATGAAAAGATCTTGGCAATAATTCTAGTAATATATATACATGAGCAAGTCATTATTATTAAAATAATTTCAAAACCAACATCTGACCTTGAAAAAAAATGTTGTCAAGCATATAACTTACCTAATTTAAAAAATTTATTTTAACTAGTGGTATTAGTTAAATAGTAAAGTTAAGTAATGTTCTTGAACCCTTGTAAGGAGGAGTCACAAAAAAAATTAAGTCGAATATATTAGTCAAAAGAATTGGTCTTACTATCTCGATTTGGCACATGCCACCCATATAGTGACTTTAATAGAATTTGGCCTATAGAGTAATTCACCTAATGTCCTTGAGATTATTAAATAGTATATCTAATTATGGTAGTCATCATCTTAGAGTTTGTGTGTACTAGAAACACCACAATCACTTCATTTGAAATTATTACTCTGCCTTCAAGAAACGTGCTTGGTATGCCAGCGCGTATATGACATCCTATGGTGCACACAATAGGCCTCACACTTATTGGATGTGAGTAGACATTAGAGATGTCGACATGTTTAAAAAAATGAAGTTTTGTGTTATTTATGGGTGTGGGATCATTACTAAAAAATATTCTTATCATGGGCATTATAATTGGTATTAGAGCAGGGTTTCTCTACACTAGGAACTCTAGGATCAAACTTTATGCACAGATTAATTAAAACTAAATCTTTTAAAATGTAGGATGATGTGTGAGATGAGGAGAGCTCACCCATGCATTGGGATTTCAGGGAGGGAACGTTCCAAGGATGAATGGTCTGAGTCTCACCATTCTGAGAGTTCACATCATAGTGTTTAGCCTGAATATGGACCACATATTCTACAAGTCCTTCAAACCTTGATAGGGGTCATTCAGGATATATTACTGCCAATAGTAGAGGGTCATTGAGAGGGCTCCTTGTTAGTAGAGGATCATATACTTGGGTGTTGTGAGTGTATTAGGACCCTTCCTCAAGTTTGTGAGGTATATGTGGAGGAGATAAAGGATGATTTAATGCATATTCCTCTACCTCATCAAGCATAAAAATATTTAGAGGTAGTTATCTTACAGAGGGAACCTCATGACACAGGAGATCAAATCCATGAGCTACTTCATCTTTAGCCCCCAACATTTTTAGGATCCACTAATGGGATAGAGGTTGAATATTGGTTTCTTAGCTTAGATCATTTTTTTGGGTTGTGTCTACATGAGAGAAACCTAAGAGCTATATTCATAGTTCATTTATTGAGAATACTTGCTTCTACTTGGTGGTGCTAAGAGGAGTGGAAACACCATCTCACACTGGATATCTTATCATGGGACACTTTTTTCGAGCATTTTCAAGTGCGATATATATTTGATAATTTCTAGTAGAGATGGATAGATGAGTTCCATGACCTACAAAAATGAGGTCTTTCAATGGTTGATTATGAGAGCCAATTTTTGGAGCTTTTATAGTATGTAGACTATATTCAAGACAAGAAGCTACTCGTCAACCAATTCATTAGGGATTTGAATCCTAGTATCTTAGGACTTGTATGTATGACCAATCTAGGAGGCATTAAGGTCATTGTGGAGAAGGCTCTTATTCTAGAAGAGGTCCATGGGAGGTTCCAAGAGACATGGGAGCAATATTGCAACCACAATCAAGGTCATCAAGACCAAGATCCTCATAGAACATTTCACTTTTCTAAGGGAGGATTTAGACCTACCATGGGATCCAAGAGAGCACCTCAGCAGCAAGGACAAAGGCCTAGACCCCAATAGGTATCTCAAGGTATCCACAACCAATCTTGGTAGACACATGGCCCTCGTAGGTATTAGAGACCTTAGGGAAACAGGGAGGGCATTACAATTGGTATCAAAGCACACTTATGCATGCTCTACTATTGCACCTTATGGTGATCTTGAGGATGAAAATTAAGTGTTGTTTTATTTTTAGGGGGGATTCTTGGGGATTTTATCACCCTAAGGGACAACCTCAACTCTAGTGTTCTAGTGGAGTATAAATAACAAGGGGTGAATCGAAAGGCATGCCTCTTGGAAGTTGTGATTTTGTGATTTAAGCTAATCCCCCAAGAACTTTATACCTTGGGGAAGTGAAGGAGAATGGTGGGTTACCCTCTTCTCCTAGTTTTTTAACTTTCTCTCACTTTTAAATTCACAAATTAGGCCTCACATACCCTTGGGGTATTTAGAGGATTCCCTATATAAGCCTTGTATAGCCTAGTTTGGGAACTTTTAATTGTTGCTTATTATGGTGCAAGGTATATCCAAAGAAAGGGGAAAGGTGAGCCCTTATGCCACTAGACCCCTGCCTACCAACTCTTGAAATAAAGGTGTCTCACACTGATCTTAAGGTATTAATAGATTAAATTCTATGGTGGGCCCACGCTAATTTAACACTCCTTTTATTGAATAAATTTAGGCTTTTTATTATGTATTATTGTTTGAGTGTTGTATATACCAAATTTATTGTTTATAAACCTTTATTACCAATTTTGAGTCAAGTCTATTTTGAAATCCTTTTGTTTGTTTGAAAATATTTTCCAAATTGGTATCCTTTTAAAACATAAAGCATTGAAACCAAACCAGGGATAGCCTTTTACTTCTAAATCAAACCAACATCACCCACACCATACCAATACCTTATCCACTTCACATTTATCCATTTGACCATACCCCTAGTCCTTCAAATATTATCCACATTTTGACTTGTCCAATTATCCAATCATCACACCAATACTTTGTCACTTATTGTCCACTTGATCATAACCTTAGTCATCCTTGAAGTCACATCCAACATCTTTTAGAACATTGGGATATCCTTAATCATTCCATCATCACCGTCTTTTATCCACCATCTTTGTAGTCCGCATTTGATCATCATCCAAATTAAATCCTTGGTCATAGTTGAAAGTTATCACTTTTGGATATTTTAATCAAAATAATCACCTTAGTCCAACCTTTGGGACCTTTAATCATCCAAAGACCATTTTTTAATCCTTGGAAACTATACACCAATCCATAGGTTCCAATAAAACCAAAGTCATAATCAAACAATTCTAAGATCTAAGTGTTTCACTTACACTTTAAATCCAAGTTTAGTCAATCCACTCCATTTTAAATCCAAGTCATCCATTTTATCATCTAAGGTTATCCGCATTTATTAGCATTTGACTCCATTTTGATTAGTCATCACAAACCCAACAAGGTCACCAAGTCTATCCATATCAATCATTTCACACATTAAATTTTAAGATAAGGCCAATGCCTCCCAACACAAGATGAAGCAATAGACGTGAGAACATGGAAGAAAATCCTTTTCATAATCAACCCATCGTAGAAAGGTTTCCTTTCTTAGGAGAGACTTCCCAAGTTCCACATGATTATAGTTACACAAATGATGATATTCCTCACCAACCTAAGTATACTATCAATCCCAATATAATACTAGATTCCAAACAAGGGTGAGATCTTATGGAGATATACATTGAGATAAACAAAGATGTCATCCTTAAACAAGTCATAGAATTGAAGGAACAACTACCTCTTGGTTATGACATCTCTAATCATGATCACATATTTTATCTTGATCCTACTTGTGAATTCATTCATCCCACACATGACCACATTAATTCTCATGAAGACCCTATCACTCCTACTAAAGGGAAACAACCCCTAGCAATAAGAGGTAATCCCTTATATAAAGGGTTTGTACCACCTAAAGTGTCCCCTTTCATTCCTAATGTGGTTCAAAATCTGGTTTCCACTAGCCATATCACATCCAAAATAAACATCCCACTTGGAACATAAACCATAAATACCTATATATACCCCATCTCTACCTACATTTCTAATCCAAAAATCTCCAATATCACTACTTCCACCATGATCATACTAATTTCAACCAAGTTCAACATCAATTCCAAGACTCATCTCAACCAACATCAAAATCCCTTCTCACCTGAGGTCTATAATACACAACACCATCCATACACATCTCCACCACCACCTAGTTCATCTTTTGATCAAGAATGACAAGCCATGAAGGATACAGCTTAAGGGACTTAAAGGAGGACATCATAATAAATCTTGTACCTTTGAGAAATTGTGCTCCTATCCTTTTGATTGGTCAATATCACAAATACCTTTCCCTACATCTTCTGAAATTCATAAATATGACAAGTACAAGGGGAAGGGAGATCCAAGGGAACATGTCAAAGAATTCTTCATGGCTAGTCAAGAAGTGGCACATGAAGATACATACTTACTACACCTATTCCCTTGTAGCTTAGGAACTCAAGCACTTGAATTATTCTTGCACCTACCTAATGGGTCCATCACATCCTTTGGAGACTTAATAAAAAATTGTCAAACATTTCTCATGTAACATAGAACACGAGCTTACCATGATGGACTTGTGTAATACTAAATAAAAATTAGAGGAAAGCTTCTCATCATTCATTCAATATTGGAGAGATTTACCTAGTAAGTTTTCATGGCCAATACTGAAAAAATAACTAGTACATATCTTTGTCGCCAATCTTAATCTGCATTTAGCATTCCACCTTCAAGTTTAGTGTATCTCTTCTTTTGATGAAATCATGGAAAGGGTATTCAAATTAAAAAAATACCTCATTGCTAAAGGGGTTATCAAAGTTTATTCCAAGGATCATAATGATAAATCCAAATTTTCCAATAATAAACCCCAAGTTCTTTAGAAAAAAAAAGGATGTATTTGGAGATGGGATTACTAATTCAAAACATGCCCAAAATGTCCAAAAAACCTCATTCATTGTCATTCCATCTACACCCCCTAAACCACAACAAAAAATAAGTCAATTTACACCTTTAGGGGAATTCATTGGTTCAGTCCTCCATCAACTTGTCAAAGCTAACAAGGTGGCCTTTCCAATCATAACACCTTTTGATGATAATCAAAAAATCCTTCATCGTATAAGGAAGATGAATATTGGGATTATCATTGTATCAAATGTCATTTAATAGGAAAGTGTATGCAACTAAAAAATTATATATAAGACCTTATAGATAAAGGTGAGATTGAAATTGAAGGATCATCAAACACCTCACCTAACCAAGACTTGGGTATATATCAAAACCCTTTCCCTAAGCATAATCAATAACATACTCAAGCTCAAGACTCTAATATGAACACCATCGATTATCAATTTTTCCAAAAGTTGGAAGGGAAATATGAAAACCATTATCCCTCTTCTAACATTGTTCCCCAATCATCTTCCACCAAATCCACATCATACATTGACCCTAGCAATTCACCTCCCACATCCTCCACTTTGTCCACTAAACAACCATACTTAAAATCCATATTAAAAATCCTTGATAAAGGATGTGGAGAGTACCAAATCCATGAATCCCTTCATCTTTCCAAATTACCCCTTTCACCACGATCCTACGATCACCCTCACCCAATGGTTCAAAATCCCCTTTTCATGTTGCAATGGGGCCAATTACCATCCTTTTTTATGGTTATCTTGTTGATGAGGACATATAAGGTTTTGATATCACATGGATTTACAAAGATCGTCAGTATGCTAATTGCTTCAAAGAACACACATATCCTATTCCCTTGTGCATTTGTAGAAAATTGAATTATAAAGGGAAAGGTCTTGGCTAACATGAAAAAGGCCCCCTTCCTCCAATTTATATACCTACCAATTATGGAACCACTAGTATAGGTTATGGTGCTTATGATGAGCATCTTGATGCTCTTATATATTTTCTTGATAATGCTAGGCATAACTATTTTGATCTTGACAATAGAGAAGTGTGTGTCATTCCTATTCCTTTTGAAGATCTTGTTGCCATGAACCTATTTCATGATAATATCATCCATCTCGACCTCACATACCCTAAACTCATTGAATGGAACCAACATTATCCTCTTTATTTGGATGCATTTAAAAATGATGAGACCATTCTAGAAATTATGCAATCTTGTACCCATGTTCCATAAGGAGATCATAAGAAATATTTCTAGATCCTATTGAGTTCATCAACATCCTTTGATAGTGAGCTTCACATTCCATTGGCTCCTACTCCACTTCAAGATGGATCACCACTCCTTATTGAGGAATCTATAAATATAAATGTGGGTACAAAAGAGACACCTAATTCAACATAGATTGCAATTGCTTTAGGTCCTGAGTTAAACATGAACATCTCTAAAGTTATTAGAGATTATCTAGATATATTTTCTTGGTCCTATATTGACATGCCCGAATTGGACCCTTCTTTGGTTGTCCATCACCTTGTGGTAAACCCTGATGCTAAACCATTTCATTAGAAGCTAAGAAAAATGCATCCTAAAGTAGCTATTTTAGTCAAGGAAGAACTTCAAAAGCCATTAAACATTGGATTCATTCAGCCTATTGACTATCCAAAGTGGGTTTCTAATATAGTACCTATAAGCAAGTCAATCAAAGGAATCAAAGTATTTACAAATTTTAGAGATGTCAACAAGGCTTGCCCCAAAGATGATTTTCCACTTTTGAATATTGACATGATTGTGGATTTGATAATTGATCATGAGATATTGTCTCTTGTGGATGGCTTTTCAAAGTATAACCAAAACACCTAATGATCAACATAAGATAACTTTTATCACCACATGGGGAATATTTTACTATAGATTCATGTCATTTGGTCTCAAAAAATTTGGTGCCACATATCAAAGGGTCGTGACTATCATATTCCATGATATGCTATGTGATATTGTTGAATATTATGTGGATGACATCCTAGGAAAGTCAAAATCCAAAGCAGATCACCTAGTCATCTTACATCACACATCTTTTAGAGGCTCAGAGAGTATAAAGTTAGATTAAATTTAAGTAAATGTCTTTTTAGATTTGTCGGTACCTATAAATTTATGTGAATTTATAGTACCCTATTTTATCCCCTTGTAATCCTCGTTAATTATGGCTAATCTAAGGAATATCAATGGTGTATCATTCTCGAGTCTCTTTGGTGGTTGTATTACCCCTTTGTTTGGCTATGTTCAAAAACCCATTTTTCAAAGTGTCCAAAAGATAGCCTTTTTCCCCTTCTTTCTTTCCTTCTTCAGATCCTTTTGAGCATTCAATTCTCAAACTAATATTTGCACCAAATCCAAATGTCCATGTTCTTCCCTGATTCCCCCTTCTATTTTTCTTCTTCTCTGATTGAGGATTTAGGTCCCAAATGGACACTTGGACTAAGGTCCAAGTTTGCTCTTGACTTTTGATCTCGTTCTTCCCTTTTCTTCTTCTATTTGATTGAGACTTAAGATCCTGATTAGATTTTTAGACTTAAGGTTCGAAAAGTCCAAGTTCAATCAGGATTCCTAATCTTGATTGGCGTTGTCTTCTTCCATCCTATCGGGACTTCAGTCCCCATCGAACTTTCAAACTTGAGTCTAAAAGGTCCAAGTCCTTTCTGAAATCTTGCCCTTGCCTTTTCCTCTCATCCCATTGGGAATTTGTGTCCCAACAAGACAATTAGACTCAAATTTCTACGAGCCTGCAAGCTATCTCTAAATTGCCTATTTTTTTACCATTGAAGCATGAAAAGCTACCACATGGCACATTTTCCAGAAGTTTTCTAATTTATTTTGGTGGGTCCCTCTTTGGCCTGTGGAAGCATGGAAAGTTTCCATGTTGCATGCTTGACTTCGACCAAGAGATCCAAGTTTGATTGGGATTTTTTATCCTGATTGGAATTCTTTTCTTATCCCTTCGGAACTTTAGGTCCCAATAGGAATTTTGGACCTAAGGTCCAAAAGTTCCATGTTCGATCAAGATTCTTGATCTTGATCGGTCCTCCCTTTTCTCTTTTTGATCCCATCGAGACTTCAAATCTTGATGAGACTTTTGGATCAAAGGTTTGAAAGGTCCATATCCGGTTAGGAATTACACTCTTAATCCCTCTTTTCTTTCTAATAGATTCCTATCAAGGTTTTGAGACTTGATTAAAATTTTGGACCAAAGGTCCAAAATTTCAGATCCATTTTGGTTTCCTAAACCTGATTATGTTCCTTATTGGGACTTAATACTTTTTTTCAGACTTTTAGATTTTTGGCCCTATAGTCTAAATTTGATTTTTATTTCCACTCCTACCCTCCAATTCTTTCTGCCTTAGAATCCTTTCAGGGTTTTGGGAACCAATTGGACTTTTGGATATTCTGTGAAGATTTCAAATTTTCTCTGTTAATGTTGAAACGAATCTCTCAACTACCATATTTTATTATTGGGGCTATAGAGATGATCTTAAATATATTTCTCAATAATTATAGCTAGGATATGGTGACACCCATGCTTCTTTATAGTTCTCAAGCCTCCTTTCTATCAGATATCCAATCTTAGCCATTATTTATTGTAGATTTCCTGGGGGTATTGTTCTTCATTTGTTTGCTCATTAATGTAGGGGCATGGCTTCATCATGGGAACCAGGTGTGTGTGTGTGTGGTACACACAAGCACATAGGCCTGTATAGTTTCTTACATTCTAGATCCTCTTTCTAATGAATCCCTATGAAGCAAAAGAGGGAAGTGTTCCTATTTTCAAGATAAAGAGAAAGGATTGTTAGAATGAAAGAGAATAGAAAAGAAGTTGCAAAGCTAGCAGAAGAAAGATATTCACAGGAAACCCTAGGTTTCAACTTCCAGTTCTAGGTATAACCATTTTGTATTGTAATGATTTAGTTTTGATCCCAAGCTTGTAATAAAATTTGAAAACTTTGAAGATTGTGTGATTAAAGGCAGAATCAACCTTAACAAAGTGTCTCATTATGCATGGTATGCATTTCTAGATGTATAATTGTTTAGTTTTTCAACCAAAAGTTTTTAAAATCTATGCAAAGCCTTTGCATGGTATCTTTTCAATATAATAAAGGAAATGTATGGGTATGCTTGAGGATTACTAAGTAGACTCTCTTATTATTCTACAAATATCTATTATATTTCTAAATGAATGTGTAGAGCCCAACTTACATGTGCATTTCGAAAGGCATAATATTTTGTGGTGACTCGATTAAGTCATTGCCCTATTTTCACTTATTGCATCTTTAGTTAAATCTATAGACTCTATTGCCCATTGGATAAAGGCACTAGTTTGTGATTGGATTCCTCTCCTATCATCCTCAACACACTCCAAACACATCAACTCAAAAACCTTTAAAGTTTTACTTTTTATATTTTTTATTGCTATGTCTGAATGAATACAGAAATGCAAGGGTGTATCATAAACTCATTCTCAAACACTTATATGGTAGATTATATATTATTAAGATGCTCAAGCTTACTTTTCAAAACTAGCACATAGGTATATTGTGACACCAGTATTGGGATACCTTGTGCAGTGGGTATAGTTTGTTGTAAGCTATTGTTTAGTGTTTCAAATCATTAATTTGGCATCTTAGGGAAAACCCCCCTTGGTCTTGCAGAGCCAAAAGTGAAGTAGGTATTACCCACCTCAACCATTGGTCCTTAGATGCCCAACCTAAAGATAGGTTTGTGGTAATTTTCCAAGTTTGAATCCCCTAGCACCTGAAAGATTATCAAACCTTAGGGATTTGGGGCCTACAACTTCGATCACCAACATGAGTCACATTAGGAAAGGTTTTGAAGTTCATTATTTCTAGATGTGGCATAGAGGTAGATCTAGATAAAGTAAAAGAAATAACATAAATTTCACCTCCTAGGAACCTCACATAGCTACATAGTCTACAGGGAAAACTCCAAGCTATCAAATGATTCATTGCCTAATTATCAGATCAATGCTATCCATTTTCACATCTACTTTGACAAAATGTTAGCTTTGAGTGGGATGAGTCATGTCAAATAGAATTTGATCAAGTCAAGGACTGCTTTTCTAATCCTCTAGTTTTAGTGGCAACCACTCCCAATAAGCCTTTATTGTTATACATATCAGTTACACAACATGCCTTAGGTTCCCTTTTAGCTCAACATAATGATCAAGGGAGATAAAATTCCATCTATTACCTTATTAACATTGGTTGGATGTGGTGCTAAGTTGGAGCCTCTAAAGGTAGATCCCCTTTGTGAGGAATTTTCTTATCTAAATGATGATTCTACCTCAATATTTGAGCTACTAGACATGGCTAGGGTTGGGGCCATTGGAACTTTTAAATTAGCTAATTGGACTCTACAGGAGTTTAATAAAGTCAACATTAAAATAAGGGGTTTGAAGGAGAACTTGAAGAATGTTCTGAAAAGCTCGGTGTCGGGTATTCTGATCGACATAATTGTGGACCTTGAGGGTTCCTTCCATGATTTCAAATCTCTGTGTGAAGAGCATTTGGCTAGTTTAGAAGCCAAGATTATGGGCACTAATGCTGACATAAAGAAGCTTCTCCATGAATGCCACATTTCTGTTAAGAATAGTGCAGACTCCTTGGAAGTCCTAATCTGAAAGATTAGTGAGCTTAGGGAGGACCAATTGTACTTTTCTAAATTAATGAAGAAAGAGCACTCGGCCAAGGGCAAGGGAAAAAAATGTGTGAAAGATGATAGTAAAGGCCCTATTGTTAAAGGGCCTACTGATTGGAAAAAGTAATTTGAAGCTAAGAAGAAAGAGCTGTTGGACATGATTGATTTGCATAGGAGCTAGGAGCTTTAGGTGGCCAACACTTTAAGTAGTATGAAATAGTTCTTTGTTCTCTTTGTCTGATGTTTGCTTTCTACTGGGTCTAGGTTTTCTTCTCGTTGTTTTATTGTTTTGATCTTGTTGTGTGTTGCTCATGGTTTACTGTTTTATCTCTCATGCAACACTTTGTCTATTTTGTTTTTTAGGTTATGGTCTACTTCTAGTACCTTACTATAGTATCTTTTAAGAAATATTTTGTATCTTAAGCTGTGAAGGGTTTTGGGTCCCTTCAAAACTTGTTTTTCCCATATAATCAAAACATTGGTTGCATGTGAATTTAATTACTAATCCATGCAAAAATATTTTCTTATAATAGAATTTTCCAAACAAAAACTTTGTCACTACATGCTTAATGCCATCACTCATTTGATTGCCAAAATTGACCCATTAAGATATTTGTTAACCAAAGCAGCCCTTACTGGTCAAATGGAAAAGTGGTTCATGATCCTTAGTGAGTTTGATATTAATTATGTCAACTAAAAGGAAATTTCAAAGGTTAAGTTATAACAAATGAGTTAGCAAATGCTCCTATTCATAACCTTTGAAAATAGAATTTCCAATTGAATCCATCCTTCACATTGAGGAATCCAATCCATGGATATTGATGGATCATTCATATCACATGGATCAGATGTTGGCATCCTTTTTATCACTCCCCAAGGTGAATTCATTCCTAAAGCATTCCACATTGCTTTTCTTGCACAAATAACATAGCAAAATATGAGGTTTGTTACTAGGTCTAAAACTAGCAATTTAATGGCACATTCAACACTTACACATCTTTGGAGATTCATATATGGTAGTGACCCAAGTCCATGATGAGTTCCTTACTAAGGATGATAAAATTGTGCCTTATAAACACATGGTTGACAGTTTTAACTAGTATTTCTTGGATATATCTTTTGAGAAAGCTCCTCATCTCAATAACAAAGTGGTTGATGCAACAACCACTATTTGATCTTTCTAGATATGCCTAATAGAACTCATGAGTATAATTTTCTCATAGAGAAACTCCTTATACCTACTTATGATCTTCCATATTTAGATATGATATGTGACTTTATTGGTCCCAACACTCCCCAGTACAATGCCATTTTTTTCTATCTCCAAAACCACACCATCCCTCTTGACATATCATCCACCAAACATAAATCCCTTATCCAATGTACATCCTATTATACCATCCTTGGTGGAACACTCTATCATAGGGGTTATGATGGCACTTTTCTTAGATGTCTCAACTCAGATGAGGCTAATCTTAAATTTCATTAATCCCATAGTGGTATTTGTGGTGCTCATACAAACAACATGATCCTATCCAAGAAGGTCCTTCGTATATGATACTATGGGCATATCATAGAATCCAATGCTTAATATGTAAAGAAATACCTTATTTTTCAAAAACATGGAGACCTTATTCATGTACCCTCACAAGTACTCCAACCCTTTACCACTCTACGACCCTTCTCTCCATGGGGCCTTGATCTCATTGGCAAGATTAATCCCACCTCCTCCAATGATCACAAGTTCATTATTACTGCTACCAAATATTTCACTAAGTGGGTTGAAGTAGTTCAACTCACTTTCACTACCGACCTCCAAATTTCCAAATCATTCTTACCCATCTCATTTGTCATTTTGGTATACCATCCACCATTATCATAGACAATAGAAAATCCTTTAAAAATCATGATGTGTAATCCTTGTGTGAAAAATTCCATATTAAGCACAAATGGTCCACCCCTATTACCTACAAGGTAATGGTCAATTTGAGGTGTCTAGCAAAACCATCATCAAAATCCTTAAGGAAATCATCAATGGTGTTGTCCATGACTAGCATCTTCAGCTTAATCTTTCCCTTTGGGCTTACCACACTTCCATTCATATTCACTTTTCTATGGTGTCGAAGAAATTTTACCAATAAAGGTTGAGCTCTCCTCTTTGCATGTTTCTTTATGTAATCTCATCTCATAAGAGGATTACCAAGCATCATGCTTACATGAGATAGAACTCCTTGAGGAACAATATCTCACTACTCTCAATCACCTTACAGAATATCAACATCGATTGTGTTGTGGCTATAACAAACACCTCTACATTTGAGAGTTTGAGATTGGAGACCTTATCCTTAAGGAAAACCAAAAGAGCACCATCCAATATAGAGAGAAGAAAGGGAAAATCAAGCCAAACTAGTTGGGTCCATATGTCATTAGTGCCAAGTTTGGATCTAGAGCCTACAAGCTATCTAATCTCGAAGGTCATGAGCTAGATAAGCACATGAATATTGTCCATCTCAAGCGCTTCTATGCTTAATCCATTTAGCACTAGTCTTCCAAAAAATACAAAAAAAAATGAAAAAGAAAATACAAAAAATAATAAAAAACCTAAAAAATGTAAAGAGCAATAAATTTGTGCACTAGTAAAAACCACTCCTTGTGGCACCTTGGGAAAGTACCATGATGAAAACATGGTAAACATGCATCATGTGTAGTAGGAAAACACTCTAGTATATGAGCATGTGTCCTTCAATATTATTCCCACCATCACATTTTATTCATCTCATTATATTCGTTACCTCAAATTGTTCACTCAAGTCCCTTACCCATCCATCACATTCCATACATTTTTTCTATCCCATCTATATACCTTATCTACTCATTATTATCCCTTGTTAGATTTCTCAAATCACCAACACTTCCCTTAATTTCCATCCCTCCAACCCCCTTTCCATCCATCCATTTTCCTTCCCCATCATTTCATTCCATTTCTACTATATACCCTTCCTTGATCTTGCAATTAATTGGGGCCATCCCCTTGCTGATATTTCTTAGGGAATGGTCCACATCTGTCTACTCAATGGGGCATGACCTTTTCATCACCATCTATCATCACATCAATTCATGATTCAGTCCTTGTTTGGAATCTACCCATTGTCCCTCCACCCCCCATCCACCCATGGATTCAACATTTTATTGGATACCAACTCATGTTTTATGCATGCTTTTTGATTCATTGCTTGCTTGTCTTTGTCTTTGTTTGTGTCAGTTTGCATCCTTTTTTTTTGTTTTCATATTTTTTAAACTTTTTTTCTTGTTCGTTGCATCTAGTCCTAGTATTTCATATCCCACACTATCCTATTCACATTCATCATTAATATTATGGCATGCATATGATTATGTGTTCCTTGGCCCACAACACTATTTCCACTTTAATTTTATTTGTCTTTCAGTTTTTATTTATATTTTTTGTTGCTTCTAGTCTTAGTGCTCCACCTATCACACTATCACAACCACCCTCATCCTTCATATGATGGCATGCCTACGAAAACATATCTATTGGATTGCTATAATATTTACAACTTCTTTATTTGTGTGGCAATCCATATGTACATGACACATCATCATCATGGTCCCTTATATCATGGTGCATAATGGTAAGTGATACAAAAAAATAAAGGTTGTTCCTTACATGTAAAGTTACTATGCCAACATGTATTCCTTTTCCATTACATCCTTTATCATTATTTCATCACTTATCCATAATTCCAATCATGTGTCATTTTGTTGAATTACATCCTTGTGAGGTTTCATCATCCAACATGTATATCCATGGAATCCAATCTAATCATCCTAGTGACATCAACCAACATGCTCAATCCTTAATCCATCATCAGTCCTATATGTATGGAATGTATATCATCTCAACATGATTTCTCTCAAGTCAACTTTTATCCTATATGACACATAATTTTTTATCACCCTTTGTCTTTTCAAGATACCTATTTGGTTCCACTTCACCCAACAATTCTCTTGAGGGGGAATCACTTCCATCATCATCCCTAAGAAATTGGGGCAACTTTCCATCAAATCTTCATTTCATCCCATCCTACTTTTAATCTCTTCTTTGACACAACACCACTATCATGACATTGTATCAAAGAGGGGGAAAATATAGACACATAATTATTCCCTAGTCATCCATCACCTAACCCTAATCAATTAATTCCATCACCCATCCCTAATCAACCAATATCATCACCCATCCCTAATCAACCAATATCATCACCTAGTACATGCCCCTTTACTTGAATTCCACCACTTAATTAACCACCTTTTTCAATTTTCTCACAATAAATAAATAATATCATTTCCACCTATTATCCATCTCACGCATGTGGCAAAAATAATTAAATAATAATATTATTTAATTAGGTCTATATTCCCTCAACACATTCCAAGAATAATGGGCACCTATGAACACTTGTCCTCATGGTCCCATTATTCTCTCAACAAATTCCAATACTGATGGGCACCTAAGAACACTTGTTTGTATGGTTCCCTTATTCTCTCAACACAACCTAAATTTATAGCCTTCTTAGGTGCACATGTCCATGATTTCTCTCATGCTCACAACTACTTACTAAATTTAATAAATTAATCCTATCCATTCACAATCTAACCACCTTCATTTCCACCTTTCGTCTAATCCTAAGGAATTCATCTCAACCATTCTCCACCCTTGATCTCACAATCAAATTTTTACCATCCATTTCTTCTCCCAAAAGCTTATAAATCTAGGCACTATATCCCTCATTCCTATCCATTATCACTTGTGCTAAGTATGTGTTGTCAAATAGGTAATCTTAAAGCAAGGAGCATCCACATCCCAAGTTGTTGGAGCAAATAAAATCACAATGGAGATTATGATAACATTTACTTTGTTTGTTTCATGCTATGCTTTGTTTTGATCTTTTTGTGAGCTTTGTCTAGAGGCTTTGCTTAGTTTGGAATATGAACTTGCAATTACTTTGTTTTTTTGTTTGAGTTTGAACATTTAGCATCATAGGGATCCTATGTCATAATCACTAAATATGGATCAAGATAATATTAGTAAGCCACCCTAGATGGTCAAGGCGATGAAGGACCCATGAACATTGTGCATCTCAAGCACTTCCACACCTAAGTTTGTAGTAAATCTAGAAAGTATAAAATTCAAAAAAATATTAAAAATAAAAATTCATCCTTTTGTGAAAACCACCATATGGAACCTTACGAAAGTACCATGGTGAAAACCTACTTGCAAATTCAAAGTGTAAATAATTGGATCTCATTATCTCCTAGGTCCTCTTTGTTCCATCTCATTCCATCCTCCTATCTTGTCATCCTATTACCTCCCTCTCTTCCCACACTTCATGATGGGGGCAATATTTAGCATCATGATGTGGAAATTACTTTTGTTGTCCTCCGATTTATACACATATGGCCTAAAAATATGTTTCCTTCCATGACATATCCCTCTACCATGATTTTTGATGCATAAACATTATCATCCACAAATGAAAACAACTTAAACAAAAATTATACATTAAAACACAAAATAAAATGAGCTTACCCAACACCATCAATATATTCTATTTCACCCCTAGCCATCATAATAATCTTATTTCATTATTTCATCATTTTCCTTTGTAGGATATGTTGTTCCCCACACTAGGTATTCACCATTGCCACACTATCCATTATCAACACTTCAAAAAGAGGTACAACCCATGTGCGTCATTTTCCTATTAGATTTGATGGTTTGCTTATCTATTGACATGTAACATAAATCCTTAGGATTTCCACTAATGGGGCAACCTCTTATTTGTTATGTTTTTCAAGTTAGTCTTATATGCATGAGACACATCATCACCATTGTTCTTATACTCTAGTGCATAATATCAAGTATTGTATCAAATCTAAATTTCCCACCACATGTTAGCATATACCTGCATCCAATTCTAATCATAATCATCATAAAATTCATCTCCATTGTCTCTATTGTTATTCTATATACATTTAATTCACATAGTAACATCATTTTATAACTAACATTCCTATCTTCTACCATTCATTTTCATCCACATGCACCATAATCAAAAAGTAAAAAATGAAAAGTATACATCATCACATATCCATCATAAATCAAATGTATAAGAACATATCCATCCATAAGACATAATACATTCATCATAAACTATACATCACATATCCACCATAAATTAAATGCATCATAACATATACATCCACAAGATATAATACATCCATCCATAAATATAAATCCATCAAATGTGCATCCATACATAAACCACTCTAAAAAATCATATGTGTGTGTGTGTGTGTGCATGTATGTATATATGTATTTCACCATTAAATGCATGCATAATATATCAAAATACAACATGGCACATGGTTGCGTTGAAATACATCATTCATGAGACTAGTCATGCACAATTTCCACTATCTCCCTCTCCCTCTAATGGTCTACGTGATGATGGTGGAGGTCTTGGTGGCCTACTCACTAATTGTGATCTACCTAATCCATTTGACTGTACACACTCAAGTACTCTACATAAGAGGGCTCTCTCTACTATGCTAGCACCACTCACTCATAAGTTGACTTGTAGTGGTGAAGCTCTCACATTGTGCCACATATCCCATGATGCTTGCATCACATATGATAGTGCATGTGACATACCTTACGAGAGCACTAGAATCTTAGCCTAGTACACAACAACACAACATGCAATTAGCGTCGACTTTGGTGCCAAAATTTAGTGTATTTTGAGTGCATGAATTGAACAATTTGGCTATCACCCAACTCGACGTAAACAGGCAAGGTGAGTTCGACGTCGACTTTTGTGTTGGATTTAGCACCATATGTAGCGTTGAGACATCATAGCACCTTTGTTGGTGCCTAAAATTGTGTTGGGTAGCAACGTCAGAAATTGCACCGAAATGGGTGCCCAAATTGTCTTTCAGTTTTACTTCCATGTCTGCTCCCATTTTTGCTTCTAATTTTGCTTCCAATTTGATGTCCAGTTTTGCCTCCAGGTTTTCTTCCAATTTTGCTTCTAGTTTTGCTTCCAATTTTGCTTCCGATTTTCCTTCCAGTTTTGCTTCCAAGTTTGCTTCCAAGTTTGCTTCCAGTTTTGCTTCTAGTTTTGCCTCCAAGTTTGCTTCCAGTTTTGCTTTCAATTTTGCTTCCATGTTTGCTTCCAATTTTTCTCCCAAGTTTGCTTCCACGTTTGCTTCCAATTTTGCTTCCAATTTTGCTTCCAGGTTTGCTTCCGATTTTGCTTCCAATTTTGCTTTCAAGATTGCTTCTAGTTTGGCTTCCATAGTTGCTTCTTTTTTTGCTTCTAAAATTTCTTCTTGTTTTGCTTCTAAAATTTCTTCTTGTTTTGCTTCCATTTATTAATTTAGTTTTATTTCAATTTGATTAGTTAAATATATTGTGCCTCTTAAATAACTCATATGATTATAGAGTAAGTAATTTAATTATTTAACTTATATGATTAAATAACAATATAATTATTGTAACATGATCATCATCTATAATTAAAACAAGTGAGTCAAATATCTATAATTTAATTAAAATTGACAACATCCATCCTGAGCAGTAAATTAAAATCATCATACTTAATAAATATCCATCCAAAAATCATCGACCACTTTTAATATATATAAATTGACAAGTCAATACGATAAGATCATTATCATATATAACTAAAACAAGTGAAATTCAAATATGCCAGTACATCAAAAACATGTCAAAATGATACATGTCCAACAGTCGACATAAGTGAAAATGATACATGTACAAATGATATAAATAAAATTGATAAATTATGTAACTCAAATTGATACAAATCAAGATGATACATGTCCAAATGATATAGTGAAAATGATACATGTCAATATGATACAACTCAACAATATAGTATTGTAGGCCATGAAAGTGATACATATGATAGTAACCATCAAAAGAGTCATCATAACAATATATCAACAATGATCCATGATGTAGTATATATGATCATGAATGCCACTGGTTACTATCACCAATTGTCTCATCATCATCATTGTCATCGGCCTAGGTGTCTTCTGTATCTGCATCATCATCATCCTCTACCATGTGATTTGTACCAGTAGAACCAATATTTTGCGGATCTATATCATGTTGAGGATCATCTTGATCTTCTGGAAAACCCGTGTTCTACAAAAAAAAACATTTAAAATGAAAAGTTATTATTTATTTCATGCAATAATTTATTTTTCTGTTATATATCTAATATTACAACATATGAGATGAAACCATAATCATATTACATCATATCAAAGTGCACATATCATAATAAAATTTAAAAAAGTTACAGCTAATACTGGTGAGTCGGGAGAAACTTCAACTTTGAAAAACAAAGCCAATTAGGTTGGAAGACTTGTGGATCAGGCCAGCATTTGGTGGAAGAGGAAGAAAGATGACTGGAACTCTAGAGGCCCACCATAATGGATTTCATTATTCAACCATGAGAGCAAAAGAGAGAGCTGATATCATGTATCAAAACATTAAGCATGCATTCTTCCAGCCAGCGGAGAAGGAGATAATTACTTTGCTTCATTTTCATTTGCATAACCATATCATGGCTTGGGAACCAAGAAGACCAAGGATGTCCAATTTTATGTGGAGGTAATGGATGTGGTCCAAACTTTAGGAGGGGAAAGAAGGTCAATGTATGATCCTGATGAAATTGAGGAAGAACAACAAGAGAGGGACAGGACTACAAAAAAGGATTCAAAGCACATCAACCATGTGGTACAAATGATTAAATCCCAGAGACGATTTGTAGCAATGAAAGAGTCTGAAAAGGTAGAGAGAGCTACACTGGTGACTTAGGAGAAACTTCAGCTTTCAAAAACAAAGCCAATTAGGCTGGCAGACGTGTGGATAAAGCCAACATTTGGTGGAAGAGGATGAAAGATGACTGGAACTCTGGAGGCCCACCATAATGGATTTTGATAGTCAACCATGAGATCAAAAGAGAGAGTTGATATCACGTATCAAAACATTAAGCATGCATTCTTCCAGCCAACGAAGAAGGAGATGTTTACTTTGCTTCATTTTCATTTGCATAACCATATCATGACGTGGGAACCAAGAAGACCAAGGATGTCTAGTTTTATGTGGAGGTAATGGATGTGGTCCAAACTTTTGGAGGGGCAAGAAGGTCAATGTATGATCCTGATGAAATTGAGGAAGAACAGCAAGAGAGGGAGAGGACTGCAAAAACACAAAACATGTAAAAATAGAGATATAGTCTCCCCACTAAAATACACACATACATAGTAACTAGGGATTAAATTCCTTGAACAGTTCTCTCAAAAAAATATGATGATAAAACAATTAGCTTTGAATTAACAAGGATAAGGACAAGAACTTATGATTCGCCTCTAGATGTAGAAGGGCATTTCACTTGAGCACCCCCCATGTAGCTCTCCTCCCTTCCCCTCTTCATTTATATGACCACCAGTCTCACCTCAAGATGCTCTTGCAAAAAAATATATATATCATATTCATTACAATTAGTCTAGGTTTCTTGTTTCTACAACCCCTTCCTCCTCCTTCCCTTACAATCACAAAAAGCATGAATCCTTCACAGACAAAACCCCAAATTCTCAACAGTCAAAATGGATATAAATTAAAAACACAAAATACTCAAACACCAAAATTAAGATCAGACTCCTCTAAAACCCAAGAATAAAAAGCAAAAAAGAATCACATAAAATTGAAGCTTTTGGAACAAAATTATTCGACCACATATTTGTGTCCAGAGGTCAAGAGATCGAGACTTGCAGAGCTTATTTCATTTTCACTACCTTGTCTCACATTTTTTTCTTTCTTTAATAGATCCTCGCAAGCTTAATGGTAGATTAAAAATAAATGCTTTCATTGAAACCCCAACTATTACTAAAGCCTTCTTAAAAAGGAGCATCAATTTAAAACATATACATGCAAGGCCTTCCAGGGCTTAAATAGACTAGCCTCTGCACTAAACACTTTCCACAAACAAACAGAGGGCATTGCAATATAATTCAAAACAAAATAAAAAACAAAAGTAAATTGTGAACCAAGATGAGCACCACAGACCTTGTTTTGAAGCACATAAATCGATTGTTCAAAAAAATTTGAACCTCCGTCGATCCATTGCAACAAAAATCAATCACAATTCCATCAAATCCATTAAATACTAAGGCATAAACATATCTGCATCCTCCTGCCACTCCTCCTCCTTAAGGATTTGTCAAGCGAGTAAGAGAGCTATGGGAGCAGCCTCATCTAAAAGATTTTAGTATTCAACCATGAGAACAGAAGAGAGAGTTGATATCACCTATCAAAACATTAAGCATGCATTCTTACAACCAGCGAAGAAGGAGATGATTACTTTGCTTCATTTTCATTTGCATAACCATTTCATGGTGTGGGAACCAAGAAGACCAAGGATGTCCAGTTTTATGTGGAGGTAATGGATGTGGTCCAAAATTTAGGAGGGGCAAGAAGGTCAATGTATGATCCTGATGAAATTGAGAAAGAACAACAAGAGAGGGACGGGATTGCAGAAACACAAAACATGTAAGAGAGCTATGGGAGCAGCCTCATCTAAAAGATTATATTACATAATCATGGACTGCAAAAACACAAAACATGTAAAAAAGGAAAGATGCTAAAACTATAGATTGATTATATCCCACAAATAAGATCATGTTATCTATAATGCATGCACTCATTTTAAGGCATTCAAAAAACAAAATAGAGATATAGTCTCCCCACTAAAATACATGCATACATAGTAACCAGGGATTAAATTCCTTTAACAGTTCTCTCAAAAACATACGATGATAAAACAATTAGCTTTGAATTAACAAGGATAAGGACAAGAACTTACGATTCGCCTCTAGATGTCGAAGGGTGCTTCACTTGAGCACCCCCCATGTAGCTCTCCTCCCTTCCTCTCTTCATTTATATGACCACCAGTGTCACCTCAAGCTGCTCTTGCAAAAAAAAATATATCATATTCATTACAATTAGTCTAGGTTTCTTGTTTATACAACCCCCTCCTCCTCCTTCACAGACAAAACCCCAAATTCTCAATAGTCAAAATGGATATGAATTAAAAACACAAAATACTCAAACACCAAAATTAAGATTAGGCTCCTCTAAAACCCAAGAAGAAAAAGAAAAAAAGAATCATATAAAATTGAAGCTTTTGGAACAAAAGTATTCGACCACATATTTGTGTCTACAGGTCAAGAGATCGAGACTCATGGAGCTTATTTCATTTTCACTACCTTGTCTCACATTTCTTTCTTTCTTTAATAGATCCTCAAAAGCTTAATGGTAGATTAAAAATAAATGCTTTTATTGAAACCCCAACTATTACTAAAGCCTTCTTAAAAAGGAGCATCAATTTAAAACATATACTTGCAAGGCCTTTCAGGGCTTAAATAGACTAACCTCTGCACTAAACACTTTCCACAAACAAACATAGGGCATTGCAATATAATACAAAATAAAATAAAAAACAAAAGTAAATTGTGAACCAAGATGAGCACCAAAGATTTTGTTTTGAAGCACAAAAATCCATTGTTCAAAAAAATTTGAACTTCCACCTATCCGCTGCAATGAAAATCAATCACAATTCCATCAAATCCATGAAATACTAAGGCATAAACATATCCTCATCCTCCTGTCGCTCCTCCTCCTTAAGGATTTTTCAAGTGAGTAAGAGAGCTATGGGAGCAACCTCATCTAAAAGATTTTGGTATTCAACCATGAGAGCAGAAGAGAGAGTTGATATCACATATAAAAACATTAAGCATGCATTCTTTCAGCCAGCTTAGAAGGAGATGATTACTTTGCTTCATTTTCATTTGCATAACCATATCATGGTGTGGGAACCAAGAAGACCAAGGAAGTCCAGTTTTATGTGGAGGTAATGGATGTGGTCCAAACTTTAGGAGGGGCAAGAAGGACAATGTATGATCCTGATAAAATTGAGGAAGAACGACAAGAGAGGGACAGGACTGCATAAACACAAAACATGTAAGAGAGCTATGTGAGCAGCCTCATCTAAAAGGTTAGATTACATAATCATGGACTGCAGAAACACAAAACATGTAAAAAAGGAAAGATGCTAAAACTACAGACTGATTATATCCTACAAATAAGATCATGCTATCCATAATGCATGCACTCATTTTAAGGCATTCAAAAAACAAAATAGAGATATAGTCTCCCCACTAAAATACACGCATACATAGTAACTAGGGATTAAATTTCTTTAACAATTCTCTCAAAAACATACAATTGATAAAAAAATTAGCTTTGACTTAACAAGGATAAGGACAAGAACTTATGATTCACCTCTAGATGTAGAAGGGTGCTTCACTCGAGCACCCCCCATGTAGCTCTCCTCCCTTCCTCTCTTCATTTATATGACCACCAGTCTCACCTCAAGCTGCTCTTGCAAAATATATATATATATATATATCATATTCATTACAATTAGTCTAGGTTTCTTATTTCTACAACCCCCTTCTCCTCCTTCTCTTATAATCACAAAAAGAATGAATCCTTCACAGACAAAACTCCAAATTCTCAACAGTCAAAATGGATATAAATTAAAAACACAAAATACTCAAACACCAAAATTAAGATCAGGCTCCTCTAAAACCCAAGAAGAAAAGCAAAAAAGAATAGCATAAAATTGAAGCTTCTGGAACAAAAGTATTCGACCACATATTTATGTCCAGAGGTCAAGAAATCGAGACTC
Source organism: Sequoiadendron giganteum (assembly GCA_007115665.2). Classification (NCBI taxonomy): domain Eukaryota; kingdom Viridiplantae; phylum Streptophyta; class Pinopsida; order Cupressales; family Cupressaceae; genus Sequoiadendron; species Sequoiadendron giganteum. The sequence goes on from CM021104.1 coordinate 446,370,403, forward strand.
GCGAAGATTATTTCATTTTCACTACCTTGTCTCGCATTTTTTTTCTTTCTTTAACAGATCCTCATAAGCTTAATGGCAGATTAAAAATAAATGCTTTCATTGAAACCCCAACTATTACTAAAGCCTTCTTAAAAAGGAGCATCAATTTAAAACATATACATGCAAGGCCTTTCAGGGCTTAAATAGACTAGCCTCTGCACTTAACACTTTCCACAAACAAACAAAGGGCATTGCAATATAATACAAAATAAAATAAAAAACAAAAGTAAATTGTGAACCAAGATGAGCACCAAATACCTTGTTTTGAAGCACAAAAATCCATTGTTCAAAAAAATTTGAACCTTTGCCGATCCGCTGCAATGAAAATCAATCACAATTCCATCAAATCCATGAAATACTAAGGCATAAACATATCCTCATCCTTCTGTTGCTCCTCCTCCTTAAGATTTTGGTTGTGTTGCGGTGACTCCCGCAAGTCTTCTACCAATGGCATGCGGTAGTGCGGTGACCACCGCTATCCCACAGCTCCTTCATCAACTCGGTGCAGTAGAGCGGCTTTTACCACAGTCCTGCAAGTTGCTTCTTACTTCTCGACAGTAGTGCGATGAAAGCTTATGTGGAAGCATTTTTATTCATAGAGGAGGCCATGGAGAGAGGATGTGGACGGCATAGAAATACTAAATCACTGAGAGGAAAGTGGGTGGACATTGTAGCAGACAATAATGCTAATGACCAAGACTTCTAAATTTTCAAAATTATTTGCAATCCATGTTTAAAAAAGGATGATTCTTATGGCCTAAACTTTGAAATGCTTCAGTAATATGTTGTGCTTGGACAATTGAAAACTTGTTTTATTCTCCTAGCACGATTTTTTATTTTCTATTATAATTCTAGACCAAACAACATTTATGGGGATGGCCTTTTACACCAATCTTAATTTGTATGAAGTTCACAAACCTGTTGTCAAGCAGTAAATTCCTTTCGTAGATAGGAAATGTAAAGGCTTCATTTAAGGAAAGATAAGTAGTCTCTTTCTGAGGGTAATCCACATGCAAAAAGTAAAAAGCACATAAAAAAACAATTGTACAGTAGAAAATCATATTCAATCAATTATGTCTTATTTCACTTGCACACTTATCTAAAAGACATAGGGTATTCACCATACATTTCCCTTGACAAAGAAAACATGTGATTTCATTTATTTTTACTGTATATCTCAGAAGTGAAATTGTTATTACATGGTGATGCACTGGGAAAATAATATATAAAAAAAAATGCAAAGAAAATGTTTGAAATTTAACATGCAACCTACTGTGTTTTTTTTTAATCGGTGATAATATTTGATTTTATTAATAATAATGCAGAATTTACATCAACTTCAAAAATTAAGTCCATCCAACAGCTTCTAAAATATGTTTGTTTAACCACCACAGTTCCCAACAAACCAAAAAAAAAAACTACTGAATCCGCCTGTAAACAACCCTATCTACTATTACCCATACCCCATACTGTTTACATTTTCAAATCAAGAACAGGGCTTAACCCCAGAAAACATACAACAAAAACTAAGATATAAATTGTATTTTAACCAAAATTGAGCTTCAACTTACATGGAAGTGCCCAACATGCTACCTAGTTGCATTAGGCATATTTACTTGATTGGATTCATCTTCTTCCTTGGGCACAAACCTTTCTTCTCTCGCAGCTCCTCTCTGGCGACATCTTTGAGTCCCTCAATGACCATCTCGACCTCCATTATTTCTACACAAACTTGCAGGGCTTTCCATCCTACCTCTGGTCATCCTCTCCACATAGCTTTAGTGATTCCTTCTAGCCACCTAATGAAGGGATAGTTTATCTCTGCTACTTCAGGGTCCATATGATCTTCCATGCCTTCGCTCACATCAAAGCCTTCTCCTGGTATAGCCCATTCCAGGATACTTTCCATATTCACTAAGAAATCCTTGTGTAACAACGCCTTCATTACTTTCCTCACTTCCTCCACCGAATCTCCTAAGTCCAACCCCCATGCCATGATCAGTGAGTAAATATCCATATTAGTACGATATTCGTGCTTCAAATCTTTGAAGCCAATAACCAAGATTTTTTGCACAAATTTTGCCACCTTCACATCATTGGAGAGGAACAATCCTCTCAGCCTCTTCACAGTTGCTTTGCCAACAAAAGGGTCCAATTTCTCCTTGAATGTAGAGTGAAATTGGCCTCCATTTCTTCTCTGGTATGCTAGCTTCCAAATTGCCTCACACAGCAGACTTGTTACATTCCTTTCCACCACAAACCAAGAAGCATTGGACGAAATGCCTTGTGTGTCTTTAAAACACATCCTATTGTCAACCCTCACCATTAATGCCGAACATATGTCCAGCGCCGCCAAAAATACCTTCATCAATGCTTCAAGTCCTTCAGGAATTTAACACACATTCCTCTACTTGCTAGCATTAACTCCTTCCTACAATAATTACAATGGACAAATTTCCTCCATAGGAATACCATAATTCTAAAGTAACAATTTGTATCAAGACAAATGTCAGAAAGTATAATTAAAAAGACAAATCCTTACAATTGCACCTCAAATTGGACCAAACAACAACAACAAATGTGCACTGATAAATCTTACAGATTTAAACAACTTGAAAAGACCACTTTGGAGATAGCAAAGCAATAAATAAGCATGAAAATCAACAAATCAATTGAACACTGAAGATGGATTACGAGTTATAATGTATCTGCTCCATTATATTGCTCAAAATATAAACATACATAACATGAGTTCTGTTGATATGAATAAGTGGATGAGATAGTCTAGTATCTATTCTAATGGATGATGATATGATGACCAAAATTGAACCTTGGTTTCCCTATTTGTACGGGAAGCAACAAGCTTCAGGTCCGTTCACAAAAGTTACATCATTTCTTAACTAAAGCATAATTAAGCATAACATAGAAACTTAAAAAGATAGGTGTGTTCCAATTTTTGCTAAACATTAAATAATGCTTGCATTTGTTGATAGGTAGAAGATTTTGATGAATCACATACCAATACCCAAGATCCAACTGGGTTATTAAGATTTGGACGGGATGATCCAAACCATACTAGGGCAAAAAGAGCAAGTTTGAAGAGAAAACCTGGAAGTGTTTCACACCGGCTCAAGGTACAATCCAACCTGGTTATGACACTGATAGCAATCCAAATTTGCTTGAACCATCCATACCCGAATGTTGCATCACAATCTATTCTTCCTGCACATAAAAATGCCACATATTAACCCCTTCTAAATAAAACTCAAAATGCCATTAAACAATGAGTCCCCTATATTAGTAAGTAAGTAGGAATTCTATAGGGCATAGTTTGATTTTACATAAGGATGCTCATGAAAGGAATCTTCAAGTGACAGTGAATGAGTTTTTTGAGATTGCAGCTGATGGTGCAATATCCAATCTTAAAGGCAGTTAGTAAAGCAGTAAATGTGCAAGAAAATCAGATTGTACACAACAAACAATTCACAATGTTATCTTACATAATGCCTTAAGTTTGAAGACAAAAATCTCATTGTATCTTGATGAAAGTAGTGACCTTAATGGTCAATCACTAGCAACCATGATTTTAAAATATGGTATTGTGCTTATGGAGGTAGCATTTTAAGCAAGGCGGTGAGTGGTAGTTTGGAACAATGGTAGGTATGAAGGACTTGCTTTATATGCATACTATGCAGTCTAGCTTAAGACATCGTTCTTAGAAGAGATTGAAGGTGGATTAGGGTACTCAAGGGTTACCATGATAAAGGTTAAAGAAAAGACTAAGATCTATTTAAAAGCCACTATCATGAAGATATTAAAGATGTCAAATAAAAAACCCTAGCAGCTGGAGTAATGAACACAGTGTGAAAGAGGACAGTGTGCTAAGGCAAATTTAGGAGATCTCCACATTATCTAATCATAGGAAAATATATAATTTTTTATTTTTTTTAAATTAAAATAAATTATTCTAAACCCTATATAGGACACATTGATACTTCAAAAGCATTTGATATGTTTTTTTAAATTAAAAGAAGTCATTATAAACCCTACATAGGATACATTGATACTTCAAAAGCATCTGAAGGAATTTGAGATTATGCAAACATATGTCAATTAAATACCTCGATTACAAATAGTAGTGTGAACATTGTAACCCTTGTTGATCAGAGCTGGAATTGATAAACAACAATGAATCATATGCCTCCTATCACGCACATCTCCTTACCATTCTCTGTCATTCTTTACTGAAACACTTCTCCATTTTGGTGGGCTATGCCTAAAAATAAGGTTTCAACAAAGGTTTTATTATATGCTTATTAAAATGAAAACTCCATTCTAGCGGGTTATGCTTGAAAATAAGATTTTGACAAAAAAATTAGAGTATGTTTATTAGAGTTTTAGAGTATTTTGGCAGGCTATATTCTTGATTCCTTAAATTATTTATTCAAATGGATTGTGACTAATGTGATTTTCTGCCATAATTATTGTACTATCGTTGTCTCTTATTATACCCTCTGAATTATGGTAGTGTTTTTCCCTTCCCTTCTGTTGTTTACCGTACTATCGCCTTGCTCAAGGCTTCTTCCTACAGGGTTGCAGTATATACCGCTCTACCGCATATGTTGCTCACCTTCCCGGTAGTATAGCAGTGTATGCTTTTGATCATTACCTGAAGAGTGTCGATGAGACAATCTTCTTTGTCTTACCGATATCTCAATGTCTCATCGACATTAGATCTTATGTTCCTCTGATGTTGGTTGTGAGTGTCAATGAGACAAGTTAATATCTCTTGTCGATATGCCACTCTCTCATTGATATTTTCCTTCGGCGGTATTTCTTTATATATCGATGTAACTCTGCCATGTCGGGGAGACTCATGATTATCGCTGCAGTATGGCGGTGTTTTGCCCTTCTCTTCAGTTTTTTACCACACTACCACCTTGCTCAAGGCTTCTTGCTATGAGGTTGTGGTGTATACCGCTCTACCGCATATGTTACTCACCCTCTCAGCAGTCTAGCGATGTATGCTTTTGATCATTACTTGAAGAGTGTTGATGAGACAATCTTATTTGTCTTACCGATATCTCAATGTCTCATCGACATTACTTCGTTATATCCAAGAGTTGTTTTTTGTCGAGCACTTGTAGATATACCTTGTTGATGTGATGTAAGTGATTCTCTCCTTGATATACCCATATCTTGTTGACATTTCATTATTTTACATCGTCGATGAGACATATAAATAAGTCTCTTCGACATATAAATAAGTCTCTTCGACATAGGGGTGTCTAAACCCGAAGCTAAACTCAAAGTTAAACTCGAAGCTAAAGTCAAGAGCTAAAAGTGGCGCTAAACTCAAAGCTAAACTCGGAGCCAAAGGTGGTGGTAACAGCGACGCCACACTCGAATTCAATATCGATGCTAAAGGCGTCAATAATTTTGGCATAAATTAGCGCCTAAATTAACGCTAACTAATCCTAATTAGCGTAAATAAACGCCAAAAATAGTGCCATCCCGATAAATAGCATCGACGTTTTCAAAAAATTGGCAAAATATACATTAAAACATTGGGTGGAAGCAAAAAATAGAGCAAATCACAGGGATTTGTTGTAGTGGTATATCTCTTGTGATGCATCCCTTTGCATAGGCTACATCCCTCTCCACCCACATTGTATCTCATTCTACTCATGTTACACCCAAATGAGCTTGCAACCCACCCCACTCACCCTATAACTCATTTATCTTAACACCCATTGCATCTCACTCAACCTGTAGCTTGTGCCTCAAACTATCTCTAGATAATCTTTCAGTGCCTACATATATGCTAGCTCTACATGTAATCTCTATTCTATCTTACCTACATCGAGTCTTAGCAACCCTGCCTGTACCTCTATCTTTGTAATATAAGTATGCATGGGTACATCCTACATTAGGTCATTCCCACCCTTCCTTTTATCACAAACATTTGTAAACCTCAGTTGCCGACTAATGAGGAGAAGCATCACTCAAGTGCTTTTCCACCAACCACAAACTCAAATGTGGTCCCCCACACATCTATCATATGACAGATGGCCTTGCCCTTCAATGAAGATATTGGTTGGTAAACCTCATAACAAATGCCTATCTGAGCTTAGTGTTGTATCCTACAAACCATAACCTAACCATATGGTAGCTACACCTACAATTATGAAAATCCTGAACTATAATGCATATAAAGAACATAATTAAACGACAGTGTAAATAGTGGCAACTTACACTACTTTGGCCAAAGTATTCTCACCCAATACTTCAAGTGACAATCCTCACATTCACATACACTACTACGGCTCAATTTGGATTATGACCGTTCATATACTATGCCTAGGTAATTTCCTCCCATAGGTAATCTTTAACCTTATAAATAACCTATTCCCCTTTTCCAAAAACACAATGGTTTCTCTACCAATAAAACCTAAGCACCAATTACCCCTTCAATGGATATTCCTATCCCAAGTATAACATATGATCTTTTCTAGTTTATACAATAACTTTACATAAACAAGCTATTTTCTTCAATAGACAATCTATTCTCAAGTATAACTTTATAATTTAGAGTATAGCTACATAATCCTAATCATAATCATAGATTAAATATTCATTCATAAGTGACTCCACTCAATATTATTTCACATAAATAAGTGGTTCTCGTCAAGAGTAAATCCACATCAATGAATGACCTCATTCAAAGAATATTCTCATCAATATATGATTCCATTCAAGAGTATAATCTCCTTAACTAAAATGGATGATTCAAAAGTAGAATCTTGTCAACATTATGAATTCATAACAAGAGTTCAAAGAAACTATCCAAGTAGCGAATCCAACTTAATAGGTAATCCCACCTACATCTCCATACATTTAGTATCTCATGAGCTCAAGTGATTTACTTACTCACATAGGTGAGTCTCAACCTCAACATACCCTAATCTTAAGATAAAGTCATAAACCAATGACTGGTCTGATTATATAGGTTAATATAATCCTATATATTCCAATCAAGACCAAATGTACAACCCAACCAAATAATTTATTCCTAGCCTATAGGTATTTGTGAGTATTCAAGTACTTATTCCAACCCAAGTAGGTAAATATTGACCTAAGGTTTCACTCTTTAATCAAATGAACTTCTCGACCCAAATAGGCTATTCTAAACCTAAGGTGTCATTCAAGAGTATAGTGTGATCAAGTGTTCATACAAATAAATATATTTGGCATGGTCATCATAACATCACATCATATCTTTCATGCTTTCACTTATGTAATGCTAACCCTATCAATCCCAAGGTTTCCTAGCATAATAAGCTACAAGATAAAGTCACTTCATGACATTGATACATTTCATAATACACATGTAGTATTTCTACTTGTGTATAGAAATAACATCATTATCTAAATCCTCATATAGGATATATAGGAGTATTAAGATACTACTCTTAATCATATTTCATCATTCCGGGTATATAATACCACTAATAAACAAACACTCCTATTAAGGAGTAATTACAAGCACTTCACAAAACAACATAAATAACTTCTATTTTCCTTTCAAAGCAGTGATATATTCCCCTAATGCAAGTTATCTCAATAGATCAAATAAAGCACTCAAGAATCAATCTTTCATAAACAAAGACAAATAAATGAAGATGTATCCTCATGCCTACAATACGCTTATCCAATTGACTGATTTTTTGCACAACTTTCCAATAGCAGCCTACTAGCTTTGACCTTACAAGTAATACCTCAATAATACCTCCCTCACTAGTTGATAATATGCTTCTCTCAAGCATAGCTCAAAGAATAAAGCTCCTCATAAAACACTCAAGGCTCTCATAAATAGCAACAGAATAAGATTGCATAAAAGTGCAGAATAGAAGTGCGTAATAGTATGGAATAGAATGCATCAAATGAGAGAGCATGCCTCTCTATTTATACAATAGAAAGGATACTTCAAAGCCTATAGAAAAAGGCATGTAAATTGACAGCAACATCCATGCTAGTCGAATCACTTCACTTGACAAAAAGGTGGCACCAATTAAAGATTTTACTCAGCACAACAAGCTATAGGTCAACCTCTATGTTTTGACAACAGCTAAAGACTATTTTAATTTTCACATGATCAAATGGTGATAGTTGATTTATTTTTAAAATGGACTTCTACTTTATTTAGAACTGCATAATATGGCACCAAATATGCAGCCTTCTCCCTATACGTTTGGCGTAGCTTTACTTATAGGATATAGTCTATATTCAAAATGAAATACTTGCACATCATCGACTAAGTCAAAGCTTTACAGTAAATAAAGGTTTGATGAGTCGCTTGGCTTTTAAATAATGTTTTGACCATTTCCTTGCATTGTTGTATGCAATTCCTATTCTCACGCATTTCACTTTATTTTACAGTTGGTGTTCATTTCATCGCTTTGTATTAAAGCTTCCAACGTTGAGTAGTTTGTTGTTCAATATTTCCATAGTGTCGACTATGGATCACTATCCATATCGACTATATTGTTGAATAATATATAGTATGTAAATCGTCCTTTATTCAATGCCAATATATGTTATATTTTGCCTTTAAATACTTTGTATATGTTATATATAGTCGTCCTATGTTTATGAAAATAAATCAACCTCTACATATTATATATTAATCGATCTCCAAACATATATCTATGTATAAATAGTTATTTAATACAACACATAAATAGATATATATACATATATTTATATCAACATATAACACCAATGCTATATTTATATATATATGTATATATACTAATGTATCTACTAATATATATATATCCTATGTCAACAAGTTTGTATATATTTGATATATAAAAGAAGATGATCACGTTGACATTCACATATACACTTATACATATATATGTGTATATATATGTACATATATCCCAAGGTAGAACGTATATTAACACCTATGTGTATTCTAATATATATGTTCAAGGTATATCATATATCAATACATATATATGTTTGTATGTATGTATTATCAAATACATGCATATACACCTATATATATATATACCAATAATCCGATGTATATATTCTTAGCAACATAGCTACGTACATACACTCACAAGGAAGAATTCACTCATATAACATCATATTAATATCTATATACATATATGCATAATCATACATATGTTGACCTACTCGTATGGACATCCCATTATATTTGACATACGCGTATATCAACATGTGCATATATATGCATATAGGCGTATATCACAAACACTCATTCAACCATACAATCAAGCATAGAACACGAGGAAGAACTCATAAGTTCCAAACATATAATTATCATCCAAGAATGCACTCAATGGTAATCAAGACCCTTACTAAAGCAACACGTCATATTAAAGGATGACTTACCATTTCCCAACACTATGTCTAGACTCAACCATTCTACTATGAGTGTGTGTGTAAGCTCAGATAGGTTATTTACTGGTTAGCTGGCCAAGATCTTTTCCTGAGTGATACTTCCCCTCCACCTGGAGGATTTGAACATGTCCCTACAACCATCTCAACACATTTGCAATAGTAGTTAGACATTCACAATAAATCCATATGCATCATAAAATTTAGCATATTCATATAGTAATCAATGTAAACATATTTACTCTTTCAAAGCCATATTAAGCATTTATCAATACTTTCACATAATACCTATTTTAGCATTCCACTCTTTTAGCAAGCATATCAAACTCATGGTTGCATTTACCATCCTAGTTACCCATGAAGGTAAAAGTAAATTAGTAACAACAAGATAGGGTGTAACATTTAATTAGATAATACAAATTATTTAATTGAATTCCTTAAGTCTTCTCATTTGATTAAATAATCTTAATTATTTAATTGAATGTCATTATTTTCCTTTTTAATTAAATAATTTAATTGTTTGATTAAATCTTCAAATTCATCCATCATGCACAATTAAATAATGTTTTAGTTATTTAATTAACTAATTTCTTTCATCCTCCCACTTGCAAAGGAATATTCCAATAGAATATTCCTCCACTCCAATTCCCTCCAAAATGGGAAATATCTTGTAACAACCTCCTAAATTTTAGGATTTATGTTTCTGTAAATCAATTTGAGCCATTGATTAAGTTGGTCAATCCATGTCAACTTTCAATCTCATCCATCGATTGGATTCTTGATCCATGCCAACTCCTCTTATTGATTTTCATCCATTGATTGATTGATTCAATCTTCGCCATTGATTCAACTATTTTTACTATAAATAGTCCTCATTTCTTAAGCAAAAGGATCCACATTCATTCAAAGCAACTACACTATAGTGAATTTTAGAGCATTATTCATAAGTATTTCATCATTTAGCATCCATTTTAGTTAAGCTTTACATCCATTTTCATCAATTTCCATCAATGAAATACATCTTCAAGCTTGTTTCATGGATTGGGAAAGGGTTGACATTCTACATCAATTCAACACTAATCCCCCAATGGGATGAGGTTTGATGCATTTAATTAGGTTTCTATTATGCATTTCTTTGATATTTCAATTTTAATGGCTTCTTAGTTTAATGTTTTCAAGAATTTCATTGGGATCGTGGCTTAGTTAGATCTTGGTTTATTTCTTATGATTTAATCATGTTTAGCTTAGGTTATGATCATGGTCACACAAGCATGATGTACTCACTAAGGTTAGCTTACCACTCATCATAAATACTCCCATATACACTTGCTCCAATGTTGATCAATAGGCTTGCACTTTGTTTCTCCTCGATTTATCCTTCCACACTCTAGAGCTCAAATTCCTCTTTTCACCAAAGTCCAAATAACTCTTTTACCCCCCATTCGTTTATCCCTCTAAAATGTGTATTTCCCCATTCTAATGTTACCCTTCCAACCTCAATTTCCATCCCCTGAACCCTATTTCTCATTGAGAGCCCATCCAGGGCTTATGCCCTTACTCTCTCGAGGGGCATCCCTACCTCACACCTATTCACCAACCCTCTTCCCAATAGTTGGGGCCCCCTTTCCAAAAATCACTATATTTTATTTTTATTGGAAAATATACTATATAATGTCATCTCAAAGAGGGCAAAATTGTATACACCTAAAATGTGCTCCCTCATTTTTATTATCAACACACTAGGTCTATCTTGTAAATTTGTTTCCAACATCAATTAAATGAACATGTTTATTTAATTAACCTATTCAATTAATTTTTTAACATTAATTAAATCATTTTTGACTATTTAATTAACCTATCTAATATTGTTGAACACAGGTTGTCATTGATGTTAAAGGTTGTCATTGAGTAATCATTATATTCCCTGGACTTATCATTTTGAGTTGCAGAGATTTGCAAAAATATATGTTACTTGTTATAGTTCTAGAATTGTGTGTGACTATTGTATGCTTACAATATCATGCATTCATGTATTCACTATGCTAGTAGTGGTATGAAAGTCTATACCGGATTGTTGCGGCTCAATTCTCAGGATAGAGAGATTTCTTTGGCAATACAATTATGGTCAACATTTCTTTTAGAAATGTAGTTTTTCTCTATGGTTTTAGAGGAGAGTATGTCTACACTGTATCTATCATATTCTTGAGTTTCTAGAGGATATGTTCAACATGCAAAAATATCGTAATGATAGAAGGTTCTCTATGTTTGTCTATCAACCAATTGGTGTTCAAGGCTTGTGTGATAGCGACTAGTAACGTGCAAAATTCAAAATCTTGCATGTGGTTTTAAGATAGGACCTACTTAAAAGGTTCTTATGGTAGCACACGACATCATGTTCTTTTGGTGGCAACAAAATTTATTTTTGGACTGACCTATTACATGTTTCATAAAATTTGAATTTAGGTCCACCTTATATCATCTTGGTTACTTGCGGACCTCTAGCCGACATAGAAGACATGTTAATGTAATGTCATGTATATATTCATCAGTTTGATGGATGTATAATGTGAATTGAGAGAATAAGATCAAGCTCAAAAAGTGAAATACAAGGAGATAATCATGAAGCTAGAGTTATTCAATGCAAGTTGCATTTAAAAGTGTGCAGCATTATCAAAGATCATCATAATTGTGAAGAGTATTTGTAGCGAGTAAAAAAGTGTATCTTAGGCTACAATTGAAGATTCACAAGATTTATATGTGTAATCTGGTAGGACTGGTGTTCTACTTATTGTACTGATTCAATTGGGGATTGGTGTCTCCAATAGGTGTCTCTAGTAGGTTAGTGCCTACTTGATATTGTAAAATTCACTTGTATATTTTTTCTTTGTGAGGCTAGATTTGGACATTTGATCCAAGAAACTATTCTCACTATGGTTTTTCCCATCTTGGGTTTCCATGTATATTTGGTGTTTTCATGTACAGATGTGTGTGCTTATGTTGTTCCTTGATCATTATTTTTTACTTTGATTATGGTTTCAGTTCTAATATGTGCATTTGGGTTAAGATTTTTAAATAGATTTGATCTATTGATTCACCCCCCTTTAGTAGATTGTGTGCCCTTCAATTGGTATCAAAGCCAAGTACCTTTGAATAAGCCTAACAACTTAAGGTAGTTTCGGGATGGCACACTCAGTTGCTTGGGAAGGATTCTCTAGAAATAAAGCACCACTATTTGATGGATCCGATTTTTCTTTTTGGAAAGTTAGGATGGAGTCATGCTTTATGTCTTTAGGAATGGATATTTGGATGTCAATGTTAGAGGGATATGAGATTCCCAAAAACCATCCTAGGGATTAGGTTGGAAAGAGGGCTTATGAAATTAATGCTAAGGAAAGGAATGTTATTTTATGTGGATTGACTAACTTTAAATATGTGAAAGTAATGTAGTGCAAAACAACAAAGGAAATATGGGATAAGTTGTTGAACATTTATGAAGATGATGGCAGAGTCAAAGAGGAAAAGCAAAAAACTCATAGATCTCGGTTTGAAATCTTGAAGATGAGAGAAGACGAGCATATTGCCACATTCCTACTTTTTATTGATGAAATTGTCAACTCTATCTAAGGTCTTGGTGAGGAATAAAAAGAAAAGAATGTTGTAAAAAGGTACTCAAATCTCTTCCTGTAGGGTTTGATTCAAAATTCTCTACAATTAAAGAAGCTAAGGATCTAAATGATTTGAAGATGATTGAATTGCATGGAATTCTAACTGCTTTTGAAATGAGATTTGAAAGCAAAGACACTATAAGAAAAGAGGTGGCATTTAGAGTATCTAAGAAGCAAGTTGATTGAGATTATGATATTGGATCAAATCCAGAGGAAGCCAATTTTTTCAGGAAGCTACAAAGAGGTTTCAATAAGTAGAAGGGACAGCTACCTTTTAAATTTTTTAATTATGGTGAAGTAGGGAATTTTATGGATAAGTGTCCCCATAAGGTTTCTAACAATGTTGAGAAAAAGTATGGAAAGAAACCATTTTAGAGAAGAAATAAAGGTTAGAAGAAACATTAGATTTTCTACACTAATGAGGAAGAAGATTACTCTATTGATGAAGAAGATGATATCTCTAGAGATATGGATTTTGAAACTACTGAAGAAGATGCAAAAATGGAATCTGAAAAATAATGAAGATGAAGTAGATCTTGTGGAAGAATTGTTGTGTTGGAAAAGAGATTAATAGATTGAAGAAGAGAATTGTAGAAGAAGTGAAAGCTAAAGAAAATGTATCTCAAGATTTAGAGAAAGTGGAGAAGATGATTGTTGATTTGAAGACCCAAACAAAAGAAGCAAAAAGGATTGAAGAAGTTTTGACCAGAAAGTTATTGTCAAGAGACAAGGACTGTGAGAAGATGGAAGCAAAAATTGTGACAATAAGAAAAGATCTTGAGAAAGTGTCTCAACAACTACAAATGAAGTTTGGAAAGAGTACTAAAATGATGGATCAAATATTGGGATGTCAAACATCTTTGCTTGTCAGAATAGGAATTAGTTTTGATGATTAGAAGAGCAAGGTGACAAAATAGTCTGTGAAGACTACTAAAGCAAATTTGAAAGTGACTAGTTCTGAAAGTATAAAATCTGAAAGAATTGTTCCAAGTGATGAAAGCAAGACACAAAATGATGACTTTATTCAATTTCAGAATAAGAGGAGAAGATCTAGAAGATGTGGATTCAACACCAGGTTCAATTATTCTTTTTTTTTGGTTACTTTTTCAATTGCAATAATTTTGGTCATAAGCTTTTGGATTGTAGAAAATCTTTGGTAAGAATAAATAACTTTGTCAACAATAATCCATTTGCACCTTTGCACAATTTTAATATCATTTTCTACAAATGCAACAATTTTGGACACATTGCTAGGAATTGCAGAAGAAATTTTGTGAGTCCTCCTCTGCCATAAATAGAAAGGAAAGGATCAAAATATAGAAGTCATGAATCAAATAAAGTCTAGAAGAAGGTTCTCGAAGAGAAAAAGTCAGAGAAATCAAATGATTGCTCAAATTGCACTACATGCTCAGAAAAATTTGTGGATCATAGACAATGGTTTCTCAAGCCACATGACTAGAGACAAAAGCAAGTTCATGAATTTAAAGAATTTTGAAGGAGATTTTGTGACTCTTGGAACTATTTCCAAAATATATAGTAAGGGTATTTTGAGTCTTAATGGTGGTAGGACAAAGACACGTGATGTTTTGCATGTCGAGGGAGTAAAATATAGAATTTTAAGTGTAAGTCAAATGTGTGATAGAATTTATAAGCTATCTTTAGTGCTAAATGTTGTGAAATCAGGGAATCAAGCACCGAAGAACTGATTGCATAAGGAAGCAAGATAGATAGTGACATATATCATCTCATTGGGTTGAATGGACAAAGTTGTCTCACTGTGCAAAGAGAAGAAAGTTAGCTTTGGTACAAAAGGATGGGACATATTAATTTTGATGACATTGTGAAGATTAGCTCAAAAGGAATGGTTTGGGATATGCAAAATATTAAGAAGCCTCAATCTACCAATTGTAAACCATGTCATGAAGGAAAATATACAAAAGGTAGATTTCCTGTTAAGGAGTATTCTACGTCAAAACCATTGGATTTGGTTCATACAGATCCGTGTGGACTTGTGAGGATAAAAAGTCTATAAGGAGACAGATATTTCACGATGATCATTGATGATTACACTAGGATGACTTAGATTACATTTCAAAAAGAGAAGTCATAAGCATTTGAGAAGTTTAAGGCATTTAAGGCATGGGTAGAGAATCAAATTAGAAGAACAATCAAGGTTTTAAGATCAAACAAAGGTGGAGAATTCACTTCTAACAAGTATAAAAAAATTTGTGAAGAGCATGGGATCCGAAGGCAATTCTTTGCTCCTAGGACTTCGTAGCAAAATGAAGTTGTAGAAAGGAAGAACCAAACTATATAGGAGATGGCAAGAACAATGTTGTGTCAAGAAAATATATCAAATATGTATTGGAGAGAAGTAATTAAAACTAGAGTATATATACTAATTAGAGTTCAAATCAGATGCAAGATTGATAAAACACCATTGAATTATGGAGAGGAAGACCGAATTCAGTCAGACATCTTAGGATATTTGGAAGTAAATGCTACATCAAAAGGGATGAAGAGAATTTGGGTAAGTTTGATTCTAGATCTGATGAAGGCATTTTTCTTAGTTATTCTTTAAGAAGTAAACCATATAGATGTTACAACAAAAGGTTGAAGAGGATTGTGGAAAGTACAAATGTGAGAGTTGATGAAACAATTCAGTCTACTAGCATGCCAAAAGTAGAAGATGATGAATAACGAATCCATAATAGTAATGAAGATTCATAATTTGTTACAAAAAATCTAGCAAAGTACGTTTAGAAGAATCATTTTGAAGATCAAATTATAGGAGACAAAGATAGTGGGGTTCAGACCTGGAAGATACTTGAGTAAGTACACTTTGCATTACTATCAAAGATAGAGCCTAAGCCTTATAAAGAAGCAAGAAAGGAGAAAGTTTGGATAGAAGCTATGGAGGAAGAAATAAATCAAATCATGAAACTCATGTCAAAGTAGTAAAGAAAATATTCAAATATTTAAAGGCCACAATGGATTTTGGCCTATGGTATCCAAAGAGTGAAAATTTCAGTCTAACTACATATGTAGATGCGGATTGGGAAGGAAGCATAGATGACTGGAAGAGTACAAGCAGAAAATTCTTTCTTGGTGATAGTTTGGTGTCCTAGTTGAGCAAGAAATAGGACTCAGCCTCCTTATCTACAACTGAAGAAGAATACATTATGATAACTTCATGTTACACTTAGGTGCTTTGGATGAAGGAGAACCTAAAGGAGATGAAGATTGAGTATGATGAATCCATACCTATTCTTTGTGATAAAACTGGTGCCATAAACATTTCAAAAAATCCAGTAATGCATTCAAGGGAAAATCACATTGTAATCAAGTATCATTTTTTGAGGGAAAAGGTTGCAAAAAAGGAGGTGAAGTTGTAGTATGTTGAGACAAAGGAGCAAGTAGCAAATATATTCACAAAACCACTTCCTAAGGAGACATTTGAGTTTCTTCGACAAAATTTGGGAGTTATTTCTCCCTCCTCTTGAATCAAGAGGTAGCACAAGTTGAGGAGGGGCTTGGTCTCCCTACCACAAGAAGGCTTGGTGGTCTTGTGATTTTTTTTCAGATGTAGGGTAATATGGACTTAGGGGGAGTTGTACTAAAGGAGTTTAGGGAAATGCTCCACATTTCTCCACATTTGCAGATGTGGCTATGTAGTTTGGTAGTTTGTCTAAGATAAGTATGAAGTATGTTTTGGTATTTTTTAATGAACCAAGTGGATCTCACAAATAACCTATGGAATTTCCATCTTCCAATGGTTAGCTATTTGGAGGGATTGGTCAACAAATGAGTGAAAGTAATAATGCCTTCCTCCTACACTTTGGGCTCTACAAAACATGGGAGGGTGATCCCATACAATGTATTTAAGATCCTCTATGCCAATTAACCCTATACATTATAGATAACAGATTAGCTCAACACAAAATTACTTGACAATTTAATGAATGCAAAGGCTCAGAAAACACTTTACAAACCAATTATTTTATAAGCAATGGAGCACTGTAGATTTCATTTTGACATACATTTCAACAAGAATTTAAAGATTTAATTTTCTAAATGTATAGTTTGTGAAAGACGCTGCAAATGTAAGGTAAATACAAATCACAGACCAGTGTCTTAACCTAGGGCAGGGAGTCCATTTAGATACAAGCCATAATGGATAACATAATCTTAAAGCTTAGCATTACAGAGCTAATATAGTGTTGAATTACAACACCATACTCAAACATCCAAAACCAAAACTCATTACTATATCCCCATATACAAATCACATAAACCTATGGTTCTATCAAAGTAATTTAACTAATTCCTTGAATTAGAATAGAGACAAAACAACGCATTCATTGAAACACAATGAAGATTTCTGAAATAAACCTTGATCAATTTCATTAATAACTCGTATAACAAGTACACAGGGAGAGAATTGGCTCAAGAGATGTGTCATTCTTATATTTAAAATGCTATCACTATCATACAAAATTAAGCTCGCATAAAATGACTTGAAATCCTAAATACAAACTAAAGACTCTATTCTCTGTATTGCTTGTTACCAAATTTGTCGGGAGATCAATCAACAACATTATCAATGGCCCTGAATTCCCTTTTATAAAACCAAGGGAGCAAAAAATGATTCGGGCCAATTGACATTTGTCACATTTACATTTGACAAATACAATTCACCCCCAAAAGACTGTTATATTTTCAAAACCTAGGGGGAATATCCTAGATAAGACAAAAGTTATTTTCATTCGTCAATGCAGATATTCCCACCTTCCAAAAGGCTTTTTAGTTGATAAAGACACTCCTTCCATGAGCAACAATATTTCATCCAGTGCTCCCAAAATTGTACGATGGAAAATCATGAAATTAAGAAGAAAGAAAAGAGAAAAGTACTTCCACATGATCAACACCCCTGCATCATCAACTTTGAATCGAGGAGGAAACAATATTTAAACATTGTTGTAACATAGGCTTAATCTGTAAAATTTTCAAGCTACGTATTGTATTCCTCCTCAGTATGCTAGTTCACATCCAACAACTTTTGTACCTTGGAATCATGCAGGTTGTACCTTGCATCCATCATCACTTTAGATTCCTTAACAAATGTATCCATGTTCACTTCAATTCTGAACATATCATCAATTACAACATTTAATGCAAAGGAGTCAGGTTTTCCATAAACATAAATAAATTTGAGGCAAAAATTTAAGGAGATATTTGAACTCTTCCTTCCATATACTGAAGTCCTTTATCACCCCTTCTCCATTTAGAATCTTCGGCACTCCACACCCTTCCAAGTCTCTAAAAATTTTAAATTTATTTTGCAATTGTACACCCAATCTACCATGGAAGGTTGATATTTCTCCCAACAATTGAATTGCCTTTATTAATTCAGGGACATGTGTGGGTGCCTCAAGATCATCTTTCATGTTGACCACCATTTCTTTGAGAGTACCAGCTCTTGCACTGTATTTACTCCAGACATTCTAGAAAGCTTCATTTACCTGAGTGTATATTTGTTGAGTTTCATTGATACTCTTATAGACACTCAAAATTTTGTTTGTCTTATGTTATACACGAGAAAGCCTATGCTACAAGATATCATCAATGATTTCCTTAGGCACTGTTGTAGTATCTAACCTAGCTTTCTTCACATTTTCTTTCTCCACTTCCAATTCCTCTTTCAATCCCTTAATTCTTGAAGACAATGTTTCTTTGTCCTATGCTGACCACTCAGAGGGAGAAGTTGGAGGTGGTAGAGCCCTCTATGATGAGCTTGCATGAGCTACAATGGCTCTCATTTTATTGAATTCCTCCAAAATTCTATTGTATTTGCTAAGCAACTTATCATATCTCTCTTGAGAGATCTCAGTTGTATCCACACTCAACATGGTTGCATGCATTGTCAACTTAGCAGCTTGTGTGGGTGTGATCTCAGTTGCTCTTTTGACACTTACTTCACTAGTTATCTCTCCAATTGATTTTTCAACTCTTGGTTTCTTTGTATTAGGTGTCATGGACCAAATCACCAAAGTATGCAAACTTGGGTTGAAACCAGAGCTAAAGACCTTATTGTCAAAGTGCTCCTCAGAAACAAAGGCCTATGTGTCATTTATCACAGTGTCTAATGCGAGCCGGAGTCAAATCTCACCCTAGCAATATCATGATTCTATTATCTTTCACTAGTCTCCTTGCCTCTAGTGGGGTCATTGCAACAATGTCTTTCATCAATTCTTCCTCAACCTTTTTCTTAACCTCTTCATGTAATGAAGGGTCTACCTTTGCTTTAGCCTTTTCAATCTTTTCTTTTATTTCATTTTCTTTTATCTCAATAAAAAAATCTCGGAATTCTTTAGTTTGGATGAAAGAATCATCATCCATGAATTCTTTGCATGCTTTGACCCTCACATCATCATCCTCATCTTCATTATATTCCCATGTCACAATTTTGTCTTTAGGAACAAATAGGTCCATTGCATCACCAATTGTAGGGGAGAGGAATCTCTATTCAACTTCTTGTTATGTAGGAACATAATCGGTTGATTGTTCCTCCATCTCATCTCCACCTCCTTACTCTGTCTCAGCATAATCAACTAGAGGATTTTGTACTAGTGTGACTCCTACCTCCAAAGGTTGCATTTATGTTCCATGAGCAGAGGATTGAGCCATTTGGCTCCTTACTTTGGCATTGTGCTCATCCTCGGCTACCTTAGCCTTATCCTCAGCCTCTTTGACTCTCTCAAAGAAATTCCCATCCTTGAATGCATTTATCATTGTCATAGCCCTTTTATATAAATCCTTGATTTCAGCATATGGGATGATATAAAAAGGATTCTTCTTCACAATTCTCTCTTCAATGCTGCATATTTTCATCAATTCCTTCTTCCTTTCTTCCACAACATTCTTTGAAGGAAAGTTTCTAATAACATCTTCACTATATAGAAATTTATGGTTGAATCCAGACCTCCCAATGGCCTTTCTTTCCTTGTCAATGAAACCTTCAGGGTTATAGTTTCTCAATACATCCATTTTCATCGTGTAGTTATTAACTATGATACCAAATCTGTCATAACCCTCATTAGCAGTAACAATAAAATAAGAGAAGGAAAATTGAGTGGCTATTAAGGAACCCTTCCTGGCAGTCCTGAAGTGTTCCTTGTCCATGGCATCAAGCTTCCACATTATCTCCATGAAGGGCAATCGATTAGAAACATACATAGGTAAGTAATAGGGGTGCACCTTAGTTCCATAAGCTCTAATTAAAGTGCATTGGGGATATAGATACCGATCGCCCCAATTATGATCATACTTGGTGCCTTCCTTAAACTCCAATGGCCTTAAAATTTCTTTAATGCTCTTAGATATTTTGTATACATGCCTCAAACCAAGTTGCTCCAAAATTTAAAAAAAACTTAAAACCATTGAAAAATCCAGTGTAATTGGAATCCGAACAATCCTAATCCCAAATGTGTGTCCACATTTGTATAGGTAGATCATTATCCTCGTTATCCTTTTCCCTCGACTTCATAAAATTTTAGAAAACCTTCTTGCCCATCCACAACATCATATGCATCAATAATGAGTAGTATTTGAAGCCCACTGGGGGTTTTCCATCCTTCATTCCTAATAATTCTTTATGCATCTCCTCAACAATGTAAGCCGCATAGTGAAAACCTCTCTTTTGAAATTTATTTTAAATGGCCATGGACATTACCATCAAAGGGACATTCATTTTCACATAAAATATCCTAGCAAGGACTTGACACAAACTGTAGTTTGTATTCTTGAAATAGTTTTCAAATTCATCGCAATCAAAGGGCTTAAAATCCTTAGAACTAAACCATAAATCTCTTTTTCCTTGATCCTTTCTCCTGTGCCTAGGTAGCACATGTCTCCTATAACCAATCTTATCCTTTTCATACTCTTGAAACAATGCAACAAAGTTGATGGACATAGTTACATAAGAGTTTAATTTGAAAATTTCCCCAATCTCACTTCTGGAAATTTCCAGCATGTGTTGCTCTTGTGTGTTTATCACTCTATCCTGTGGGTGATAGAGTTTAGATATTTCCAAAAGTAATTCCACCTCCACAAACACATTTGGTACCACAAGCTTCCCAACATCACAAGTACATAGGTGGCAACAAGGGTGAGGAGAAAATTTTTGGTTGAAAGTGTACAAGAAGAGCTCCCACCCACTCTATGGTAGAGCAACTTCTCCAATTCCTACTGCTAAATCCTGAATGTGAGGTGAAAACACACCCTCCCCTATTGCTCTTTTTCCAACTGGCTTCACCTCAAGAAGCAACTTGTTGGATTCCCCTTCCATGAAGCGAGTGTAGTCTCTCTTAACACCATTTTTATTCTTTGTTGTCTCAGAAACCTCTGGCTTAGGTTTTAACACCTTAGCCTTTGTTTTCTTTCTTTACACTTTGCCTTAGACGACTTGACTCATTTTGAAAAAACTCAAAAGAACTAGGGTTTATGATTTAAATTGGACAAGGACTAAGCCGATTGATTTATAGATTTTTTAGACTATAGTTTGTAATGAAAAACCCACTTCAATTTTGCCAAACACAACCAAACCCTACTAATTCTTCCACAAAATAGGAAATTCAAACCCTAGGTTTTATAGACACTTTCAACAAAACCCAATTCCTCTACCAGTTCCTTTTGTCTAATATTTTTGCACAAAGGAGGTTCAAAAACACTCAAGAGAATCCAACACTGTGTTCTTCAAATCCTCACAATTCCTCTACCGATTCCTTTTGTCTAATTTTTTTTCACAAAAGAGGTTCAAAAACACTTACCCAAGAGAATCCAACACTTTGTTTTTCAAATCCTTTGAATTATGCTTGTTTGAAGCTCCTTCTCTTCTCTTCATTCTCAAATTGTTGCAAAGATAACCTCTTTTATGGCTTTGAGGTCGAGAAGATTCACCATTAATGGTCAAGGGATGGCTCGTGTGAGTGAAGTGAGGTGCTCTGATAGTTATTCATTCACTTTTAAATTTCAATCATTGATCAATTTGTTTTAAAACATGATCAATGACTCTCCATGTCTATCGCACATTGCTTTTTACTTTAGATGTTTTTCATGAATCAACGATGTGAGTAATTTGCATGATGTCTTGAGGTGCTGCCACGTACATGCTTTTAAGTTTTCCACCGCCTTGTTTGCAAGGCCATCGCCCATTGCTAAAATTTTCTTGACTTGGTGAAATGAATCTATGATGTGAAAGATCCTCACGATGAGAGGAATATTCGAGAGAATATCCTCAAAAACCCATCGCTCATCGTTGTTTTTCTCTAGATGCTTGAAAGTGTATCAACGATGTGTTGAGACTAAGCGATGAAAGGTTAGCATAACCTTCTCACTGCTCATCATTAATTTTGCTTGCCTTTAAAAAAATGAAAATCATGATACAAAGGATGTATGCGATGCATTTATAACCTTTGGGTTTGAATATCCCTTTTGATATACTCCTTTCTTCTCCTTCTTTGTAGAGCTCCATCGTACATTGATTTTTGTTCATCCTTCTTAGAAAAATATCTACAATGTATTGAAACTGAGATATGAAACAAACACTTGACCTTCTCATCACTCATCACTACTTGCTTTGTTGCTCAAAGGATGTAATTAGCGATACAAGGGAATAGCACAATGTGATAGGATTGAAACACACGACATGATCATAGATGTTCATCATGCATCGCTCAAAGGGTTATTCAAGGATGGAAGCTATGAGAGATGTGAAAGTCTGCAACGATGAAGGGATATTAGGACATGTATCCCTTTATCTAAAATCAAGGGACACATATCTCAATGCTAATTTCAAATAAGTGAGTGATAGGAAATCAACGATATGAAGTTGAGGTGTGATGTGAAGGGTAGGCAAGGCATCACAAACCACACATATGGGAACAGTGGGTCGAAGATAAAACGTGATGATATACTTAAGTGAAACATTTTAGCACATGCCAATAAGTTGTTTTTAAAAGGGGGTCGCCTAGGCAACACGAGGAACCATGACTTAATGCACCTCAAAACATAAAATCAAACTTAGGAAAAAGGATAAATATTTCAATGTGCCAACCATAGTGTTGATGGTGAAAATGACACAAACAACATGTAAACAGAATATTTCTACTCTATTTCTCCTGAAAAAGAAAGAAAACATATTGTAGCCTAACTCCCAAGGTCCTGGTAGTTGGTTCTCAACTGTCTGGTGTCACTCAATTGGTCCATGCAACTGTAATATTCAAGGGGCCTGTGCTGGTAACAAAGAATACAAGCAATGACTCATTTTACCAAATTGTTCTTAGTAAATAAAGGGGGGGGGGGGGTTTAAACAAAAGAAAAAGATCAATCAGGGCATATATCAGTAAACATGAATAAAACTTATCTAGCATCCGAACATATATCTTCAACAACGAATGTTCTTTCAACAGATCAAGAAAACCATAGCATGACAAAATTTACAGAATAAACCATACCATTGCATACATCTAAGGTGCTTAATTTAATACCACAATCATATATCATCAAACTTCAAAGATTCAAACACAAAACTTCTCATTCGCTACCAAGACCATAGATCAACAGACTTCAATAAATTCAATCCACAGATAATCTAATGAAATAATCTTTAAATATGGCTTCTTCTAATGACTTTCATCACATAAGAAACAATCATGCTTTAGCACAATCACTAGCATACAAATAGATTATAATTCATCAGCCTTATCAAGTAGAACTCCATTCTAACACCATATTGCGCAAAAGAAACCTGTAATTGTATTAATCTGTAACTAGAATATAACAAAGTATCTTTGTAAAACTATGAAATTCTATCTCCTACTCTCAGGTGGCCAATTCTATTCTCTATTAGCCGACCCTTACAATATGATACCCCAAGGGTATTTATAGAAGTACAAAATCTGAAATCCTCTTCTATTTTAAGTCGAATCCACCTTTTCAGGAATTAAAACCTTCTTGGAAACTCAGATCAATTTGATCTTGAGTTCCTTAGATTAATACATTTAGTTAAACTGAAGAAAATAAAATAGAATGGAAGAGAACGCCATGCGCCTCAAACTGCCAGTCCTGCATGCAAAGAAGAGAAAAAAAAAGCCATGCATGCATGAGATTTATGCATGCGAAGTTTGTTCTGCAATGTACTCGTCATAGCTAGAGAAGACTTGTTGTAACATGTCTACTTCTGGCCCATCAACCTAGCTATCTTCGAACTTAATCCTTTCTAACTCCGCAGCAACAAACCCTCTCATATCCTTCAGCTTTGTTAACTCCCTCTTAGCTGCCCTTATCTCTTCTTTGATGTCCATTAATCGATCTATCAGCAAATTCTCTCCATCATCCCCTTTTTGCATGATGCCTTTAAACCTATCGTCCCATTTCTCTTTTATCTGGCTCAAAGGTAGGCCCTCCTTCACTGGTATATTAACATCCACTATGACAGCAGTGACGGCCTCCAACTCCTCAAACTGTTCATTTAGATCCTTAACAGAATATTGAACCTCATTTCTATGTTTGTATAGAAAGTCTGATCTAAATCAGAGTATACGAGAAGTCTTTCCCACAAAATCTTTATTGTCTTCTTCGAGTATTGACTATTCTAAAAGAGTGGACTCAGACAATTTACTAACTTCTTTCAATTTCTGGTTGTATCCCTTGTACTCTTCCTCCTGTTTTTCCAATGTTTTAACATATTGACTCATTTCTTCTATTAATTCTTCTGTCACTTTATGAACCTCAAAATTGTTACCCAGCACTTCACCCATTTCCTGATTCAACTTATCAACCCACCTATCCAACATCTCCGCCTTGCCCCTTACTTGTACTAAATCATCTACTTCTTTCTTACTCAGCGAAATTGGGGTCTCAATAGCAGCAACTTGTTTTGACCTTGGAGAAGAAACACTTTTCAAAAAGGTATGCAATTGATCTAATTGAGCCTTAAGCTCATCTTTCCTCTGTTTATCCTTCAACATTCTTGACTTGGTTGATGATGCTACCACATCAATTAAATTCATTTGTTGATCTCTGGTAGGTCTTCCCAAGTTGACAGTACCCAACTGATAATCTGTCAATTGCATGTCTCCTACATCCTTGTCTATCATGGGTATGGCACATTCAGCAACAATCTCTCCCTTGTCGGTGAGCCTGGTAGAATGTAAGATCTTGGCCTTCTTTTTAGGCCTTTCTTTCTCAATTTCCTTCATCATATCCTCCCAATTGAGAGGCTGCGAAGGTGTCACTATTCTCTTCTGAAGGTCCAATTTCAACCAAGTGGGAGCACCTGGAGTAGTAGTCATTATGGTTGAAGAAGAAGCAATAGTAGTAGTAGAGGGTGGTTGCACATTTTCTTCAGGTTGAGAATCAACCCTTGGCTCCTCTTGTTGTTCTTGCTCCACATGCATTTGTACAAGTTTTTCAACTTCCTCCCTATCCTTCTGTTCTCGTATCCTCTTATCTTCTTCTTCCTTCTTCAACCTTTCTTCTTCCAATCTCTTATTCTCTAGTTCTCGGCTTCTTTCTTCCTCTAATGCTTTAAGTTTTTTTGCATCTTCCTTTTCCTTTTGTTGCTTCTTGACCAGTTCTTTGGCATATTTATCTTTTTGTACTCATTATGCTTCCTCTTTCTCTTTATGAGCCTCTTCAGCAAGCTTTAACTTAGCCACAAGAACTTCTCTCTCCCTTCGATGTCTTGCCTTTTCTTCCTCAAGATCATGGATTTTCTGTATCAATTCCAATTTATCATTCTCCTCCTTGATCTTGACCTCTTGCTCTTTTTGCCTTTGTTGCTTCTCCATTTCATCAGCTTTCAGCTTAGCTTCTACCTATTGCTGTTGCAGTATGGCATCAGCTTGTATCTTGGCATTAATTGCCTTTTGTTTCTCTATTGCTGCAGCAAGTGCTTGATCATCAACAACCTTCTTGGCTTCTTCAAATAGTGCCCACTGATCCTCCTCTATCAACACCTGATCAATATCCTCCTCTAGAGGCATATTCTCTTGCACATCCCTCTCTGACAGAGTTTCATCAGAGTCTGTTTCAATATCATGAATTTCTACCTCTACTTATTTTCCCTTCATGGATTCGGCAATACCATGAAGAGTCCCTTTTTGCACCTCTTCACTTTGCTGCTTTGTAAGTGGGACTTGAGTAGAGGATTCACCTAATGCAGGTTCTAAAGTAACAGGTCCTATTTGGGCATCTCCCTCTTGTGTCTCTTGTTCATCTTGAGCCGCTGCTTCAAGCTCAATTTCTTCAATGTCTAGAGGGAAGAATTCCAAGGGCTCCTTGGAAGGCAATTTCCTTTTAACTCTTTTGTATCCCTTCCCCTTCTTAGGAGCTGGTTCTTGAGGAGTCTTGGTTCTTAGGACCACCCAATGAATACTTCTATCCAAAACTATCCTCCCTATTTGCTTTATGTCAATTGTCTCCTCACTATCCCAGTCCACTAGATCCAAGCTCTTAGTGCCAATGTTTAATGCCTCATATGATGGGTCTAATACCACTCCATCATCTACTAATGCATTAGGGATATCATCTTTGATCCCAAGCTCTACCATGAGTGAGATGGGTAACCTCTCATAATTCTTCTTTCTAAGGTCATACTCATCCTGCCGGTCACTCCAGAAATCTTCCAACAAATTGAAATATTTATCAGAAACAGAAGGCAGCAAGGCATGCATCTTCTTCTTTGGGTCAAAGTACTTTCGAGTTGTGTACAACCCTAATTTCAGATGTATTAACTCACTGCACACTATCTTAGCTCCCACCAGATGCTAACAGTTGTATTCACCCAACTACATGGGGAACTTATGACATCATGTTTTATGCTTCAATCCAAACCAGGCATTAACCTCCAGAGCTTGATAAACAAATTCCATCAACACTATCCTATTACTACAACATCTTGGCAGCAAATGTGGATGACCTTCAAATCCAGCCAACCTAAAGTATGTGAACCTGGGGTATTGAATGTACCAACATCCCCATTCCGTGATAAATGCCATAGCTTCTTGGCTCAGTCTATACCCTGCATCTCCATTGAGTTGGTTAATGACTACATATAGAAATGCATCATTAACCCTTCTGAATTGAGTCTCAGTAACCTATAGAGATAACTGATCATAATGATCCCATACTTTCCTATGTCCATCTGCCTCTCCCAATATCCCCACTCTCTTTAAACCTGGAAATATACCTCCTCTAGCAGCTACATAAACAACATAAGAAGTCATAAAGAAACATTTGGTTTCCCTTATCCTTTTCAACTGGTCATGAATAGCATCAGAGACCACCATTGGCCAATCAAACTATTTTTTGCCATTCAAGATGGTCTGAATAAAAGGAAACATCCACTCCTTGAAGTGAAATGCATCCCTCTTCCCAAATACCCTAGACAACATCATGATCAAATCTGATACTTCTTTGTAGAATTTTGTCCTCTTCGGTTGATCATGGAGTTTGGTCAGAGATTTCTTCTCCATTCTCAACCATTTCTTATCGAGTGAGCCTTGTTGGATGCTTTGTATTTGCTATATTTCTCCAAAGCTTCAGCCTCCTTTAACTATACCAGGTTCCTTGGATCCGGGACACTAAACATAGTTTCAAACATTTGAGGAGTGAGATCAATAATCACATTGTCCTATGAATCGACACACTGCCTAGTGGGTGGATTATAAGCATTGGCTACTGTCATAATCAACTCTGGGCACTGGACAGATAAAGGGAATAAGGTGATATGAGCGAAACCAGACTCAACAATTCTTTGTGTTCTCCCTGTTATATCTTCAGCAAACATTTCTGAATACAGCTCCTCAAACTTGTATTGGCCCAGATTGGTGTCAGTTATGTTAGACCAATCTGATTCTACCTTGCTTGCAATGGCAACAGGACTCTTGTGGTTATACCTCAAGGTATAGGGTAACTATTCTGGCTTGATCTTCTTGGGCTTAGCTGCTGCCTTTGATGTTCCTACAAGTCAGTTCCTTTGGGAAGCTTCTCCTGATGTTCCCGACATTCTTTAGCTTTCCTACAACAAAACCTCTAGTTAGATCCTTGAATAAACATCACAAAATATGCCTTAAAAATCATACCTTTCATACATACATCGGAGGCGGAACCAAACAGAAAACATCCTAAACAATCTCCTTTTAACACACTGTCGGGCTCAGAGCCAAAACAAGCATTGAGATTACACTAACAAGAATCGGGACCGGAGTCGAGACGGGAATGGTAATCGGGCTCGAAACCGGAACCAGAATAAAAACTGATTCGGTTTCTTTCAAATTTTATAATCTCATATTCAGTTTCGGGTCTGCTTCCGCTTCCGCCTACGTTATTGTTATTTTGAAATAAAGCTTCTCACTATAAGCGGAGTTAGAGACGGTATAGGAAATGGAATTGACAATAATTAAAAACACACCCAAAATCTAAATCAATTTTGATCCCGCTTCCGCCTAAAAAGGTCATGACGTCATAAATGTTTTTTAACAGTTTAATGCATATCTTCATGATTAAAGACTAGGTCATATTAAATGAAAAGGGGCTAACATATAACATGATAAGACCATCCCCATATGACCGGGGGTGACTGTACTTTCTAGGGCATCATATTTAAATTAAAACGCGAATACATAAATGCATCTAAACCCTAATCTAAAACAAACTCGATATAAAAACTAGGGCACGAATTTAACCCTTCCAATTTAACCAGATTGAATGCGCAACAAAATTTCCTAAGTAAAAACAAGATTTAACAAACCCTAACTCACTGTGGAACCCTAATTTAATCTACACACTTAAAATCTAAAGCAGCACGACGTGATCACGACTAAAATGTGAAAACAACCGTGCCCTAAAACAAAGAAACCAGATACAAAAGCAAAAATGAAGACAAGAATAATAAACAAACAAAGAAAGAAAAACTAATCATGCAAACCTATTGAAAATCACGAACCTACCCAAAGCAAAATGATCTAACACGAATAGAAACGAAAAATGTGAAAGTAAATAAAAGGAGAACGAAAATAGGAAACCCTACCTCGAACGCAAATAAATAGGCAAACCTCCTGAAGAAATCCGCAAGCAACTCTCTCTCTTTCAATTGATTTACTTGCATAAAAGCCTCACTGCAACTTCTGGTTCGCTCTTCAATCTCTTAAGAATAGTGATAATAATTATGTGTTAATCCCTAATTAAGGTAAAACTCGAAGTTTCACGCATGCCTAGCACCTGTCATTAATGCAATAAATGCAGTAGAGCGGAGTCGGAACTGTAGAAGAACTGGCCCATTATTGCCGTGTGACTTCAGTAAAAGTCAATGACCAAGAAACAACGGGAGTGGAATCAGAATGAAAGTTGACTTGGAAAATTGTTTAATTTCCCAATTTGGTTCCCATTCTAGGTCCGGTTCTGCCGACAAAGAGAAAAGCGAAACAAAACGACAAAATAAAATAAAAAGACCGAACCAAGAAAACTCAACATACAAAACCTAATCTAAAAC
Organism: Sequoiadendron giganteum; assembly: GCA_007115665.2. NCBI lineage: Eukaryota > Viridiplantae > Streptophyta > Pinopsida > Cupressales > Cupressaceae > Sequoiadendron > Sequoiadendron giganteum. The sequence goes on from CM021104.1 coordinate 446,400,094, forward strand.
GAAAGAAAAAAAAGTGGAGGTGGAAACGAAATGAAATTTGATCTTGGAATTTTGAATAAACACCTACTTAACTTTCATTCCGGCTCCGACTCCGATAAAGACAAAACAACAAAGGGCAAAAAGAAAACCGTTGGGATGGGAATGGGAACAAGTTTCAAAAGAAGATTCAAAACCAAATTTGGTTCTGGTTCCGACAGAGAAACCAAAGAAAAACAAAGTGTTTGAAAAGCAAGACTCCAAACTTTGTTTGAAAAACAACTAAGGACAAAAAATAACAAAGGGAGACCCATTTTGACCAAGGCAAAAGATGGGGTGGTTATGCAAGGCATAACACATAGGAAAATAAAACCCTAGACCAAAAATATGTCAATGAGGAATTAGATCAAAAGGGACTAAGGTTTTAAAAGGAAGGTTGATAAACCCTAAACTTTGGAACACTAAACCTTAGCCAAAGGACATTCAATCAGCCAAATATGAATATAAGATCAGTAGAACACAAAAATTTTGAGGGGTTCCACCAATATGTATGTTCCTATTTTCAGAACATATAATTTAACGTAGGAGTTTTTCAAGATCGATAGAATGAAGAATATGTTGTTGTAGTCATGGAGGTTCAAATAAATGCTCCACATTTCTCTACATTTGAAGTCATGTTCTTGAATTTTGAAGGATAAATTTATAAAGGGAAAAATGCCACAAATCCAAAAGGAGAGATAGTTGACCTTTGTCATTGATGTCAAACGGGGAGAAAGTGAACTTAAAATACTATATCTTCCAAGGGAGAGAAATATCTTCGTGTGTATCTAAACCGTGGGGAAAAATGTGGGGAAAAGGGACCCACAATACAAGAAAGGAATCCCTAATCCTTGATTTTTCCTTATAGGGGGAATGGTTCATTCAAGGAAATCCAGGATCCCAAATTGGATTGACTATCAACACAAAGGTGAGCCAATTCTCAACAAGGGAGACCTAGGAAGATTCCTTGGGATTTGAAGGGTTCACTACCAAGAAAACGCTTGGAAAAGACAACTTAACATTCAACTCACAAGACCTAGTAATGCAAGCCAAATAATGAGTGCAAATGACAAAATTAAGTAACTGCAAGTTAGGATGTATGTACCTGGGAAGTCTAGAAACGTGATAAGGATTCTGGAAATGCAAAAATGATGTCAAAATATGATAGGGAGGACAAAGATGCCCTTACTATTGTCTTAGTCCCATTGCTATTTTTCGAGGCAGATGCAGAATCTTTGGATGTTGGAACAGAATCTTGAAGAATCTCTGCAAAATACCACTTGGAGGACTAATATGCCCTTACTGTCGACTTATTCTTGATATGAATTTAATAGATTTGGGCCCACCATAAATATGAATTATTTATTATAATGAGATGAGCATAATAAAAATCAACTCGTAGTTTATTCTTAGCTCATTGTTTTATTAAGAGGTTAATGTGTTTAACACCTAAATAAATATAATTTAGTATCTTGTGTGTTAATGTCAAACTTAGCATAAAGGTTGAGTCCAACGCCAAAGTTGTTTATCCTTTTCTCTTTTGTATTTCACAAGAGGTAATTTAATAAATGAGGCACAACCATTAATATTTTGTTTTATTATCCAACAACAATAATATGCATTAAATTTTAATAGCGGGCTAGGAATGGAGAGGAGGTGCTTATATTGCAAGGAGAAGTTAATACATTGGGGGAGGCATTGGATATTATTTAGCCTCATGTTGTAATGTGAAAATGAGTCCAACGCCAAATTTGTTTATCCTTTTCTCTTTTGCATTTAATAGGAGGCAACTAAGTAAAGGAGGCACAACCATTAATATTTTGTTTTATTACCCAACAACAACAATATGCATTAAATTTTAATAGTAGACTAGGAATGGAGAGGAAGCACTTATACTACAGGGAGAAGTCAATCCAATGGGGGAGGCATTGGATATTCTTTATTCTCATGCTATAATGTGAAAATATTACAATAAACTTGGTTGCAAGATATACTCAATATGAATATTGCTTTTAGAATTATAAGGAAGATATATTGGTATAGAGTAATTATATCTTAGTACATGTCAGTCATTTTAATTCTTGGAATGTAATATTCTAACAAAATATAGAGGCGACAACAATGCACATGAATTTATTGACAAAATGTCTTTGTAGTATGTTATTTTGGTTGTAGGATGAAGTTAAACAAGGTTTTAAGAGAGAATACTTTTTATCAAATATTGAAATATTTGAAAGGAGTCTATTCTATTGCAGGAATGTATTTTCTCTCTTCCAGACAAGAATGTATACCAAATATGGAAACAAAAGGTAACACATATAAATTATTTTACAAAACACTTCATATTCTATTGGTTGTATATAAGTTCTCTTTGTATAGAGAATTGAGTTTTTCACCTATACCTGGTGAATTTCATGTTTGGTAAAAAATATTTCATTGCAAGGTAAACATTTGTAAATATTATAGGAAAATAGTTTTGCTTAACCAAAATGAGAAGGATAGGAAGAGAAAATGATGATTTTGACATCTTTAATATACCCACATGTAGTTTCAAATATGGGTTTCAGATGATGCTAGTTGTAGATGTGTGTTTGATCTAGGTTTCTCTTCTTCTATATATTGTTATTCTCGAGTATTGTTTGAGGGTTGGTTTCTATTGAGTCTCAATATTTTCTTGATACTCAAGGTTCATTTAGGATTTTTGTTTATAGTCAAATTGGAAATAGGGTCTAAATATCTATGAAAAACTTTGGGGAATGAAAATGCAATCTTATTTTGAGATTAGTTCATGTATTGGCATTGCATTTCTTCTTTAGTAAATCAATGTAAAACATGTTATAGTTTTTGTGATGTAATTTGTCTTAAATTCCTATTAAATGCTTCAAGGGGTTTGACAAGTTTCTAGATTTACATTTGCTATATTTTTTTAATTAAAACTTAGTCGGTTTACATTCCAAGAATGCAACAAATCTTTCTATTAGGAATTCATCTTGATAGAAAATCTTTCTAATCTAATATTTTGGGTGTTTAAACTAGGAGTGGATAATTAAGAATACATCATAATATTGAGGGTAGGAAAACATTTGAGGGTCTAAGTTTTGTAAGATAGAACCAAGTTAATTAGGCTCATCTAAAACTAGGAATCACTATGCCATCATTATTATTAGTTGTAATTTGACTCTATTCCTCAAGGATTAGGCACCAATATTTTTTTATTGTAGTTGATCCCACATCCCAATTTTACAAATGACAAATATCTATAAGTTGTATAAGTTATATGTGTCTACTTATCTTCGTGGAACTTAAAAGTATAAAGGAAATTTCTAAATGCTTGTTAACTCTTCAACCCTTTGCTTATTTGAAATGAGGATAAATCAATTTTAGTAAATTATTTGCTTACAAAGTTTGTAAAGGTACAAAAGATAATACATAAACTTGTAAAATATTATATCTTGTGCTCATACATGTATGAATTTGTTAGATATATCCAAATTTAAGATATTTAGCTACAATTTTAAATATAAAATCAATACAATATAAGTTAGTGATAATGAATACAACTTACACATTTTACTAGTTGGACAAGGTTTTATCTTTATAATAGTATCCCTCAAATATCTATTTCATTCTTTAAGGTCTTCATTATGGTTACCTTCTCAAGTCTTGCAAAGTTTGAAGTCTAGATGACAAAATCCAATCTTGTTAAATTGGTATTTTCATATCCTTATTTCAATCATAAGTTTTTTGTTTTGCTTGGATTAACTTGATCCTTATATCCAAACGTTGTATCATTTCTTAGAATTGAGGGTTGCAAGAAAAATCCTAATAAGAAAAATAATCCGATAGCATTCAATTCACCACTGCACTTCATTACACACACGTCAATGATCTAATACATAATTCAAGAATAACAATACATTAGTAATTCTATGCACAACCACACTAGAATATACAAACATCAAGGGTCTAATTCATAAATCATGACTTGGGTAATCACATATATAATTAGGTACTACATAATGCATAAGAAATATGAGAATACCACTAGATAAGAACACATAATTACATCATAATAGGTTCCCCTCTGATATCAATCCTAGCTCAAAATGCCCAAAATGGCCTAAGAGATCATGAGATGAAAAATAAGGCCAAAAACATGGCACTTGTATCCAACAGGTAGGAAATCAAATTCCAATGCAAGACTTTTCATCCTGTACAATAAAAAGCTTTTAATATAGCTTAAAAACTGATATTCGCATTTTTGTAGTTTCAAGAAACATGTAAAAAATCCCAATCAATGAATGGAAGCTTTAGAATTTTTACTATTCGTTGAATTTTATCATAAATAAAAAATGCACAATTTCAAAATCAAAGTATGCCTTCTAGCTCTAACAGGTTCTAGATCACTCTTTTTTAATTACATAAATTTTGTGAAGATTTTAAAAGAGTTTTGGGCTATTTTAAATGTTTCATTTTTTTGAGAAAAACACCTAACCAATTTTTTAACAATACCCTTTTATTCTAATTCCACCCAACACCACAAATATTCAATCACATAATACTTTGGAGAAAATTTTCCCCATTTTGAATTTCTCAAAAATAATATACAACATAAAATAAATGCATAAAACTATTCTATGAATTCAAACTCAATTCCATCATGATGAGATGTGATATGCAACCACCTAGTGTGGGCATGACCAAAAGAAAGAAACGCCAAAAAATTGCATAAATCAAAAGGAGGAATACCTTTGTCTTTCAATGTAATTTCACACTCATGAATTAGGGAGATCTCATTTTCTCCCCCACACACATCAAACAAGCTTTCAAATATCATTTCCTTCCAATAGTATAACAATTCACCAAGCATACAATCCAATTTCAAAGCAAGTCTCCATAGACACGAGAAGGGAGAGATAAGTTTTGAGCAAAAATGATGAAAGAATCATAAACTCCTTTTTTCTTTTTTCTCTCCAAAAATCCTTAAATGCTCATTTCAGTTTCTTTTCCACTTCACACTAACATGCTAATAGAAATGAGGATATTTCAAGCTAGATATTTTGCAAATAGATAATTTTTCTCTTGATATTTCGCTAATCATATAATTAAAATGTATTTACAAAATACTTTTTGAATAACTAACATAAAAATTCCACAAAATTAACTAATATGTGGAGAAATTTTAAAAAATGGTTGACATAGTAATTTTATAATTTACCTAATACATTAAATTTAAACAATCCCTTGTAGATTATAAAATTTTCCAAATATTTGGGAAGAAGAATACTTTCCAAGATGAGAAGAATTATTTGCTTAGCCTAGTTGATCTTCATAAGAGCTTCTATGAAAGATGAAGTCTTTCCAAGAAGAGAAGAATGATATGCTTAGCTTGGTTGATCTTCATAAGAGCTTTTATCAGTGGGAGTTGGAAGTAGCTAATATCCTCAAAGAGTTATAGTAACTTTACTATCTGTTCCTAGTTATTGTGCTATTTTTTTCGATTGTTTTGTTGTTGGTTTGTTGTTGGGTATTTGTTTTTTGTTGAAGACTATTTTAAACTTTTGGGTTTCAGGTCCCTATAAAATCTATTTCGTTGTAGATGTGCTTCTTTGTTTATCTTTATTCTTGTATTTTGTATAAGGGTTCTAGGTCCCTCTAAAACCCATTTTACCTTAATCAAAAACATTTTCCAAATATTTTCACAATATTAAAATGTATAAGACATTTTCATGAAGGCAATTAAATAACTAACTTCTTGACTAATAATTTAGGATTTTTTGTACACTCTAAACCAAACATTTTGCAAATGTGATAAAATACAAGTGAACTCAATTTAAATAAGCATGTCACACAAAGGAAACAAGCACTTCACAAGTTCATCCATAATACAATGATCCAAAATCACCAACGATTTGTATTAATGGTGAGCTAGGTAAACAAAGTAAATGCTATTTTATTCATGACTAAATAGGATCTATTAAATGAACATAGATACCACAAGAGTCACATGGTCACTATCTCTATCATGAAGATTGAATATAGTGAGTGTAATGTTCTAAGACTGATTCAGAATGATATGAATGCTCCTTCAAATCAACAACAATATTTCTATCTTTCTTATAGATTCCTTGAAGCTCATATACATTCCCTAAATGGGAATGCCCTCAAGAACCAAAGGGGTTCCGTCCTCTGATCCTAATGATCATTGGGTTTATGTCCAATGATCACAACCCTTATGGGTTTCCATCTGTAGAAGGATTTAGAACACAAGTGTACATGAATATAGGAGAATGACATAATAAATTGATACATATTAGACAAATTGATTCCATATATTTATATGCTAACAATTTTCCTCAAGAAATAGGTCAACCTAGAGCCAAAATGGCACCAAGGCCCAAAATTTGAATTTCATATGCTACACTAGGTTGACCTTAAGGCAAAGGTAGATCCTTTTGGAGTTACTGTTCCACCCTGCGGACCTATCCACATGCTTCCCTAGCCCTTTCCTTCTTCCTAAAAATTCACAATTGATATTGCATGATCTCAAGGTGTCTTATCCATTATGCTTGTTGAAGTAGGTGCTAGTTGCCCATCATAGTCATCTTCTGGTAGCAATATATTTTCAATACTGGATCCATTTCCCTTGAGATTTGGATATGATGTGCAGGTGTCATCGTAGATGCTATGTTTAAAACCACGAGCTAGAATGCGTTCCTATAGAGGAATACAGAGAAATTCCCTAAAGTGATTCTACTCTGGTACAACGAGCCTAGATTGTCAATCTTCTGATGGTGATACCTTTCTGGTATATGATCCTTTTTCCATGGGCTTTGGATATGAGGTGTGGGTGTTATTGCAAATGTTCTATTCCAAATTATAAGTCAAGAGGATGTTCTGTGAGGAAACTTGGTAGGATTCCTAGATCTTACCCTTTAGTTGATTTCCTGAAAAAGGGACATGACACGTGCTCCCCTCTCAAGATTGCTTGTCCTCAAGCAATGCAAATTGGGATGTTAAAATATCTGTTATCCCTCCCAAGTAACATCTTCCAGGGGTAGATTATTCCACCAAACAAGATACTATGTGATGCCCCTGTTTCTCAAAGTTTTGACTATGGTATCAATCATAACTTCTGGAATGAGAATGAGTTTTTCTTCATCATCTAGTGGCAGTAACTCAACTACAAGAAATATATTTAATCCCAAAACCTTTTTTAGACATGAAACATGGAAAATATTGTGGATTTTGTTGTTTGTTGGAAGCTCCACCTCATAAGTAACTTCTCCAACCTTCTGGATTATCTTGTATGACCCATAAAACTTAGGTTTGAGCTTCTTTGCTCCACCTTTCTTGATGGAAGACTGCTTGTATGGTTGCAACCTTATGAATACCATATCCCCTACTTAAAATTATTTTTCTATTTGCATACATCTTTTGTTTATTCTGAGCATTTTGTAAGTGATCCTTAAGTGATTTTAGAATCTCCTATTTTTGTTTGACTACTCTGGAACCCTACTTTTTGTGAGAACCAATTTTTCAAGGGTCAAAGTGATGAGGTATAAATAAAATCATAATTATAATAAGCCAAAAACCCTTTTTTATTCTTACCAATCACTTTAGCCCTGCCAATTGTTTATTTTTAGGATTAATAATTGCTTACTTTTTGTAAAAAGATGTATAAATTTGATTGAAATTAGCTGACTAACGTTGATATAATGGTATAGCCTTTAGTTTTGTACAAGATATTATGCATGATCGAGTGGAATTTAAGCGGACTTCACAACAGTTGAAGAAAGAGCACCAAAAGTCTAAGTGTCGAAATCTCAGGCATGCATAGTGGAACAAGTCCTTTTAATGCTTTTTGTTTAATTTTTGTTTAAAAACTTCACGACTCACTCCGAGCCTTTAATATGTTTTATGTTATGGACCTCAATCCATTAGTTAGTTGAAATTTTGTTAAGACTATTTCAATGGTGATCTTCCACCATCTAAAATATAGGATTTTGTTAGCAATTTAGTATATATATGTTACCGCCAAAAATAATGATAGGATCTGATAATATTATTATGTTTTGATATACCTTGAACAATGTTTAGTTGTCTTTGTTACACTTTTATATGAATAAACAAGTATTGTCAATCCTATTATGAGTCAATCATTTTGAGTAATGGAAGTATCATGGATGGATTCATTTTGAAGATGTGAAAGTACATGTGATCTAAGTTAAGCGTAGGAACACCCAAGAGCTGGCCACTTGAGAGAATCTTGTAGAGTAGATAGATAAGTATTTTCATCTTCAATTTTGTTAATTTTATTCTTTATATGATAAATGTGGATGAATGTTATTTGTGTGTGTCGAGCTCTATTAATTACTCTTGCAGGTCGTAGTTCAAGTTTGCAATCATTTAGTTATGTTTATTTGAACTTCTGGAGCACCCACTCTAGTTGTTAGTTATAGGTTGTTAAGTTTACTTTTTGTCAACAGTTAGTTGTTTTCATTTAATTTTTTTCAGTTTTACTGCAAGTGTTTCTTGTAAGTAATTTATATGCTTTATAGTTTAATCATCTTATTATTTCTAGCTTAACAATCCCATGCTTTCTAGCTTAAAATAACTTTACACTTTCTAGTTTGAATGCTTTCTAGTATAACCTTTGTTTACAACTGTTATAATGAATTCAAAAAATCTAAAAGAGTTAGCTAAGATTTCCCCTATTGCATACAACCTTTAAGCACTACTCGATCGATATAATTGATGCATTTTTAACTAAAGCGATAGGACCTAACAATAGCCTGCCACTTTTTGGAGCCAGCTTCCGTAGACAAGTTATTGGCACCAGGTAAAATTTCAGAACTATTTCAGAGGGTTGGATTGCTAGAGTTTATGAAGAAGTTTGAAGGGCACAATGAGCAGCTGGTTAAAGAATTTTCAGAAAACTTTTCAGATGGACAATCAATTGTGCACGGGAAGAAATTCAAGGAAAGCCCTCGAGTCATTTCTCATTTATCTAGTATTAGAAATGAGGGTGTTAATTTATCAACCATTATAAAAATTTCCTATCAAAAACTGGTAGAGATTTTCAATAGGGAAGGGGAACCTCAGCCTTTATTAGTTGTAAATACTTGGGGGCAGAACAAAGGGTTTCAAAGAATGTCCACTCTAGAGCCATGGAGAATGGCAGTGGCCTAGATAATCAAGTATTTCACTTGTGAAGGGCAATAGACTATGTTAGTTGGTCCCCCCTTTCAATTATTGACTCATTTGTGCCATGACACCAAAAACCCTGAATTCAAAGTCAACCTTCCCACTTTTCTTAGCGACTCTATTGTTAATATGATTAAAAGGTTTAAAATTGGGTCAGGTCCACTAAAACATCACGACCTCATACATTTAATTTGTAAATATCATTTCTTGAAGGAAGAACAAAACAAAAATGGAAAAAAAATCTTCAAAAAATTGAGAACCCTATGCCCACAAGACATATAGAGGAAGGAGAGCCATCCAGTTTGGTGGCTCAAAATTTAGAAGAACCTTCTTTTGAACCTCAAATTTTCGAAGGGGCTCCTGATAATGAAGTGCTGAAAAATTCAATAAAACCTTCGAACCCTCAGGGAGAACTAAGTTCACAAAATGTATCTGAGGCTCCAGAAGAACAAAAAGATATGGACTTAGAAAAGTCAGAAGACAAGAATGCTCGTCCCCGTAAAAAAGGGAAGGGGACTTAAAATAAAAGAACACAGACCGTCCCCTTTGAGAAGAAGCAAGAGACTATCTTCTAAGATTACTTTTGTTGTGACTTCTGATCAACCACATATCCCTAAAAAGAAAGGACAAAATAGACAACCCCAAGAAACTATTGTACAATCATGTGAAAAAGAGGTCCAGCCATGTGTAGAAACAACCCAACTAGGTGAATCTGAAAAGGAAAATGTCTCATTTGAGACAAGATAGGAGGAAATAAGAGAACAACCCAATGTTGTAATTATTGAGGATGAGCCTCTGGAATCTCTTCATTTTCACCAGTCAATGGAAACACAAGAAGGTGATATGACTCACCTAAGTGAAAATTTGTTTTTCCCAATTACTAGTGATACAAAACTAGACCCACTAGAGGTACATGATAATGAAAATGTGATTGATGATAATGCAAAAGCTTTCATTTCTCCTCTCTATTCTAATATACAAATTGAAAGTTTTGATAACTTAAAAGCATAATTAAATGAGTTGAAAATAAAAATTGTTCAATTGAGATTGAGGCTACAGAAAAATGAAGAACAAATGAATCAACAACATGAGGAAATAGATGTACAAACTACAATTTTGAAGAAGAGAGATCAAGAAATCATAGCGTTGAAAGCTCAATTGGAGCAAAAAGATAAAATTATTGGGGAGATGCAATTTCAGGTGCAACAATGGAATGAGGAAGGTAAATGGTATTTGACAAATTTGTTTGAAAAAGACAAACAAATTAAAGGTTTAACTAGAAATTTAGTGCAAACTCTCCAAGCATTTGCAGAAAAACAAGAAGAACAAAAAGATGAACTCAATGCAGCTTTGAGTAGGACTATTGAATTGGAACAAGATTTGCAGGAAATTAAGATAAAGCCAAAAATGGAATCAAAGGAAATATAGACTGAGCCAACCAAGATGGAGTGGTTTCAAGTCCACATTCCTCCAATGTTGAAAAAATGGACAGAAAGATGTTATTTCCTAAAACAAGTAGGGGCGAAAAATGTTAGACTAAATAAGGAAATAGTTTTATTGAAAGAATCATATAATAGGCTTTATCAGGCTAAAACAGATGCATGCCAAATTGGGGAGCTATTATTAGCCTATAGGAAACCATCCAGGTTGTATTCTATATTTTTGAATGAGGAACTATGAAGATGGAAATTATTGAGAATTTCTTGCAATCTGCCTCATGATCCAGATGATGAGGAATTTTTAAAATCATTTAAAGAGGCAACACTCGCTCAACAAAACTTACTATGTTAATTCTTTTTACATAATTTGTTCTTAGAAAGACATACCAATTTCTTTGTTAACCTCTTTGTTGGGGAAGTTCAGCTCAGAGCATTCATGTCCACTTTGCAAAATCAGATCCAGTGGCAGGAAAGGACCAAGGAGTATTTGTAGGTAGAAAGGACCGTGGGACTTCAGATGAGGTACCCCAATAGAAAAATCTCTATTTTTAAAGCTCGATTCAAAGGCATAAAGAGCTATGAAGTTGTGAATAGCAATTACAATGATAATCTTCATATTTGTTTTGAGTATTTTAGAGTTTAGGGGTCGATATTGATAGAGAAAGCATATACTGCCTGTGAGGAGCATTACACTTCTCTACCGATGTATCTTAAAAGGAGGGAGGTGATCTCACCTACCAATGTCAGGTGGTCCTACAAGAGGGCTAAGGCATTAGCAGAAATACTTCAACAACTCATGACCAAATGGATAGGAATGAGGTATAGACCTCCATTACTTCTTCAACCACCCCTTGTAGTACTTGTCACCACAAAGCTGAATCTTGAGGACTTGCATTCATGGAAAGTAAGGGTTAGATACAACAAGGGTTTTATTAAGAATCTTAGTGATTGGAATAGAGAAGTAGAGGATCCAATGACCTCGGTGCCAAATAAGATGAACTAAATAGGAACAAAGATATGGAAAGACAAAGGACACAACAGAGAGCAGGAGGACCTACTCAGGCTTAAGAAGGGGAGAGTGATGAGGTATAAATAACCTCATAATTATAATAAGCTAAAACCCTTTGTTATTCTTACCAATCACTTTAGCCCAACCAATTATTTATTTTTAGGATTAATAATTGCTTACTTTTTGTAAAAGGATGTATAAATCGTTATTTCCTAAATCGATTGAAATTAGCCGGCTAACATTGATATTGTGGTATAGCCTTTAGTTTTGTACATGACATTATGCACGACCAAGTGGACTTTAAGTGGACTTCACATCAGTTGAAGAAAGAGCGCTAGAAGTCTAGGCGTTGGAATCTCAAGTGTGCATAATGGAACAAGTCCTTTTAATGCTTTTTGTTTAATTTCTGTTTAAAAACTTCACAACTCACTTCGAGCCTTTAATATGTTTTATGTTATGGACCCCAGTCTGTTGGTTAGTTGAAATTTTGTTAAAAGACTTTTTCAATGGTGATTTCCCACCATTTGAAATATAGGATTTTGTTAGCAGTTTAGTATGTATATGTTACTACCAAAAACAATGATAGGATGATAATATTATTATGTTTTGATATACCTTGAACAATGTTTAGTTATATCTTTGTTACACTTTTATATGAATAAACAAGTATTGTCAATCCTATTCCGAGTCAATCATTCTGAGTAATGGAAGTACCATGGATGGATTCATTTTGATGATGCAAAAGTACATGTGATATGAATTAAGTGTAGGAACACTCGAGAGCTGGCCACTTGAGGGAATCTTGTAGAGTAGATATATAAGTATTTTCGTTTTCAATTTCGTTACTTTTTATTTTGTATATGATAAATGTGGATGAATGTTATTTGTGTGTGTCGAGCTCTATTAATTACTCCTATAGGTCATAGTTCAAGTTTGCAATCATTTAGTTATGTTTATTTGAACTTCCGGAGCACCCACTCTAGTTGTCAGTTACAGGTTGTTAAGTTTACTTTCTATCAACAATTAGTTATTAGTCGTTAGTTGTTTTCATTTTCATTTTTTAGTTTTATTGCAAGTGTTTCTTTTAAGTATTTTATATTCTTTCTAGTTTAATCATTTTATGGTTTTTAGCTTAACAATCTCATGCTTTCTAGCTTAAAACAACTTTACGCTTTCTAGTTTGAATGCTTTATAGTATAACCTTTGTTTACAACTGCAACGAACTCAAAAAATATAAAAGAGTTAGCCAAGATGTCCCCTATTGCATACATCCTTCGAACACTACCCGGTTGATATAATTGATGCATTTTCAACTAAAGCAATAAGACCTAATGATAGCCTATCACAAAGCATCATATTCACATAGTTGTTTGAAAGGAGACATGCCAATTGACATGTGGTGAGTGATGTTGTAGCAATATTCTCCCAAATGAAGCCACTTAATCCATATTGACTACTGACTACTGACTAGTGATATAGTTCCACAAATAACCTTCCATCCATTTGTTTACAATTTCAGTTTTCCCATCAGTTTGTGAATGGTTGTTGGTGCTAGGAGTGAGTTTAGTGCCAATTAAAAGAAATAATTCTCTCTAAAAATCACAGAGAAATTGACTATCTCTATCACTTGCAATGTTCTTGGGTAGACCATGCAGTAAAAAAAAAATCCTTGAAGAATAGTTCTACAACTTGTGGAGCTTTATAATCACTAGAGATGGCAAATAAATGAGAATACTTAGTCAATCTATCTATTACAACATAAATTCAGTCTTTGCCTTGAGCCTTGGGTAATGCAATGATGAAATCCATGGAGATACTCTCCCATATGTGTTCTAGAATGGGAAGAGGTTATAGTAATCTAGCCAAAAATTCTTGTTCCCCCTTGTTTTGTTGACATGTGACACATTCCTTGATATGTGAGAGAACATCCTCCCTAAGGCCCTTACAAGCAAACCTTTCTCTGATCTTTCGATAAGTTTTGTAGAATCTGAGATGCCCTATAATAGGTGTATTATGATAGGCTTCCAAGATCCTCTCTTTCACCTTGGATCCAAAAACTAAGAACACCCTATTCTTGAATAGGATCAGACCTTTTGACACTACATACCGGTCATTCTTTTTTGTGCCTTCCAAAATTTTGGTAGCAAAAGGATCTTTGGCATATTCCTCCCTTATCGAGTCTTTCTAGTTTGTTGATGTGATGTACAAATGACATAGAGTAGGTCTCCTAGAGAGCACATCCACCATAATATTCTTCTTTCCTTTGACATATTCAATATCAAAATCGTATTCTTGAAGTTTACTTACCCATTTTTTCTCCCTATCATTCAAATTTTGCTGGCTTAAGAATAACTTCAGGCTATTATAATATGATTTGACTAAAAATCTTCCACATACTAGGTATTGTTGGAACTTCTCCAGGGCATGCATTATGGAAAACATCTCTTTGTCATATATGAAATATCCTCTTTCATTAGCTCTCAACTTCCTACTTTCAAATGTTATGGGGTGTCCTTTCTAGGAGAGAACAACTCCAATTCATTCACTAGAAGCATCACATTCTTCAACAAATAGAAGTGAAAAATAAGAATTGCAAGAACCAAACAAGAAATAATTACCTCTTTTAGCTTCTTAAAGGTTCTTTGTTCTTCCCCTATCCATTCAAAGGCTCTTTCTTTAGTTATATTGGTGAGAGACACCATAGGCTGAGAAAATCCCCTGACAAACCTCTAGTAATAGCTACACAACCCAAAGACACCTCTTAGATGAGACAAGTTTATAGGAGTTGGTCAATCTAGAATGGCTTGGATCTTTTTCTAATCAACTTGGTCTCCTTTAGCACTTATGACATGTCCCAAATACAATATCTTTGTTGACCCAAACTCACATTTGGACATCTTTGCAAAGAGAGACTATTGTTCTAGAATTCCCAAGGCTATATCCAAATGTTTCAAATGTTCTTCCCATGTTTTTCTATAGATTATAATATTATCAAAGAAAACCAACACAAACTTCCTCGAGTTTTTACCAAAAATATGATTCATGCATGATTGGAAAGTTGGTAGAGCATTGGTGAGACAAAAGGGCATGACCAAGAACTCAAAATTCCCAGTGACACCAAAAAGTAGTCTTTTGTACATCTTCTCTCATGCAGATTTGGTGGTATCTAAACCTCAAATTAGTCTTTGAGAAGTACACCACACCATGTAGCTCATCAATTAGCTAATCTATCTGTAGTATGGTGTACCAATTTGTAATGTTTTTCTTGTTCAATGCTCGATATTCTATGCAAATCTGCAAGGTTCCATCCTTCTCCTTTACCAACATCACAAAAGATGTAAAAGGACTAGAGCTTGGTCTGATGTAGCCCATATCCAATAGCTCCTTTATTGCTTTTTTTTATCTCCTCATACATCCAAGGATGACAGTAAGGAGTGGTCATAACCGACTTCAATCTCGGTTCAAGTTTTATGATATAATGGAAACCCTATCCGGTGGTAATCTGAGAGGCATGTCACTGAAAAACAAACTATGCTTTTCCAAAATATTTTATTTATCTATATGAAATCAAGCATTCTTACCTTCAAAAGAGTCTTTTGAAATCACCAAACAATAGCAGTCCAAGCAACTTGGTTTTTCCAGAAGATCCTCTCCATTCTCCTGGTTGATACTACTTCCAAACCTCCATTAGCCATTCCCTTTAGAACCACATCCTTCCAATTGGCTTTAAACTTGAGTTCCATCATTTGGTAGTTTGTAGTATTCTCACCCAATGAATGTAGCCACTGTACACCCAAAATTACATCAATTTCACCTAAACCAATAACATAGAAGTCATCACAAACCTTATGATCTCCAAATTTTATGTCTAGCTTCCTTACTTTCTCCTTGCAAGGTCAGTTATACCCATCTACCACAGTGACATTTAAGCCTTCAAATTTCTCTGAATCTAGCCTTCTTCTCCTCACAAGTCCCTCATCAATGAATTATGGGCAACTCCTCCATCAATTAGAACAGTCACTCTTTATCCAATAAGGACTCCTCAAACCTTGAAAGAGTGGTATCTATGTGCACTTTAGATAGAAATGCTAGTATACTACCATTGTCTTGCTCCTTATCTTCCTTCCCCGGAAGGGTATCTTCCAGATCATGAAACTCTTTAGACCCATCCAATTTTGATTCTTTGTCAGAAAGGACTTATATATAGTGAACTTGCCCCTTACCGAGACAATTATGTCTCGCAACCCATGGATTTTTGCACGAGAAACAAAGTTTCTTCCTTTGGAACTCATTCCTACTCTCTTCATCGACCTTCTTTGCCACATTAGGAGTTGCATATTTGGGTGTTGATGCTAGAGCATGTAGTGGTATTTTTTTTAAAACCGCCCTTTTGGTGCCATGTATTGGAACTTGGTGGGTGAGAGAATAAATCCTTCAAAATGGATGGCTCAAGGGTTCGAGCCCTTTTAATAGCCTCTTATAAAGAGATTGGTGCAAATGATTTCACAAACCCCCTAAGAGGCTCGGTGAGCCCTATAATGAAGAGATGCACAATCCTCTTTTTTGATAATTTAAGCACCATCACCACCACTTTTTGAAACTCTATTATATAATAATCTACTAAGATGATGTTGTTTGATCATGGCCAACTTGCTGAAGTTTTCTTCTTCATCCTTCAACTCAGATCTATTAAGAATTCTCCTTTTGAAATCATAAAATTTATGTATTTGATCATGGCCTTAAGTGGTATGACCATGAAACCACCATTCATAGGCTTCCCCTTCAAGATGCAAAGAGGTAAACCAAATCACATCTTTCTCTGTCATAGGATTGAGCAAGAAATAAGTTTCCATCTTTTGTAACCATGCTCTAGTGGAGATCTTATTACTCCCATTAAAATAAGTTACAACAAGTTTCCCCAAACTTATGCTTTAGGCCCTTGCTTTTGTATAACCATTTCTTCTATGGCTCGCTCTTCCTTGCAAATTATATGTATTTGACACAAGACATCTCTGATTTGATTTCTTCTAGTAAGGATTGGTACTCACCATGCCATCTACAAATAGTTTTTTGATTGAAGGCATTGGTGTTCACAGGTTTACTTCTCTCTTGTTTGATTTTCGATAGGAGTATATTCCTTGGGGCCCCTGACATAATACCATTCACTACATCATTACTTATGCCATTATTTAATGAGGTCTCATCCTTCTAACTGTTGTGCTTTGAATTTCCATCCGATATCTTGTATGCCAAAACTTTCAATACATCTCTTGTCTCTGTTAAAGTTGCCGGTATATCCCTCAACCCTCTTGTAATCTTGTGATTTTTTGTAATTATTTCCTCAAATATTTCTTCATCCTCTAACATCTTCCTTTTCTCTAATTTTGAATTCCCTTCTTGATCCAATTTCTTCAATTCTTTCCTCTAGTACCTAATATCCCTTTCACTCAACACTAATCATTAGGAAAACCCTACATACTAGTAGAATCATGCTCTAATACCACTGTAATGTTCTAAGATTGATTCAGAATGATATACAATGCTCCTTTGGATCAATAATAGTATTTCTATCTTCCTTACAAATTCCTTGAAGCTCATATACAATCCCTGAATGAGAATGCCCTCAAGAACCAAAGGGGTTTTGTCATCTGTTCCTAGTGATCATTGGGTTTATGTCCAATGATCACAACCCCTATGGGTTTTTGTCCATAAAAGGATTTAGAACACAAGTGTCCATGAATATAGGAAAATAACATAATAAATTGACACCTATCACAAGAGTTGATTCCCTATATTTATATGCTAACAATTTTCCTCAAGAAATAGGTTGACGTTGAGCCAAAATTGCACCAGGGCCTAGAATTTGAATTTTACATGCTACATTAGGTTAGCCTTAAGGTTGAGGTAGATCCTTTTGGAGTTAGTGTGTCACCTTGCGAACCTATCCACATACTGCCTTGGCCCCTTCCTTCTTGAAACTTCGTAATTGATACCGCATTATTTGGAGGTGTCTTATCCATTATGCCTACTGAAGTAGGTGCTAGTTGCCCAACACAGTCATATTCTAATAGCAAAATATTTTTGGTACCAGATCCATTTCCCTTGAGATTTGGATATGATGTGTAGGTGTCATTGCAGATGTTATGTTCCAAACTGTAAGCCAAAATGTGCTCCTACAGAGGAATGTAGAGGAATTCCCCTAAAGCGATTTTGTTATGATACAATGAGCTTGGACTGACAATCTTTTGATGGTGACACCTTTATGATATATGATCCTTTTTCCATGGGCTTTGGATATGAGGTGCAGGTGTTATTGTAGATGTATCGCAAGTTGGGAGGAAAATACGATAGGATTCCTAGATCCCACCCTTCAATTGATTTCCTAAAAAAGGGGACATGACATTGAGAAGGTCAAGTAAATCCATGTTATTCTCCTCCCCATCCATCAATTGGTCAAACACTTGAATATATCCTACACACTCAAGGAAAAATATTAAATTTAACAATAGAGATCATAGTCAAAATAACATATAATGACCATTGAAGACATGTTATCTAACAAGGCACATATCCATCTTATAATTGCATCATATTATAATCAACTCAGTATAACATTTAATCCAACCTTAGAAATATTAGGACAAGGTAAGAGTTAACACATGGTTGAGCACTATAACATACCTCTTTGTATTTCATCTCCTTATTTTATTTCTCTCCTCTATGCACCTTAACTCATCCCTACTTCCCCATTTCATTGCCTCTTCTAACATAATTAGGTTCATTAACCATGCTTTTCAAACCCTCTTTGCTCAGATAGTCGTTGAATTTTGACGGTGAATTCCCTTAAAATTATAGCCTTGGAACTTTATTCCAAAGCTAAATTTGAAGAGCTTGATATGATTGATATACTTTTGAAAAGATAAATATGTGGTTGGGAAGGTGTGATTGACTAGATAAGATAGGTTGGGAGGATAATTAGATGGCCTTAGTTATGTAATTTTACCATCAAAAATTCCACCATTTGAATGGATGAAAAAGTTACATTGATAACTATTTGAGATGATTTCAATGTGGATATGTGTATTGTTTTGCCAACCTTCATGTCCTGAGTTCAAGAATTTTGTTCCAAGGTGAAATAGTTACCTAATATTTACAAAAATGAGAGTAGGGTACTTAATCTATGTCTCTTTGTTGCTGTAAAGTTATAACACTCCAAAAAATTAAATAGATCAACTCATATATCTCTTTTTATCACCATAAATGGAACACACAAGATCCACAACTAATTTGAATTATTTATGCCACTTGTGACAACCAACAACAAATCCCACTAAAAATGGTTAGGACACTAACAATGCATAAAACATAAATTCTAACAATCACTTAGGTAATAATCAACATCAAAAACATAGAGTGTTAAGGTCTTACCTTCATAATAGTGTGACAAGTTCCAAGATTATTAGATCTTAGATTTCCTACATTTTCATTCCAAAAGTATGCATGAATGCAAAACAATATGTAATAATCATACAAAATGTACGAGGAAGACTCTCTACCAAAAATTTCAAGAAAAAAATCATACAAATCCAAATAATTCATTTCAACATACGATTTGACACAATTTCATCTTTATATAATATTAAAAATTAATTAAATTAAATGAAACAAAACAACCTTCAATACAATAAAATTTCAAATAATTTAAAAATTACCAAAACAAAATGTACCTATCATTAAACTTTTAAATCCAACTGCTAATATCGATTTAAAACTTTATTTTAAATTGATTTATTATTACTTATATCCTAAATTAATTGTTTTGTTTTTGTCTCCCAACAAAAACATTATATATTCATTAATAATATATAAATTCACACTGTTAATTAAAAGTGGGTCCATATCCCCTGGTCCATATGTATAAAATAATTTGATCAATATAACAGTAGAGGATAACCCTAGTTTTAAACGTATGTATAAATTGTCAAAATTTTATTCCTCTCAGAAACAAATTTTCCCCAAAATATTTCGGCTTCTTACTTCTGGTTGCTTGTCGGGGTTTGTGTGTAGGGTATCATATGATGCGATTTAAGATATTCATAGCTTAGAGGATTCGATCCCGCAACTGACGATTCCTGGTATTTGTTACATCCCTATCATTTAGATTTAGATTATGATTATCCTTCAAACAATTTTATTGCTTACAGTAGCCTATTCTGTTGGTGGAAGATGGTTGGTGTTAATCGTACTATTGGTTCAGTTAGTTATCCTGTTTTATTTAAATAAATATATATTTTTACTTTGTGCAGGCAGCAATTCTACGATTTTTTTTTGGAAGGGAACAAATCTCGGCATTTATTCGCTCATTTCCCCCCTGGAATGATATACAATCAATCCGAGTTCTGCTTTTGTATCGATATAATCTTCGGATGATTATTTACAAGCCCTGAAAATTCAAAGTTTTGGTCAAGTGAGTTTTCTTCATGCACAAGTTTTTGAATATTTTATACTGATTTTTAATTGCAGTTTTGAAGTTTATGGCCTGATACGATCTAAAGCATGAAGCGTCTGCGAAGGCCTGAAATGCAACGCTCCGCCAACATTGAAATGTTGCAAAAAATGGGATTTTAGTAGGAAGCCTTAAATAATTCTTTAGCATCTAATGCCTCAACTTTTTTGTTCGTAAATAGGTTTGGCGGGATGGCTGCATCCTCGGCTGTAGAATTGCCTTTATCTCTGCAGGTTTGCGTTCGTTCATTCCCTTTTTGAGGACTTAGCTTTCATTTGTTTGAATGGATAGGGTTGCTTTTTGCAAAGGAAGTGTCCGATAGTTTTTCTATTAAATCGTTCTTTTGATGCATCTGTTGTTCATTCCAGAATAAGTTTGGCTTATCGTGTATTTAAGCTTATCATGTACTGGCTGCGGATGAGATTTGTGTCAATAAACCAATCAAATAATTCTGTATGTCTACAGTAGTATTAAACAGTCTTAATCCATTTAGCAGTTTGCGCTAAATTATCGCTAAATTTGAGTGGCAATAGAGATAAATTTGAAGCGGTGCACGCCTTAGACCGATTGAATTCAATTATTTTATTCATTGTGCATGGGATATTATATATAATATAGTTACCATTTTAAGGAATTAAATGAATAAGGGTAGGGCTATATCATATGTCAATATAGTTATCACAAGATGTGGATTAGGGATAGGTCGTTGCCCTATACTGGAGTTTTCCACAGTGATCATAGATATTGCAAAGACATTAGGTTATAACTTATTTTTGTCTTATGATGTTCACACAAAGACATTTTCAAGTGGTCCCAGGAAAGCTTGAGCTGTGATTTTCTTCCATGGTGCTCATTGCAAGAAGATTACCAATAACCACCCCCCCAAAAAATATGCGTGGCATTTGTCCAATGTTGGCAGCAACAATTTCTTAAGCAAATCCAAAAAAGGTGTCTGTGCAACTTCAAAGCACAGAAAGAGAGGCAAATAAAAGAAATGGCCAGTCTCATCACTTGTTAAACTAGCTACTTTGTTAAGAGAACATTAGAACTATTCCTTTGTTCCATTTCATCTCTGCTTGGTTTTGATTAATTTTTGCATACAACTGATACCTGCAACAAACAATTCCTATTAGAACATGAATTTCTTTCTATAATCATTGAATCTATTCTTTTTCTTTGGCAAAAGCTACAAGTTTCACTTTCATGAACCTCTCTTCGGGTGTTGTTTCGACATTACTTTACGATCAACTGTCAAATAAATCATAAATACTAAATGAAAAAAAGCATATGTAACAAGTATATGATGGTCTGGAAAAAGCTTTGTTTTTATTGCAATTTCTGTTCTCTGCCTTTACAAACATGTTTTCAGGATATATGAGCTATTTACTGGTTTGAGTTCAGAAGGTTAGAGGTTCTTTTTATTCTTTTCTTGGGTTTGGTACATTTAGGTGTACACTTTATGTATGCAATATTAAAAATATATAAAAATAATCATAATTTGCTCAAAATGTACAAAATTAATTGCAGAATTGAGAATACCAGCTGATAATTGATAATTCAATGTCAATTATCAAATCTTAAGTGTTAAAGGTAAATCAAAATGGCTTATGTCATAGTTGCATTGCTTGGAATCGGGATTGACTCAGCAAACCAAAAGTATAAATGGAATTCAATTACTCGGGAAACTAAAAAATGCTGAAAGCTCATAAAAATATTGAAAAATTGCTGTTTTTATTATTAAAATCAGATTGGGATTCTGGAGCAACATTCCCCAGCAGAATTTAGGGGTAATGTCCTTGTGGGTTCCAGGTCAGTGCCCTTGGTGTGCTCCTTGATATAGGGCAGGGTCAAGGGGCAGAGCCCCAGCCAGCAAGCCTAAGTAAAGACCTTTGAGGCCATAGGGACCTTTAAGGTGTATGCTATATTTCATAGTTTTACTCCTTTCAATGAAGCTTCAAATCCTTTTAAAAATAGATGTGTCAAGGCCGTAGGAGCAGTAGTTAGAATTTAACAACCGCGATTAATGGTTCCCAAAAAATTGTGCTCAATTTTTCAGATATACATTCAAATCATTGCGGTGCACCCGTGCTTAATCTGAGCAGCGATTAATCTTGCTTTTTGCTGAGTTCTGCTTCTGATAACTTCATATTAGTGCAACTGCACATGGAAAATCAATACAAATCAATAATCGCCATCATGATTAAGGTTAGTTTTTTTAAAATGCATGTTTTTTTGAACCTGATGGGTTCCCCAGGGTTTGCTAGTGTCCATCCTGGGCCTGTATATTAGGCCAAGACTGAACCCGTGCAGGAACCCTCAGCAGGATCAGAATCTGACTTAGACTGGTCCATGGTTGTCCAAGGTTCCTGGCATACCTGGCTTCAGAGATTACAAGTACTATATTAAAAACAAATTCCTTTTCTGAACATTTTCAGAAGATGGAAAAAATGACATTGATTTGTAAATTAAATGCTGTGTGTTGGACGTACCCAGGCTGAACCCTGGCCAAACCTAGGCCAGACCCAGACTGGGAATAGAATCCGGTCTGGACTAGTTTGGGTTCACCCAAGGTTTCTGGTGAACCTGGCTTCAGAGATTATGGGTATTGTAATAAAAAAAATCCCTTTTCTGACCATTTTTAGAGAAAGAAAGAAATGACAATGACTGGAAAATTAAATGCTATTTGAAAACAGGATTGCTTCCAGATAAGGCAAAATTAATTACAATCTTATTGTAAATTGTGTCTTCACATGGTATGCTCTTGAGGGATTCTCTTTGGAATCACATTATCTTCATGAGCTTGGCTCTCTATTAAGAAATTCTGTTGGTTTAATTAGTTCAATTGTTGAGGATACATCACACCTTTACTGAAGCGAAATGTGCTGCCTTTCTTGAAGCTGCCCTTAGATGTGTTGCTAAAATTTGTAATACTGATAATGCATGCAAAGAATAGCATCAATCAAAATGATAGTAATAGCAAATTGAAGGCATCATTTTGTGCTCCATACTTGGACTTAAAATTAAGTTAAACTTGATGAGCTATGTGAATCTTTTTCTTGAACATTATATGAGAGTATTCACATCAGCATTCGATAAGATAAAGGCCGTAGACAATTGAAGCCTATTTTGTGTCTTGTTACCTCCGGTGGTTTAACTTACAACCAATACATTTGTTACAGGAGATTATGCTGGAGTTTAGGGCTGGTAAAATGATTATGGAGGGGACAAGAGTAATGCCTGATACTCGCAAGGGACTCGTTCGTGTAGCTAAGGTTAGTCAAATCTTGCCAATTGATGATTTCATAGGTCTATTTGGACATCTCTAGATTCTTTTTTGGTGATATTCTGTAGACACAACCAAATTCAGACATTTGGAGGAGTTCTGTTGGCTTGCTTATATGTGAGGAATTTTCCCATTTGATATCTAATTGAAATCATATATATGGCTTCCTAAAATGTAGGAATTGTTCCTCATTTGACACATTTTGTTCCCACCATTCTTCTTGGCATTTATATTATTTTTTGTTGTTCTTGAACAGGGAGATGAAGGTCTCTTACATTTCCAATGGCTTGATCGAACAACTAATGCAGCAGATTTGGTATCCTTTATTAAACATATTGTTAATTTCTTCAGCATATGGGTTGATGTTGGGGCATTATGTGTGTGATCCATTTTGCCCCCTCAATTTGCTTTGATTTAATTGTATCAAATCACAAGTTTCTTTTAAGCTTGTTTCCTTCACAGAGTTAACAGGACCAAATAATATTTCCTGATGAAGCTGTATTTGAAAAGGTATTGTTTTTTTTCTTCTCATGACATTTTCATAATCTTCTCCGATTGAAGCATGGTGTATTGGTTTTCTTTCAATATTTCTTTTTTATGCCTTTGATTGATTGCAGGTTCAAGAGTCTTCTGGGCGTGTGTATATCTTAAAGTTTAAGGATGATGACCGTAAATTTTTCTTTTGGATGCAGGTATAATTAAATCGTCAGTGCATGAGTTTTCTGTATGTTATCATAAACAAACAGTGATACTTCTTTGACATCTTTGTTTATTTATTTCCAGGAACCAAAAGCTGATGGTGATTCCCAGATATGTGATTCTGTTAACTACTTTATTAATCATCCAATAGGTATGTGTCCTTCAAGTAATATTTTGGTTACAATAGTTGCTCAAAAGTTTGCTGCCATGGAATTTATTTGATCTTCCATGTGTATAGAGGAAGTGGATGAAGGTGAAACTTCAACAGCTTTGCAAATATCAGAAGCCTCGGATGGTGCTATTGGATTTGAAGTGTCTTCCAGGTAAATGTAACATATTAGTTCATTCATACTACCACTGTTTTTGATATCATTTTTTTGTGCACAAAGGGAAGTTATATTCTTCTTTTAGCAGGTAACTTATGATTCTTGGTTTAGTTCTTCCTCAGGGTTTGGAAATTGATTGCCATTAAAACCTATGATACCGGTTTATCCATATATCATCTGAAAAGCTTTTTCTTTTTGATAGGTAAATGAGGTTTTTTATTGAGAACTCTTGACTGAAAAGAAAATTTGTGTCCCAATGGGCAAAAAGCCTGGACCCATGGCCATAGGGGTCACATACAAAAACAAAATTGGCATTCTGCTTATATATATATCTCAAGAGGCATCCATCCATTTACAACCATAGGAGCAAAAAACATCAAATATCTATAGACTAAAATGGACCAAGAGTATCAAGCTGATCTGAAAAGCTATCCTATTGCGCGACACTTAGAATATGGACAATGAAGACTCACTCATTGAAGTATTTGTACTATAATATTGCTTATATGCATTTGTATTTCAAGGCTAATGAAGCTTATGAAGAATGGGATCCTGACAAGTTTGAATTCATTTTGTATTGAGAGAAACAGTCATCTTTCAAATTTATTATTTTAGAAAGCATGTTTTGCATGTGAGATTCTACCATAGTTATTTTAACATCTGTTTATTGGTTTTGTGAAATGTGTGTGGTGGTCCTTTTAAATATTTTTAATTGTAAAATGTATATTTTATTTAATTGTTAAACATTTGCAAGAAACCAACATTAGGTTTTGGTAATAAGAATCTGGATTTCTAAGAATTGTTTCTATGGACACTGGTTGAAAATATGCAAGTTTAGATGCTATCAAATGATTAAATCAATTAAGGCTTTTGCACACTAGAATTGTAACTCGTGAGCAAGATAAGCAACTATCATTGTTACAATAGAGTTTGAATGGGAAGCTGTAGAGCCAAAGGCCTGAATATTGAACAAACAACTTTTGAATCTCTAAAACAGATAAAATAGAGGTTGAGCTTGTTCCCACATGTTGGAAGAATCTTTCATTAGTAACAGACCATTGTGAGTTGGTTTCTTGGGCCTCAACTGTGACAACTAAGTTGCTGGTTTGGGTTCTAGAGTCAGGTTTGGTGGTTAGCTGATTTTTTTTACTGAGCTTTGGTATGGCTAGACACAGCTGTATTGTGTGTGTGTATGTGTGTGTGCGTGGATGTGTTCACATGTGCATGTGTTGTGTATATATATAAAAAAATAAAATTATAACCATAATTTACACAAAATTTACAAAATTAAATACATTATAGTTGATTATTGATAATTCAATGTCAAATGTTAAAGATAAAACAAAACATCTTAAATTAGTGCAATTGCATGTGGAAAATCAACACAAAACATCATCACGCTCTTCATTGAAACTGTCAACTTCATCAGTTGGTCTGTTAGAACCACAAGTAATGTCAATGCCACTTCCACTAGCTGCATTATGCATGTCTTGTTTGTAACGTTGTGCCCCTCATCATTGATTGAGTCGAAGACTCAAAAGAAAGTTGTGCAACATAAGCATATACGCTGGGATGCTCTGGCACTACATCCCAATTCATTGTCTCCTCTTTGTACTCAACTTGCTTGTGTGAGATGAGGCAAAGTTGGAATGCACATACACCAACTCTTGTGACCTTTTTGCTGCCAATTGGTTGCACTTAACATGGTGGTTAAAGGAGCATCTACCCCACTTACTCAGATGAAGGGAAACTCACAACATATAGAGATTCAAGACAAAGTCAATACAAAATTTAAAATAGTAGTTGCACCTTTCTAACACCCCTTGAGGCATAAATAGAAAGAGCATGAGTTTTGAACAGAGAAAACTGGCAGCCCCCAGCAATGAGTGAAAATAAGGTTTGGATGAGTGAGGAATGGTTTTGTTTTTGTTTTCTGTCTTGTTTGTGACTTAGAAATTACCTTTTTAATTTCTAGTGTTAGTTTTTTTTTCCATTTAAAAAGGTGGTATTTTTAGAACTTACTGCCATGAGTATTGTTGGGTTTTGCCTAGGCAGAACCTGGGTTTGCTCAAGGATGTACCTGGGGTGGACTACAAGCCTAGGGGTGAACTTGGAGAGCAAATAGTAGCTAGTATGAACCTAGTCTGAGTACGGATGTACCCAGCTCCAATCCACAGGCCCTAAGCATTACATAGATTGGGATTCATAGCTAAATCCCAATTCACTACTTCCTAGTTTAGGCCTTAATGGATTGGAATTGGTTTATGATTTTGCAACTCTTTTTCAATATTCATTATGGTCAATTGTATAGTTTTAAAACTTGGACTCAACAAACCAAACTTGGCCATGGGCGAGACTTGACAATTCAAAATTATATATAAATTCATAAATTAAATTCAAATAACATGCAAAATAGTGTTAAAAAGTATAAGAAATCAATATAGAAAGCATAATGCAAGGAAATTATTGATTATTTTTTCAAATCCACAAAAGCGAAAAAAATGGAAATAAAATTGCTCTTCCATGCACACACTGGAAACTCGGCAAAACTCAAAAGAACTTGCTTATTGAGTTTGTAGTGAATAACTCACTGAACAGACTTGGCTCATGAGCTAGGTGGCTGCTCTCAATGCTGTGAATTTATGATCAATTGTCCCATGTTACTGAGATCTAGGCGAATCAAGGCTACACCCAAATCCTCAGTACATATCCCAATCTAGGTACAGGCCTTGGTTCACCTTGAACCTGCTTAATACCAATTTGTACCTTTGGACTAGTTATACTCATAGCAGAACTTTATTGAGTAGAGGGGACTTGGAAGGACATTTGATTGTCTTCATCACTGGTTTTGGTGAAACTGCTAGGGCCTTTTGGTTCTTGGACTGGAAGATGGCATGAGAATGAGTATTCCCACACAAAGTTGTATGGGTTTTGTTCTTGTGCCTCGATTGGTACACTTGCAATATTTTGAGTTTAGTGTATTGCTTAGTTATGGTCTGATTTGTCATTTGCATTTGTAAATGAACAGTTTTTTTAGCAATTTTCATAAGCCAAGCCTTGGGCTTCTTGTTGGTGCCATGAACACTTAATGTTTATCTGATGACACTTGAGTGTACAGAAGGGGAGTAAGTACTCGCCCATCAATCCTTCCATAGAGATTGCACACCCATAAGACCTGAAAACCCTTTTATACTATCCTTTGAAATTAATTTCACATGAAGCAGTGGTTAGTGGCTCCTCTGTTTGCAAAGGCTAAACAAAGATGGCCTTGATATTAGTTTCATCTTTTCTTGCTTTGCTGTGAGGGTCTGCAAGATATTAGGGCTATCCATCCCCTTCAGCATCCATCCCGTGCTAAAGCTTTTTATTAATACATAAATCTTCCTCCCAAAAGTAGGAATTATTGTCCCCAATTTTCTTTTGACCAACCTCCTCAGTGTGATTTGGAATGTCTTTTTAAGAAGAAAACTGATTAGTAATGATGTAGTTAGTTAGCTAGATTGCACAGAATCAATTGGAGAATGCATGCATATGCGATCCATGGGTTTTTCTTCTATAGTTTTTTTCCTTGTCAGTGTAGCAACATATCCTGCCATGTGGGCCTGGAAATGTGCTGAGAAACAGTCTGGGAAGACGTAAACTTCTTTTGATGAAACAAAAGAAGCCTTAATAGTGTGTGAAGGGGATGTCAGGAGGAACAACATGTTTGTTAAAATTTTTTGACAATATTTTTGGTGGGCAAAAATGTTGTATGACTAGGGAAAAATCCACTAAAAGAAGTGGGGTGTTGGAATAGCATGAGAGGACATAGGGATAATGGTCATAAGAGGGAAAAAAGGTTGTTGAGCGGAGAAAGATGTGGTAATAATGTATGGGGCTTGCTTTGGCACCAATAAGAATGCACAACCTTTTAAGTTGTACTATTAATGTCAGTAGCAGAGTGAGGTTGGTGTTGAATAAGATGAAACATGATGGGATGGTACGTGAATTTAGGATAATGGAAAGAAATGCATTTTATGTAAGAAGAGCAGCCAAGGTTGTTTTGTGCATAGAGATTGATGATATAACAACAGACATACATGGAATGAGGGTATTAAGAGAGTGTAGCCTTGGTTATTACAAGCCAGTAGATTTTGATCTGGTGACATGATTTGGGAATAGGTATCATTTGTGTACTCATCATACTGGTTGGTAGGTTTGGGTATTTGCTTGGCACATAGTTGCTTGGTATCTGGGTATTGCCAGTGAAGATATTTAATCATTTGTGTTTTGTATTTGGGAGATTGTTAGATTGTATCAGTGTTGTTAGAACATATAATAGCTTCTGTTGAGTCTCTGCACCTATCCCTTGGTAGGAGAGGAAATGTTTTGTCTCTATAAATTAGATTTGGCTCAGGATTGTCCATTCAAAATATCTATGCTCCCTGGATTCAGAAGCTATTACTTGTTAAGTCTCAATTAGGTTATATCTGTAGTATCTACCAATTCCACCATATCCCCTTCTCATAGAATGAGATCATGAGATAGTTGCATGTCATCGATTATTTCATTTGCATTAGAGTGATTTGTTGGATATTTGTTTAATCATGGGATACCCTCCATTACTTCTCTCTATTGGCATCTCTAGTCTCATTGAGACTGAAAGTTATTATATTCTTTCTGCATTTTCTATGCAATATTTTAATCCACTTTTGTTTGTAAATTGCAGACAAGTGAAACCATTTATATTGATTGTGTCTTCTTATCTTTTGGGGAACATTATCCACAACTCTTTCTTGAGATCTGCATACTAGTAAGTGATGATCTACTATACCTGCAGTTGCAGTAGTAAATTCTTTTTCATGTTCTCCTTCCCAATGAGCTGGAAAAAGAAATATTAAAAATTGTAAAAATTATAGGTAGTCAAAAGGTAAAAAAGAAGAGATAAAAGTTGACAGTCTGTCATATCTGATATAATACTAAAATATTGGGCCAAAGGTGGCTGCCGACCTGTCATAGCGAGTCATTTCTGATAGAATAATAAAATATTGGGCCAAAAGGTGGTTGCCAACTTGTCTTATCTGATATAATATTAAAAAAATAAGTGGGTGAAAGGAGGTGGCCACCATAGGGATGTAAGAGTCTATTTTAAACAAGTGGAGGCCAGTAGAAGCATTCATCCAGTTGATATTTCTTCAAGTCCTCATATTGAACACTTGTTCATCCAATCCAAAGGATGAAAACCTTGAGGATTTAAGGGATTCAAGTACGAAAACCCTTCAACATCTTAGGTAGAAATTAGGGATGAAAACCCTCGGATTTTTGTAGGTGATTCCAGCTCCAAAATTGTTCAGAACTTTAGGAATTTCAACATGTAGTATAGCAACCAGAAGTAATATCATCTCAGTTGCAGTGCAGCAGTTTCAAAAAGATTGCAGCCTGCAGGGATACAATCTACAGCAAAAAATTACCTAGTCCACTCCATTATTCTGAAGCAGTAGTGTCCAGTAAGAGGTCTCCAGTTATCAATGTATTTCTGGTGAATATTAGCCTGTCTGTACTCGGAAAAAACCTTATTACTAGGTGTTATAGCTGTATTACTTAGGAAACTGCAATTTATTGTGTTCCTAAACTGGGTTATCTAACAACTCATAAATTTTGGACTGATCTTCCTTTGATATATTTATATACTATTCAAATTTGATCTGATGATGGCTGTATAATTTCTACTTGGATCTTGAACTAATATTGATTGTTGGCTTCTTGCAAAACCCTTGCTGGTTTAATAATAAGATTATACTGTTGAGTTTTATGCTTTTCTTATTTTCTTAAATATTCAGTCATAATTATCAGCAATAATCAGGAGGGGATATGACAATTTCCTAGAGGAGCATGCATAGTGGCATGCACATTTTGAAAGAACTAGCTACTCGCAGGATTGCAATATGAGCAGGACTGGTGCACATCCAATGGGTGAAATTCATAAATTAGACTTTAACTTGCTGCCTCAAAGCAAACTAATAGATTCCAGAGATTTACTCGAAAGCTGTAAATCATTAGGGTTGAGATCGCTTTCATGCTTGGGTCTTGATATCTTGGACCAGCAAATGAGAGGGTGGTTGAAATCTGTTTCTAGCAAACATGACAGAGTAAGAAAGGGTGAGTAAATTGGGACAGCTTGCAGGATGTATTTGGATTCTGCCTGCCATGGTCAGCCAATAGTTTGTCCGTTGGATTGATGTAGGCTGCATTTTGCTCTATGCAATGTTCCATAGTTTAATTGTGTATTTCCAGTGGCTGTGGAATCCAAAATAAGTGATTGGAAGATCACCTTCCTTGAAACTGAGAATATCTAAGACCCAAGTCTTTCTTTTAGCAGGAATATAAGCAAAGAGAACATTGACATATGAGTATTAACTTGCTGCCCAAAAGCAAACTACTATGTATCAAACAATTTCTTTGATCATCAGTGCAGAGATAAGAAGCTGTTGTCAACAAATTGGAAACCAAAGATTTTCTAGTCCCAAGCAATTTGTTTCTCCATATGTTACTCCATTGAGTCAGGCCTCTTCCATCATCCTGTTAAAAACATTGCTTATGTTAATGAACATGCATTTGCAGAGGGGATCACCTTGTATGTGGCTGTTGGTGGCAGTAAAACATAGGCCAGTTTGGCCTTATAGCATGACTGCAAAGGTTGGGTGGTGACACAGCTACACATCCATCCATGCTGTAATTGGTCACTGAACCTGAAGCATTTCATTGTTCAGGTAATGAGGACCCAGTGAGAGAGTGGACAATGTCCTGGACAGCTATAACTTTATCCTTATGTCACAGGGTTCAGTGAATTTGACCATGAAATTCAAAATTCAGCGAATTTTTAAAGAACCCAAAAAATTTGTTTCAGTTTGCCTTTAAATTTGTATGGTAAAATGAGTTGGAGGTTTTTTAATCAAAAATGTATTTTAACAATACTTTTTCAACCAGATATTTTGGAGTAAATAACATGGGCTTCATTGACAAATTAGCTGCTAGCATGGATGGGTTTTTCTGTTCGCCAAAATTGTTTAACAATTTGATTTTCATGTTGTTTGAAACTTAGATTGGGGTTTTCTGTTTGCCAAATATGTATAACAATTCATTTTTCATATTGTTCGAAACTTCGACAGGTTTTATGCAATGCTCCACGGGGTTTCGGGGACGGCGAGAACCCAGTACACCGGGATGAGTTTCTGGTACGGGGGTACTTTTGGGTCATTTTTTAGGGGACGGCAGGGGACGGCTGATAAAAAAATAGGGAAATTTTTTAAAATATAGAGAAATTTCAAATGTTCATAGCATAACATTGATAAAGCATTCATTCTAGACATTGTATAAGCTTATTATATATCATTAGACTTGAATTGAGATTTCACATGAGAATCGACAAACAAATTAACAGAATTCAAATGCTTTTTATTATCAATGTGCATACATATCATATAAGAGTCTGATAATTATAACCAAAATGCCCAAAGGCTCCAAGTCTCAACTATGAAATGACATGATAAACATAAAACTAAGAAAATATATCGCTGTCCAGTGTCCCTAATCAGCAAAAGGTAGGTCTAAATCAGCATCGCCCTCGTCATCGCCATTGGAGCTCGAGTCTAAGTCAGTGTCAGTGTCCATGTCAATAGAAGGATCTGCCTCAGCGAATGGAACCCCAACCAATCCCTCCTGTGCATCCTCATCCTCAATCTGCATAGCATCTTCGGGATTAACATCCCATCGTAAGGTTGGAGTCTGACGATACTCACTAGACTGGCGATCCTGTAGCCGCAAAGCACTGTGTACTGCCACCAACTTCTCCGATCGTCTAGAGGTAAGGCAGTTCCTCTTGACTGATTGGATGAAGCTATATGTGGACCAATTCCTCTCAATAGCAGAGGAACTGGCAACCTGTGAAAGAAGACGAATGGTAAGTAATCTCAACTCTGGTGCATCCTTCCCATGCCATGTCCACCATCCAATAGGGTCGGTTTGAGCCAATGTAGCTCTATCCATTCTCGCCTCTGGTTTGCCGAAGGTTGGACCATGAAGATTGGCAAATGCAAGCCACTGTGTGTGAAGTATAGTAGATTCCTCTGAAGTATAAATTTTTGTAAGGGCTTTCATGAAGCCTTCTTTCACCTCTTCATCATGAGATGGAGCCACTCTCCCAAGTCTCGGTGCATACCATTTTGGATTGAGAGCATAGGCTGTCATATGTAGCGGGGTGTTCATAATGTCCCACCGTCGCGTCACAATGGGCCTAAGATGCTCCTCATAAAATGCCAAAGTAGGGTCCTTGCCATAAATTTGCTTGCTTGACCTGTCCAAGCATACTATCAAAGGTCTCATAAATCTCTCCAAGGCTAGGAGAGTCAGTATCAGTATATCTAATCACTTGCACAATAGGCTGGATGAATGAGCATACATATCTGCAAGTGCAAACAAGTTACAAAAATTAAAATTAGCTAGCCTATAAATATTAAATAATAAAATGAAAATCAGCAATAATAAAATTATGAAATAATTCAAATAAATAATAAAATCAGCAATGCCAATTTTCTTACCTCATTGTGGACCACCAATCATCATCAGGGATTTTTTGTTTCACCCTTTTTCCCTCTGGTGTGCTTGACTCATGCCATCTACCCCACTCTACATTGACCACCATTATTTGTAGAGCCTCTTGGATCTCAACCATCCTCTCCAATAAAATGAAGTAGCTGGCATATCTAGTCTCCACGGGCTTGAGGAATTCCTTCCTCGAAAATGTTCTGAACAAAGCAAGTGAAGTTTGATGGTTGCAAATGAACATTTGCACCTCTCTAGCCTCTGCAACCACTGCCTTCACCCAATCTATCTTCCCAATGTCCTTCAAGGTATTGTTCAACGCATGCACACAACAAGGGGTCCAAAAAATGTGCTTATAAGCACTCTTCACCATCAATCCAGCTAATTTACACACACGGGCTGAATCGGTCACTACCTGGCAATGGCATATCATCAAGTTGATATAAGATTAGTATAGATATCAATTTAATAATTTAATAATTTTTTTAATTTATAGATGATGTCTCACATTCCAAATCAAAAATAAGAAAGAAAGAAAATCAAAATGTGAATCTGTGATCAATACTTGCACAACATTAGAGGCTCCAACCTCCTCTATAGCATCTCGCAAAATCTGAAATTGGAAGGTTGCATCCTTCCTTTTGCCCGAACAATCTATAGCTCTAAGAAAATAAGAGCCTGCTGTACTAGTCACAATAAGATTGATGGGTGGCCGATGTTTGATATCGGTCCACCCATCCATAACTATGGAGCAGCCATTTGTCAACCATGTTTGTCTCATGTCCTCCATCAAAATACTCACCTTGGAGTACTCTTTATCAAGTAGAGTGGTGCGTAGCTTAGTTTCTCCAGGTGGAACATATGAGGGACCAGCAGCTATTATATCTTTGCACATTTTTTTAAAATATGGTGAACATGAGACATGAAATGGTATGGCATTACCATAAAAAAACTTGGCAATAGAGGAATCAGCCCCATCTTTTACTGTAACATTAAACATATCAGCAACATGCATACTTCTTTTCTTTCCTCTAGTAGAATCCTCCCCCACATGAGATCGAGAAGCTGAAGCAACATCCATTGATGGTGTAGGCATTCCCATACTAGGCTGCAAACTCTCAATTGAAACCCCTTTCTTTAATGCCTCCCCCTCCATATGCAATCTAGTTGCCTCAATTTTTTCTTGTTGGGTTATTTTTCTACACCCTTTCACCCCTTGACAACCAATCCACAAAAGATGGCAATAAACTCTCGTATAGCTGCCCTTGTATTGTTTGTGGCACAAATGACACTCCCATAATCTACTACCCCCCGAATTTTTTTTTTTATCTTTATCAACTCTTGTTGCAAATTGTAGCAGAGGCTTTTTGGGGTTAAATGGGCCTTTTGCCCATTTTTTGAGGGTTTCAGATGGACATTCAAATTGGTTTGAGCTTGCCGACCCTACTCCACTCCCACTCTCTGAACACCCCCCAATGTTTGCAGTTGCACTATTTCTAGGTCTATTTCTTGTTCTTTGAGTTTGAGTTCTTTCTTGTATTTGAATTTCAATATCATGATCATCACTTTCACTATCACTGCTGCTACTCATGATTGTTTTTTAAATTCAAAGAGCTGCAAGTTGAAAAAAAAATAAAAAAAAAACCCACAATGCCCTTCTTATGTGTTGGTAAAACTTAAAAAAATCTTGCAAAAATTAAAAAGAAATAGCAAATACAAAAAAAAAGATGAAAAACATACCTCTAATATGCTGAAATGATGCCCTAAGCTCCTCTCCAACCTGCTGTTTTCTCCTTCACTCAGCTGCTCCTCTTTTGCTTTCCTTCACTTCACAATGGAAAAGTAAAAATGAGTTACTTTTTTCTCATTTTGGAGTTTAAATGTCACTTACATTAGGTCAAGTGTGATGGGGCGTCTCTTGTGGGCCCACCCATAGCTTTATTTTTTTTTTTTGGCTGGGCCGTAGGGTATTGCTAGAAGTACCCAGTACGGTCGGGGTACAGCCAGGCAGTATCGGGTACTTCTAGCAGTACCCAAGTCCCCTAAAAGTACCCTAAAAGTACTCGAGTCCCCTTTTTTTTGGGAAACCGTCCCCTAGAAGTACCGGGTACTTGGATGGCAAAGGGGTATTGCTAGGGTACGTTTCCTAGCCGTACCCGCATCCCCGTTTCGTACCCGGTACGGGAAACAGGTAAAAACCATAGGGGACGCGTCCCTGTGGAGCATAGGTTTTATGTCATATGGATAATTCCAGTAAGAGTTATAGGACACGTTGCAGGTGGGAGAATTTAATTTTAGTTTTTATTTGTTTTTATGGTTTCTTCTTTTTTTTTTTGTTTATTTTCGTTTTATTTTTTTTATTAAAAATAAAATTTAACATATTAAAAATTAATCAATTTTTAAATGTTTTAATTTTCAGATTATTAAAATTTAATATCTTAAAATATTTAGTTTAGACCATTAATTATCAACATATTAAATTGAATATATTTAGTATTGAAATAAATTGCGATTATAAATAATATTCTTTTGACGATTGTATGACCATTATTAAAAAAGTATACAATATAATTTTCTACGATTATTTGAAATTAATCATAGTCCTTATTAAATTTTGATTATTGTGTTAATTATTTGGTATTATTTAATATTTTAAAATATTTAATCTAGATGATTAATTATTAATATTTAATTGAATTTATTTAGTATTTATAAATTATAATGTTTAACTTAAAACTAAGTTACTGGGTTCGGCTCCCTAGCTCAGGGTCTTGGTCCGGGTTTGTTCCGGGTACTGGTCCTGGTCCGGTCCCTCTGTGGGTTCGACCAAGGTTCGGTATTTGGAGTCCTGGTTTGCCGATGAAGAACCCGGGCGAACCCGAGAAGAACCCAGGTCGAACCCGGGCGAACCCACGCGATTGGACGTCTAAAAAGTGTTTCTTTTTGCATTTTTTAATTTATTTCTGCAATTTGACTTTGACCCACGCCCAAGGGAACCCTAAAAGTGACCTCTAAAACACTTTAAACACCTAAACTACATCATTTTTATTCATTTGATGATTAAAACTGTAATAGTGTTGTAATATTGAACTTGAAGTTTGAACGATGAATATTTATATTTATCATGCATGTTTAAAAAAAAATTAAATGTTTTAACTTTTAAATGATATTCAAGTTTATGGTGGTTTTGTTGTTTATATGATGTTATGTGATGTTCTAATCCTAATTCATGCTTCTAGGCTGCATATATATATCTAAGTTACCGGTTTGGGTTCGGGTTCGGGGGTTCGGTTCGCCGGTTCGGCTAAATTTTTTGGGGGGTGGGTTCGGTTCGTTTTGGGTTCGTTAGTACAAAAAACATGTAAAATATATATATATATATATAAATGCAGCTTAGAAGCATGAATTAGGATTAGAATATCACATAACATCATATAAACAACAAAACCACCATAAACTTGAATGTCATTTAAAACATTCATATAAACTTGAATTATGTTGCTGCTGTTCCATGGCATGATGATACCAGGTCTGGTCGTTCTCTCGGATGTCTGATTTCTGATGGCTGGAGAAATAATCTGAGTTGCTTCTATCTTCTGAGTCTGAGTTTAATTTAAGCTTGTAAAGGAGCATCAGGAAATACTTTGTAACAGATCGAATAGCCAGTGTATAAGCATAGGCCCTGTTGCTATAGTCCATTCTATTGAAAACATATTGTCATTAAGTTCTAAAACAATTCCTGAGTTGGTTGTAATCTGATATTAATTTCTGCGCATAGTATATTGCAAAAACCAGTCTTATATGAGGCCAAAAATAATCTAGTTTTGCTTGCCAATGATATATATGCATGTTCTTAGCTGTGTCAATCAATCTACCTCCGTCTTGTGTTAAGTTCGATTAAATAGAATATCTATCAAACTGGAAAAAAATGCTCAAAAAACCACTTTTTGGATGCCTGGGCATGTGGGTTCTGTCTTGGTTCGCCTGGGTTCTGTTTGGGTTCTGCCCGGGTTCTCTTGGGTTCTGCCTGGGCAAACCAGACCCAAAAATGAAGGACCCTGGTAGAACCGAACCAGTACCCGAACCAGGACCGCCTAGGCATGTGGGTTCTGTCTTGGTTCGCTTGGGTTCTGTTTGGGTTTTGCCTGGGTTCTCTTGGGTTCTGCCTGGGCGAACCAGACCCAAAAATGAAGGACCCTGGTCGAACCCACAGGCGAACTGAACCAGTACCCGAACCAGGACCAGAACCGGGGGTAAAATAGAAGAACCCGGTAACTTAGATATATATTTTTATTTTTACATGTTTTTCAGTTTTTGTACTAACGAACCCAAAACGAACCGAACCCACCCCCCAAAAAATTTAGCCGAACCGGCGAACCGAACCCTCGAACCCAAACCCGAACCGGCTACTTAGACTTAAAAATTTGAAACATATATATATTTAATATTTAAAAATTTATGTAAGGCGAATTTAATAATGAATTTTTTCCCTTCCTGAACTTCTTCCAAATTTTATTGTTGCCGAACACAAACACAAACTTGAACCTTGTGACATAGATTTTATCTGTAATTTGTTTGCTTGGGACAAAAGCGGATTTGTTATGGGAAATAATATTTGGCTGTAGTGCTTGATTTTCCTGGTTATGAGTTTGGAGATTATATTGTAGACCCTATTGCATTGTGCCATTGGTTGATACTGGTCCATGTGCTTGATTGGCTTGATTTTGCCAGCTATGAGTTTTGTGATTATTATGTAGACCCTATTGCATGATGCAATTGGTTAAATGCTGGTCCATGTGCTTGATCTGGACCACATTCAAGATCAATACCAGGTGGGCAGCTTTAACACTGGACAACTGTTTTGTTTCTTTTTGATTCTTCAACTGCACCAAGCAATTCTGTTTTGATTAGATCCAAGATGTTTGGTAAAAATAGGTCAGGAGCCCATCTTGTCCTGATGTTTTGTCTGATTGAAAGAATACAATGTTCCTGAGTTCCTATTCCATTGTCAGTTGTATTAAGATGTTGATACTCTTATTTATATTCAAATATTATAAATTTATTTAGAATTTGAATGCTTCTCTACATTTCCTTTAATTTATATGAGCTTTCTCCTTCAATCCATCGTAAAAGTTCAGAATACAATAATAAATATCAAAAGTCAAGTGTTAAAGATCAATAGACAAGAAAAAAAAGTTTTTTCAGGTTAAGTATTTTGAAAGTTCGAAGATTAATTATTTTTTGATTTTTGCTACGTATTAAATATGGCAAGTGTTAAAATATGATACAGAAAACAGCGATCATCATAAGAAAGCTTATCATATATGCAAAAAGGTGTCAAAGGGAAGTAGCGGAAAGGGAGAAACACTCAAACAATTTAAATGGAGATGATGATGGATGCTAAGCTAGACATGGAGTCCCATCATCCATAAGCTTAACCATCACGATGTTGGCTTGTTAGTTTATTTTATTTTTCTTAAGCAAAGGCAACTTGCTATCTTATTTTCATATGAACATCACCCCAACTCGCAGTTTTTATTGAGATGAGGGATTTAGAAGAAAGAATCATCTATTCATAAAAATTGACATAGTTTTCCTGGAAAAAGAACCTTGCAAAGAAATTTAAATTGTGGAAATCTAAAACATTTAATTCTTGCATTCAATTTTTTTTGGAATTTTGTCAAATATATGATCAGTTTCTTGGGTTCTAGTACAGATCAGTGCGACTATAAGTGGGAGGGAATGGACTTGCCCAGATAATTGCATTGGTGCCACTCATGTAGTCTTCAAACTGCTAAGACATATGAAGATGATTCACACGAGCTTGAAAAAGTCTTGTAATAATAACTAATAGAAGTATAGAGTTTCCAGTGGAATGGAATTAATTAAAAACTAAGTACCTTTGAACTAAATGAAAAGCTTTCTGAATCAACAGAGCAACATTAGATCTTTTGCAGCTTTTATTTAGTGTCTTCCGTGAGGGTTCAGATTGTGATTATATCAATTAGTGTGTGATGGTCCTTCTCAAACTCGGCCTGGCATTTAGGTTCAGGCTTCTTCTTCTAGGTAAAGGCTAGCAAAAATATGAGCAATTTTAATGGTACGATGAATATTTGGGTCTGCCCTTTCAGCTAAAAGTAAATTATGAACGAGATGTACAATATGATGGGACTGTATAGAGGTACACTGGAGAAGACCATATCTTTGAAACATTTAGGATGGAGACCAATCAAAGTATCTACTCTGTGGCTAAATGCAGAAGCTTGTAAGAGCTCTAAGCAGTAGATTATATTCACTATTCTTGCCCCCTACTAACTAATGCCTAAAGGTATTTGTGTGCTAAGTGGGTCCTCCTCCTTTACAATTATAACCAATATACAAGAGGAAAAGTGTTGTAAGTGTAATAATCATTCATGGAGGTCATCTTGAGATGATTTAAAACACACATGGGTCAAATCCTGTGAAGATAAAAATTCATCTACTCCATGCTTGAAGAGCTCATTAAGTTGGCTTGCCTTGCCATTTGTTCCCTTACCAAACTTAATAAATGGTCCTTGGATGGTTCTGGGGTGCCAAAGCGTGACAAAATGAGGGAAAGAAAGAAGCTTGTTACGAAAATTCTGTGCACAACTTAAGAAATGACCCTTGGATGATGTTGGGGGTAATAGATAGACAAGAAGAGGGAAAGAAATAAACTTTTACTAGAGAAGCTACATGGAAAGTCCAGGAGTGTTAATGATATTATTCAGATTAGTGATGAATACTTCAGACAATGAAGAGATAAGTTTAAATGTAGCACTAAATGCTATTTAAATTTATACTTGCATATTCAAATTTAATTCATGAAGCCGACTTCTTGATTAATGATTAAATATAAATAAAATATAATGAAAAGACACGATTTTTTATTAAGGCCAACCTTGATACAAAGAGGCGTGAATTTTGAGAAAGACGTCTTATGTAAAGTGGCCGACCTCTCTTATGAAGGGGTGCGATTTCATTAGAGTGCCTATATATATGACTCTTCACATTCGTATTTGATCAAGTTATTCAAGTTCATCAAGCAGATCGAATTCAAGGAGAACGACGCATTTGTATAGAGGAGGTCGATCTGAGCAGCAGATCATCATTTTGTATCAGCAGATTATTGTATACTGTTTGTATTTGCATCTGAGAGAGGTGCGAATTATCCATTGCATCAAATTTGGCTTTGTGTTGGCCTGAGTTGTAAGCAGATTGCTGTTCTTAATACATTCAATATATAAGAGATATATTGGCTGGGTTTTTCTCCCTCAGGAGGAGGGTTTTCCCAGGGTATCTTGCTGTGTTTATTGTCTTATGTGTTGCATCTTCTGATTGCTTTCATTTCTGATCATAATTTAACATGGTATCAGAGCGGGTTTGAAAAAGATCGTGATCAGATTTGTTTTGCAGCACTCTCTTTAATCTTTTTCTGTCTATCTCTATTTGAGTTTCAAGATGGTGAATGGTCTGAAAATCGAGGATAGACTCGAAGGAGCTTCTAACTATACATCATGGAGGTTCAGGATCATGCTCACCTTGGAAGAGAATGATTTGGCTGAGTTTGTGGAAACAAAAGTCCCCGAACCTGAGGAGGAAGAAGAGAAGTTGCAATGGAGGAAGAAAGATACTGGGGCAAGAAAGTGTTGGTTGATTCCGTTAAAGATCATGTTGTTCCAATTGTCTCCAAGTTGAAGACGGCAAGGGAAATGTTCGAAACATTGGAAGAGATGTACGAAATCAACAACACCAGCCGGGCACTTGCACTGAAGCAACAACTTCATCACATTAAGATGGCGGAAGGAGAATTTGTCATCACCTACTTCATGAAGATTTCCGAATTGAGAGATCAGCTCTCTACCATTGGTCATATTGTTGACAACAAGGATTTGACCATGTTGGCACTTAATGGTCTTCCTTCATCTTGGGAGTCTTACATTCAAGGAATCAGTTCGAGATCGAAACTTCCCAAGTTTGATCGATTGAGGGCTGACTGTATTCAAGAGGAGTTGAGGTTGGCAGCTAGAGGCGTTGGTCAAAGTTCAAAGAATGAAGATATACATGTTCTTGCCTCTCATTCGTCGAAGAAAGGAAAAGTTTGGAAGAAAGGGTTCTTCAAGAGGAATAGAGATAAAGGGTCAGATGGTGCTCCTGCATTCAAGAAGAAGTGGGATCTCTCTCGTGTTCAATGCTTTAGATGTGACAAATTTGGTCACTATGCGAAGGATTGTCCTACCAGGCCTAATCAACATGTTTCATTTGCAGATGTGATTGAGATCTCTCCCCAAAATGATTCTAGTGAATTTCTACTCTAGTCATGGGCCTATGTTCAAGCCGTGAAGGTTGTGTACTGATTGAAGCACAAGAGCAGCGTATCATACTGTGTCCACCCTTTAGAATATTTAAGAGATAAGTATTCCTTGTTTTGATTGTAATTACCCTTCTAGGCTAAAATTCAGTTTGTTGAGTTGTGCAAATCTGACATTATTTACTTAGGATTATGTGTGACCAGTACATAGTGATCACTGTGATAAGATTCTTTAGAATTATTCATTGCAAGTTGTATCATGCTAATTTGTGAAGTTTGTCTTTTGTTTTGCTAAGATTAGCTCTTCCGAGAAATTGAAAGAAAGACATGTCATGATTGATGAATTAATTATCTATTACTCAGGAGATTTTGAATTCTATGAGATAAGCATTGCATGGTTGAATAATGCTCATGAATTGTTTTGTAGTTATTAATTCATGCTATAACATTGAAATAGTCAATCATGTATGCTCCTAGTTATGGTATGTCTATTTGAGATAGTTGTGTCCCATGACCTATTAGTAATTT
Source organism: Sequoiadendron giganteum (assembly GCA_007115665.2). Taxonomy (NCBI): domain Eukaryota; kingdom Viridiplantae; phylum Streptophyta; class Pinopsida; order Cupressales; family Cupressaceae; genus Sequoiadendron; species Sequoiadendron giganteum. The sequence goes on from CM021104.1 coordinate 446,442,015, forward strand.
CTTCTTAATGCTTTCAGGATAAATCAAGAAGCGTAAGAGATTTCTTTCAAAGAAGAGCTTGATGCATCCTATAGGTTGAAGAATGGAGACTCTAATTATAGCTATGAGACTAAGTGAATGGCTGAAGACATTTTTTCGAAGAGGAAGAATTAACCTTAAGAGGGAGTTCTATGACTCGCTGAGAATAAGTAAGGGTTGCAATGTTGCAAAGCCAGATGCAAAATTATTGAAGTACCTCTTCAACAGTTGGGTTTTGAATTGCTCAAGTCAAGTTAACCTGGATTTAACATTGGTAGCTCCGCAAACCTATTCAGAATAGAGTGATCTGGGATGCGGTCGAAGAGGACAACCTTGAATCTCTATAGAGGTATGCGCTGGAAACCATTTCTCTAAGGCAAGCGTTGTAGGCAATCTTGGACAATGAGGTCAAGTGGTTGATGCAAGTGATTGAAGATTCAAAGGGAGCCTACTGAACCTAAAGAAGATGGTTGTGTTGCTCTGGATGCTGTTTTAGTTGAGGTCTGCGATGATATCCTGGTATAGCAGGAAGCGGTCTTCTGTGGCACTGAGTACAGCAGAAGCCGAGTACATTACAGCTTGTGTGGCAGCTCGAGAAGCAGTGTGGCTTCGAAAGCTCCGTGCAGGATTGGTTGGACAATCATTGAAGCCAACTGTCATCCATTGTGTTAATCAAAGCTTTGAGAAACTTTTTGTCTTTCCAAGTGTTTCATGACAAAACTAAGCATGCCATTATATCAAAGATATGGTATTGAGGAAAGATATTTAGTTGAGGTCATAGTGACGAGACTCGGACTCGGACTCGGCTCAGACTCAGCTAGGGTGACTTGACTCGGGACTCGAGGACTCAGGACTCGAACTCGGCGCAGACTCGGCAAAATGAAAAAAAGTTGAAAAAACCCTAGAAATTTAGAGATTTTTAAGGATTTGAAACTTGTTTCAAGCACCCTTTATTGAATACAACACAAATAAAAGCAAATTTGATCACATACACAAGTATACAGCGATCACATAACTATAAAGTACACAAATTGTAGTTGTGCCGCTGAAGGAAATAGCATACTTAGATATATAAAATTAGTCAAATGTATACAAAACTCATGGAATATGAAATCCATAACATTAAATGTTCCATACAAATATGAAATATCAAAACAATAGCTATAAGTCTATGACACTATGGCATAATGGAGCTAGTATCCTTCCTACGAAGGCGTCTAAGGATCCTGGTTGATGAAAAGTTACTTACATAAGTATTGTAAAATGAAAAGTTTTAAGTTTTTAACTTTAAGTTTGAATTCAATAATGAGATACATCTAGATTCTAAAATAATAAAATTTAAATATAAATTTTAGAACAATTAAACGAAAAAGAATTACCTAGCTACATGGAAGGGAATGGTGCAGTAGTACCAAAAGTCTACAATTGTCTTTTTTGCTGCATCATGTGCGTCCTTGTTCCAACCCATGCTATCAAGCGACGGTTGGGAACCAGGAGTAGTGCGTGCTACAAAATATGAGTCCATGACATCAAATGTTCCAAACAAATATGAAATATCAAAACAATAACTACAAGTCTATGGCTCAAAGGAGTTTGCATCCTTCCTACAAAGGCATCTAAGGTGGGTACTAGATGATGTAGCAATTGCAGCCATAGTCTCTGCTTGTGACTCCATGCCACCCTCACCAACATTAGTTTTGGATGTGTTTGCTCATGCTTTAGCCTCCTCCTCTGCCATGGCTATAGCCTCAACCTCTCTATCTACCCAGTCAACCCAATCAAGGTCCTCATCACTAGCACAAGTATACATCGATCATATAAGTATAACTATAAACACAAATTGTAGCTGAGTTGCTCAAGCAAATAGCACACTTAGATATATAGTCAAAGACTCAAATGTATACAAAACTCATGGAATATGAAATCCATGACATCAAATGTTCCAAACAAATATGACAATAGCACACTTAGATATATAGTCAAAGACTCAAATGTATACAAAACTCATGGAATATGAAATCTATGACATATCAAAAGATTCAAAACAATAACTAGAAGCCTATGGCTCAAAAGAGCCTGCATCTTTCCTATGAATGTGTCTAAGATAGGTCCTGGATGATGTAGTAGCCATAATCTCAAGTATCAGGGAAATTGCCCTAATGGGGTTGAGAGGTAGTGCCCTTTGTGGGGGTTTAGGCGCAGTGCCTCTAATGGGGTCAAGGGTCAACACCCCTCGTGGGGGTTTGGGGGCAGTTCCCCTAATGGGGTCAAGGGGCAGCGCCCCTAGCGGGGGTCTGGGGGCAGTGCCACCAGCGGGGTCAAGGGGCAGCGCCCCCAGCGGGGTCGAGGGGTGCTGCCCCTCGCAGGGTCTTGGGGCAGCGCCCTGGGCACACTCCCTGTCGCGATACAGGGCGGGGTCAAGGGGCAGTGCCCTCGCCACCAAGCCCAAATTAAGACCTCCAAAACCATACAAACCTCCATGGCGTACATCATTTTGCATTCACAATAAGTAAATAAAAATAAAAAATAAAATTCAAATTTCATGTATTTTTTTGCACTTTCAAACCTTGCCTATTGTTGAGTCCTGCTGACGGGACTCGTTTGGACTCGGCGAGTTTGGCGAGTCTACCAGACTTGGCGAGTCCAGCTAGGACTCGGCCATGGCTGAGTTCGAGCCCCCAGGACCTGGCCAAGGGTGCTCGGCTCGAGACTCGCCGAGTTCCGGCGAGTCTCGTTACTATGGTTGAGGTATATCTGCATTGATGAGCAGATGGCAGTTATTCTCATCAAGCATCTTTTTAGGATAATGTTTGTGTACCTTCGAGACAAGCTTGATATGGTGGAAAATGAAACCCTAGCTGAGAGGGAGTCTCAGTGTCAGTGTTCCTTCCTTTAATGAGTTCTTCTTTGAGAGAAGTTTGAGGTGAAATCCCTTGGTAATGAGTTCTTCTCTTAGGAGAAGTTTGAGGTGAAATCCCTTGGTAATGAGTTCTTCTCTTAGGAGAAGTTCGAGGTGGAATCCTTTGTTAATGCATTCTTCTCTTAGGAGAAGTTTGAGGTGAAAGCCCTTGTTTCCACCCTCTGGGAGAGCCATGGAGGATGTCATATGTGTGACTCCATGACAACATCACGTGAGGGAGTCCGTGATGATTTACTTGTACTTGTGTTTCACCCTCTGGGAGAGCCATGGTGAAAGTCATGTTGAGGTGACAACATCACGCAAGTGATGAACACTTTTACATACCATACATGGTTGTAGCCATTATGGTTGATATCATGTTGAGGTGATATCTGATATCACGATGAGGTGATATCTTTCTTTTCCACATATGGGTGTAGACATTGTGGTAGCTTTCCCGATGAGGTGATAAGCTCTTTTCATGGACTGAGCCATGTTGACTAACATCATTATGAGGTGATACATTTTGTACAGCTAAAAGTATTCCTCCCTATCTGAGAGAGAGTGTTAATGATATTATTCAGATTAGTGATGAATACTTCAGACAATGAAGAGATAAATTTAAATGTAGCACTAAATGCTATTTAAATTTATACTTGCATATTTGAATTTAATTCATGAAGCCGACTTCTTGATTAATGATTAAATATAAATAAAATATAATGAAAAGACACGATTTTTTATTAAGGCCGACCTTGATACAAAGAGGCGCGAATTTTGAGAAAGACTTCTTATGTAAAGTGGCCGACCTCTCTTATGAAGGGGTGCGATTTCATTAGAGTGCCTATATATATGACTCTTCACATTCGTATTTGATCATCAAGTTATTCAAGTTCATCAAGCAGATCGAATTCAAGGAGAACGACGCATTTGTATAGAGGAGGTTGATCTGAGCAGCAGATCATCATTTTGTATCAGCAGATTATTGTATACTGTTTGTATTTGCATCTGAGAGAGGTGCGAATTATCCATTGCATCAAATTTGGCTTTGTGTTGGCCTGAGTTGTAAGCAGATTGCTGTTCTTAATATATTCAATATATAAGAGATATATTGGCTGGGTTTTTCTCCCTCAGGAGGAGGGTTTTCCCAGGGTATCTTGCTGTGTTTATTGTCTTATGTGTTGCATCTTCTGATTGCTTTCATTTCTGATCATAAAATTAACAGCTTGTTACGAAAATTCTGTGCACAACTTAAGAAATGACCCTTGGATGATGTTGGGGGTAATAGATAGACAAGCAGAGGGAAAGAAATAAACTTTTACTAGAGAAGCTACATGGAAAGTTGGGGAAGGAGCTGGCCTGGGTAAAAGGCGTCACTAAAATATCTTAGTGGATCTTTAAAGTGGAGATAAATATTTCTTCCAGGCTTAAGAAAATCATGTTTTTTAGTGTTTTTTTCTGATCATTCATCGACAATTTCTTAGTCTAACTGGCAACCAAGGTGAATAATGAATGAGGTGTAATACGATGGGATCATATTGAGGGAATCTGGAGTAGACTATATCTTTGAAATATTTAATATGGAGACCAATAAAGCATGTACTTTATGCTTATAGGAGGAATGCCCAAAGCAGTAGACTACATTACATTCACCATTCCTCCCCCACTAACAAATGCCTAAATATACTTGTGTTAAGGGGGTCCTCTTGCCTTATGATATTAGAAATATACAAGAGAAAAAGTGTCATTAGTGTAAATGGTTACTTATGGAGGTCATCTTGAAATGACATAAAACACATGGGTGAAAAATAAAAACTACATTTACTTCATGTTTGAAGCACTCAGTTTGGAGTGCCTTGCCATCTGAGTCAAGGGAAAGAGGAAATTTATTATGCAAATTCTTTGTTCAACTAAGAAGTGGCCCTCGGATGATGTTCGGGGTGCTAAGTGACAAGAAGAGGGAAAGAAAGAAACTTGTACAAGAGTGGCTACATGGAAAGCTAGGGGAGGAGCTGGCTTGTGCAGATGGCCTTGCTGAAAGATCTTAGGGATCTTTCAAAAAGAGATAAATGTTTCTCCCTGACTTAAAGAGAATCACATTTTCAAGTGTTTTTGTCTGACAATTCAATGAATTCATTGACAATTTCTTTGAATAATCAGCAATTAGGGTGAATAGAGAAACAAGTTGTGAGTTTTTTGTGCATAATCTTGCATTTATTATCATTATATATGTTCACAGGACAATAGCTAGTTAAGCGTCTGAAATCTTAGTCTTGCTAGTGGATGGCATACTAAAATAGTCCTGAGCTTCCTCCCAAAGAATGTGTGAGCAAAGATCTCAGATCTCAGATCCTATGGTTACACAGTAAGAGAATAAAATTAAAGGACAGGTCTAGGAAAACAAACTCTAAAATATATAAGAGAAGGAAAAGTCACTAGCAAAAGAAATTTGTGGTGATGAATGAGTTATTGTGGTGAAGGGACCAGAAGCAGTAAACATGGAGACCGGATAAATATGGCCACTGCAATGAATGATCAACATAGACTGAGATTCTGCAGATTCTGTCTTGAATATCATTCAGATCCATTGTATTCCGAATGAAGCTTAAGCTTTCCATCCATTGTATACTTCAAACAGTTGTATGCACAACTCTTGGGGCTTTCGTCTCTTGATATCTTGCACCCACAGTTGTATTGTCAATCTGCTTCTGCACAGATTGCTTTTTATCAGCAACCTTTTGCTTTTAACATCTCTTGTTGAGATATAACCTTAGTTTGCATGTTTGTAAAGTTTGCCATCTCTGCTTTGAAAGATTTCATAACTTAATTGGGAGCATTAAGTTTTAAGTTCCTTATCTCATCTTGTAGTCCATGGATGGCAAAGGTAGCAGCATCCTTGAGAGTGGAAGATAACCTGGAATATTCTCAAGAAAGTTCACCAGGGCTAATGTATAATTTTCTTTAACCAATTCATCATGTCTGCCTGAAGCTCACAAATTTTTGCATTAATTGATTTAAGGCAGTACTTTGACAAGTATTAAAAAAAATGCAAACAATTGTGCTTTTTAGAGATTGAGAAAGCTCGTTTTTGTTTTTCAATAAATTGGTTAATAGTAAATACTAACACCTGATCTCTTATTTAATGCACAGGGTAGTGTGCCATCAAGCTTAGAAAACCGTTTGGCTTATAAACTATGGTGGATGCTTACTGATATTTAGATTAACAATTCAACAATTCTGGTAATATTGGACTAAGGGATCTGCCTGCTCTTAAAAGTCTATGGAGCATGGCACCATATTCTGTCATTGGTTGCCATAGGTCCACAATTTAAAGCAAGATTGAAGTGATGATAAATAGGTAAACAATTATTGATATAAATACCCTTCTAATTTCTGGATATTAATCGTTCCTAGCATACTCAATTCTCTTTTTGAAATTTTATTACTATTTTTTCCATTGTCATACTTTTCAAACTTTATCTTTGTCAATTTAAAACATGCTTGAGTGCAGGAACTTGGGTAAAGGCAACTCTGCAGTGTGCTTATGGTGATTCCCTATGAGTAGCCATATTTTGATTACAAGAAGTCAGTCTTGACTTTTTTCAACAAAGCAAAATTGAACAAATGCCCTTATGCCATGAACTAATAAGGTCTTTTAGAGGATTCATTAGTATTTAGAGTGGCTACTTAGCTTGAAAAGTAAGCACAAGTACAACAAAATTCGTTTAATCCAAGAGAATAACAACATGATTTAGTTTTAGCAACGTCATACTATTTTGGTTTTAGCAACAAAGAAGTGATTTGGTTTTAGTGACAAATAAGCAAATTCAGTTTCAGCAAAACAAAGAACCGATTTGGTTTTAGCAACAATGATTCAATTCAGGTTTGCCAAGATTATCAATAATATATTTCAAATACCTTTTCACAGCTTCTGTAGATTTGCATAGGTCTGAAGTGTAAGAGTCTGATGTGACACTGTCAAGAAAAATTGCCCGTAGGCAGTGCTGTTGCTAAAGCAGGCCCCTTACGAAAGCTTTATACCTTGTTTGAGCTTTCAAAATCCTTTTTTGTTACAGACCTCTACAACTTGCACTTCAACAATACACATGTTGTAGTTGCTTTGCTATCAGTAGGTTAGAAGGTTGCATAAAAATTTCTTGCATTTATCATGGCTGCATATCTGCATGCTAATATTCTCAGCACACAGATGAATGGGAAGGTGGAAATAGTCAGAGGCCCTGTATCTTTTGGTGCATTTAGCATCAAGAAATAGCTTTGGATATATGTAATGGCCAGGCCTCAATCTGTTTCGGTGTCGTATATTTTACAGGTCATGCAGCCTGTCATATAAGAAACCATTGATTCCTGTACTATTTTATTCATTGTTTGAGGATGCCATGCCATGCATTTATCTTAGGCAACATGTGTTACATTATTACCATCTGTTTTCATGCTGTAAATAATTTTTAATTTATTGCCAACATGGGCAAACAGATTACATGTGTGTGTTAAGTAGAACCCTCATCTTTCAGTGTCTCGGTTTCATGATGGAAACTCAATTTCTCTACCTGGCCTCATTCAAGAGTCTTTCAGGTTTCCAATTCCTTATTTATTTTTTTGTGCCCATTGATGAAAGATTTAAATACGAATAAGCTTAACCTCCTCAGTTTATGATATCCTGGCTGCAGTTTTTTCATGATTGTAATGTATTTTTTAATCTTTTGATCTTGTAGGGATACAAACATAGAAGGATCCACAATATCTAATGATGCTTTAACCGAAAGTGTAGACCCATCTGCGGGACCTGTACAACTTTCAGATTTGCAGAGAATATTAAGTAATCTGGGTCAATCAGGTATTATTGCCAATTAATTGTCTCATAAACAACATTCTGTATGCAGGCATTATTCTGTATATTATTATACAAAATTTGTTCTCATTATCATGTTTGCTACTGCAGAAGTGAGCTTAGCAGGGGTTCAAGATACGGGTACAAATTTGAGAATAAGTTTTACTTTTTCTTTATATTTCACTTTAGATTTCTTGCTATATTTAGAATGTCCTATCTTAACAAAAGAAGCTTCAATTGAACAGGCCCAAGTTTAGGAGATATTTTGAAGCCTGAATTAGTTCTGCCGATGGTTGAACATTTCCCTTTAGAAGATCGACTGACCTCCTATTTACCAGAGGTTAGTCAAATTAGGGTGCAGTTGAGTGTCTTTTTCAAGGAGAGTTTGATTCAGAAATTGGTAGAACAATTTTTTATATTCAAGCATGTGGCAGGGCACCTGGACTCGTGAAGCATTTGTGGAATTACTTCAAAGCTCACAGTTCCGCCAGCAAGTTGAGGCTTTTAATCATGTATGGTCTTTTTCTTTATTGTTTCTTGTAAGCCTTCATTTTAACAGGAAATACTGCTGTGTTCTTATCTATTGGGAATTCAAAATGGTCTTTGCTTTTTAGTTTTTCATACAAGGTATTTGAATCTTTGACAACCATTTATTGCACTATAATCTGCAGGTACTTCGGACAGGCCGTGTTGATTTGTCACAGTTTGGGATTGATCCTCAGAAATGTAAGTGGTTAAAATTATCTTCCTTATTATTTTTCTATTTTGATTTGATATTTGACAGTGCCCGATGGATACTAAGTGCGTTCTAAAGGCAATGTTGTAAATTTGTAGTACTCTGGTTGTATCATTCTGGGAGTAAAGATTGATTCCGATGTTTGTGTTGTTCAAAACGATATATGTTCTGAATTTATGGAAGAAATTGATGTGCAGATAATTTCACTGTTGCATCCTTTCTTGAAGCATTAGATGATGCAGTTGCAAAGAATCTAGAAACAAGTAGTACAGTTGATTCATTACCTGTTTCTACAGAGGAAACAAGGCAAGAGGACAATAAAGACATTGATTATAACCCCCAGAAACAAAGTACGGGACGAGATTCAATGGATGAAGGTCATTAGCAAAAATGATCACTAATTATTTTCTGTGAATAATTTTCCTTGTCCCCTCTCTTATCCTTACCTCTAGTCCTTCCCAGAATATTTATCGGGATGATGGGGGCAGGGATTTTGCTGTCAGAATGGCTCTTATTTGTACTCATTTGTATTTTCAATCTAATTCATTATCTCATTAAAGATCTATTGCAAACTTTTTCGGTTTTCTTGCAGCTACAGAAGTTTCTGCTTGTCAAATTTTTGTGTTGATTAATTAGTGAATCAAATTACTTTAATTATTCACAATACAAGATTGAATGTTAATGCTGATTATATTTAGTTTTCGTTTGAGTTATATATGCATGTACGTATGAATATCTTAGTGTTTCTTCCTTAAGAAAAGATTGGGATGTTTTATGCCTTTGTTAAGTATGGTGTCTCTATTCCAATTTATTGTTATACTGTTTTAAGATGAAAGTGCAGTTCATCTGGGTTAAAGCTAATGACGACAAGTTTGTGTATAGTTAGATTTATAACTCTCGTTCATTAATTGAAATGCTAATTTCCTTCTCATTATACATTAACAGACGTGAAAGCTGAACTGGGAAACAACTAGCATGCCGATATTTTAAGAAGTGTTCAGCTTTTGTCAATATTGTAAGAGTATTCACAGGGTAGAAGACATGCACATAGGGTACAATTTTTTTGTTAGCATGCAATTTCTTTAAATTCTTAGGAGTAATGTCACTTGTAAAAGCTTTCCTTGTAGAATTCAATAATTAATCTTTTATCTAGGTATCCCATATAACAAATTCAATATAGATGCCTTGAGATTGATATCTGTTGGCATCTTTTAGATAGATGTATTTAAGAAATTTTTGATAGTTCTAATTATTTTGATGTTGGCTATTTGATAGTTGTTAACAAGCTTGTGCAATTACACTCCACCCTGTACTGGCACCGTAGGTTATGCCTCTCGGTGCAATAAGCCATTTTGCTAATTGATGATAGCAAGAGTCTATGGTTTTGGTTTAAAGTTATGCATTGGGTAACTCACATTGCAGTAAGAAAGATCTTGCTTTGATGGTGGGGTACTGGTGGGAAGTTTGCAAATGTTATTATGGTTTAGGAGACTAAGATCAGGAAGAGGGGCCTAAGGACAGGTTAATGATGCAATTTTCTTCCTAGTTGTATGCCGCTGGTGTAAATGGAGAATCTCCTATAAGACCTTTTCTATATGCTTGTTCATTACTGAAATTTGTTTATGTTTTCCACTCAAATAATAAAAGCAAGCAAATGTAATAGAAGGGGGATATGAGGTTTAAAACAATGCAACTTTTAAATGATACTTTTTGATATGCAATTGTTTTAAATATGCCTAGCTTGCGAAATGCAAGTCTAGAGGCCCAAGATACTTTTTTTAGACTGCAGGATTCGTGTAGCCATCCCTATAAACTACAGTGCGCCTGGTATACCTTTTTTCACGTGACTGGTGATGTTGGCGCGACACGCCATCTGGCACCACGGGGATGGGGAGATTGGACCTTGTGACCTTTTTGCTTGCAACAGGATGCTTTAGCCAATCGAGCTAGGGCCCCCACCCCTAGAGGCCCAAGATACTTAATATGCAGCTAGTAATTAATTTCCAATGAGTCATGATGATTTCACAATAATGGAGATTAAAATAGAACTACTATGCTGCTGTCCTATGAGTTTTATGTAGAATTCTGCATGTATAAAGTGTGTTGTAATGGCCAAACTAGATGTTTGATAAATGCTGTAATGTGAAGTAACGTTCTCTAATGCCTACGAAACTGCCCTAATACAAAAGCATGGAAATCGAAGAGAATAAAAGAAAAACCCAAATAGGGCTACAATGTGATGAACTAGAAAAATCTTAGCTTGTAGAAAGTGATAATGTTTGTACTAGACAAATTATAGCTTGGATGAAGCTGAAATGTATGTGGATAGCAGTAAGGGAGTCTATGTGAGGCTGGAAATACATTGGAATGGCAAATTGTAAGCCTTAGGAGGCTGCAAGCCTATGTGAGGCTGGAAATACATTGGAATAGCAGTTGTAAGCCTTAGGAGGCTGCAAATTAATAACACAGTAAATTGCAAGTTTTTATATTGCTGTAGCAATGCAAAATGATGAAGTTGTGTTTTGGGGATATCAATGTGCAAGGACAGGGATAGATAGCTTTGGAGGGCTACAAGTTTGATTGCAAAATGAAAATGCAATGTGTTCAAGGCTTAAAACAATGCTGAATAATGACTCCTTAGTGTTTCCAATAGATCATGGAACTTGTCGATCCTATGCTGTCATAAATGCTTTGACAGGGGTTGCACTTTGAATCTCTCAGAAATTGTCCCAATTTAATGTCCTGAGATCCAATTGATGCTTTTTTCCTCCTAATACCACCCAGAAACAACAGACCCCCGGGGCTACAAAACACGAATTCAAGTTACTCTTGTATGCATGCAAACCAAAGCATTGTGATAATAACCAACCATGGCTCTATCTTCACTCTATGTAGATTGGAAAATTTCAATAACAAAAATCATAGCAAATCGAAGATGTGATCCTTAGCATATAGATAACCTCTAGTGACATCCTTGGCATCTAAATGCCATAGCTACCAAGGAGGTAGCTCACTAAACATAGACTCTAGCACCTCTTGAAAAGGCTAAGGACTAATTAATGACATGTGAAACCTCAAGTGCGTGTGTTCTCATTCACTACCCCAAACAACTTATGAATAACATATAGTTTCTAAGGCGTGATGTCTAGAGGTATAGCTTGTAGTGTGGTGCTAGAAGATGAGGATGCAATACAAATCATTGGAGGTTGGGGGATTTCTCACATGTTCAAGGAGACAAGGAGTACTCCTATATTCACAGCTATGAGATTGGGTTCCACTTCCTTTAGGCAACATCCTACATGGAAAACATGTAAGAGTTAATTGCTTAAATAAGGTTAAGCCTAACCTTCCTAGAGCTCTTGGTTTTGCAATTGTGCTTTGATACAAGTGTAAAGGCATAACTTACTAAAACCCAACTAACAAATATTTTTATTGAATCTAGTTGTAAAGAAAGGTGTATCAAGAAAACATTTGTGTCATCATTGAACTCAAGTGATGTCTAGTGACATACAAGCTAAAGGAATATCGTGAGGATGAATGGGTAGTGCAAAGATAAAAGAGGTGAAGAGGAACACATCTTCAAGGTGGATGTTGTGGGGGTCAATTGACAAGAAAAGATTATGGGTTGCACACCACCCATGCAACACACCTGGCCCATAGAGGACAAGGAGTTCACTTGTAACCTAACTAATGCAAAGTCATTTGGGTTTGATTAGAGTTAGTTTTCAATATATAAACATCGAAATTCACAAGGACTAAGTACCCTTTTGTGAAATCCACACAACAATATAATGTTTTTTCTATTATAATACATTAACTATTATGTTCAAAGATTATTGATGACTTTAAAAATTATGTTATTTATTATAATGACAATCACACCTTGGTATATAATGGGTACACCGAAGAAGTGTGGAAGGTCAATTGGGGAATTTTTGGGTCTATTTTTTACATACATAGAAAATGATGTTTTTGCAACAAAGGTCTCAATGGAGTTGTGATAGCTTTAAATCAACTATGCATCCGCTTATAGGGATCCCAACACAACTAAAATAAAACCTCTAAATCAAGAAGATAATAAGGATTCATTACCAATAGGCTCATGTTATGTTTGCAATAGAGAGAGAGGGAGATATGGGATACAAAGAGGGAGAGATATAGAGGGAAGAGAGAGAGCTAAGGAGATAGAGATAGAGAGAGGGATATGGAGAGAAAGATAGGGAGAGATAAAGTGAGAGGACAAAGGGATAGATAGAAATGAAAGAGATAAATTTATAGAGAGGGGGAAAGGGAGAGAATGAGAGCAAGATAGAAATATAAAGATACAGATAGGAAGTGATATATAGAGTAGAGAGGGAACAATATATGGGTAGAGATAGATGGATAGATAATGAGATAGAGATAGAGGGAGATACGTAAGAATTTAAATATGGAGAGATAGAGATAGAGATAGAGATAGAGGGAGATATGCAAGAATTTAAATATGGAGAGATAGAGATAGAGATAAGGGGGGAGAAACAAGGTGTGTGTGTGTAAGAGAGATGTGGAGAGAGCTAGAATAGATAGAGATGGAGGCATATGGAGGGAGAAAAATAGATAGAGGAGCTCAAGAAGTAGAGAGATATAGAAAGAGGAAGTAATAGGGAGAGGGAGAGATAGGAATATAAAGGAGACATAGAAAGATAAATATAGCTTGGGAAAGATAGAGAGGGTGAGAGAGACAAAGACAGAGACAACAAGATAAATATATAAAGGAAGATATGGAAGGAGAGAGGGAGAGAGAGAGATGGAAAGAGGGAGACAATAAAAGAGGGGGAGATTAAGAGAAATATAAAGATATAGGAAGTGATAGAGAGAGAGAGAGGTAGAGAGAGAGTAGGAGAGATGGAATAAATAAGAGAGAGAGATAATGGGATATAAATAGAGAGGAACAGTGCGAGATGGGAAGATAGAAATAGGGGGGGCCAGGGTGAGATAAAGGAGATGAAAAATAAAACTAATAGAGAGAGGGAGAGAGATAGAGAGAAGGGGGAGAGAGATAGGGATAGGGATAGGGATAAATATAGAGATAGGGAGGGAGAAACAATGAGTGTGTGTGGGTGTGTGTGTGAGTGAAAGAGATATAGAGATAGGGAAGGAGAAACAAGGAGTGTGTGTCAGAGTGAGATATATTGAGATAGATATAGAGGGAGAGATATATAAATATATAGAGAGGGAGAGAAATAGAAGATAGAGAAGTTTAGAGATATAGAAAGAGTGATAAAGAGAGGGGGAGATATGGATAGAAAGAGGGAGAGATATATAGTGGGAAAGATAGAGGGGGAAGAGAGATAGAGATGTAAGGAGAGGTGAGGAGATAAGGATAGGGAGAGAGATAGAGAGGGAGAGAGAGAAATAGAGATAGAAAGAGGGGGATACAAAGAGAGAGAGAGAGAGAGAGAGAGAGAGAGAGAGAGAGATAAAAGTAAGGAGAGGTACATATGGGGAGATATATATAGAGAGATATGGGAAGATAAAGAGAGAGAGAGGTCTCTTTATATCTCCATCTCCCTCTCTATCTTTATATTTTTATCTCTCTCTCTCTCTCTCTATTTGTCTTCCCTTCTCTCTTCCTCTTCCTCTATCTATATTTCTCATTTATTCTCTCTATTTATTTCCATCTCCCTATCTTTCTCCCCTTACTATTTTTTGCTATCCCTATTTACATCCCCCCTCTCTCCCATTCCCTCTCTCTCTTGATCTCGATCTTGATCTCTCTCTCTCTCGCTCTCTCTATCTATATATATATATCTTTGTCTCCTATTTCTCTTTATCTCTCTATCTCTCTCTGTATGTGATTATATTTGTCTTTGGACTCCTCTATTTTCCTCGCTCTTTCTTTATCTATCTTCCTATCTCTCTTTATCTCTCCATATTTATAACTTTATATCTATACCTCTATTTTGGTATCTCTAGCTCTTTTTTATATCTTTGTATCTCTTTGTCTTGCTCTTTATTTCTCCATTTCTCTCTCTTTATTTTCTTTCTCTCTCTATCTATTTTCCTCCTAAGTGTGCAAGGGTACATTGAAGAGGTTCTAAGGCCGAGTTATATCCTTAATCAAATGACATGCTATCCTGACCATAACTCTTTAGGGACGTGATATCCTAAGATTGTTGGCATGAAACGACTAATTAAAAGTTACCTTCTCTCTCTCACTCTTTAAATTTAAATTTATATTTTAAGTTTGAAATTCATTTTATTATATAAATTATATAACAAAAATCCCAAATAAAAATATTCTACAATAATTAAAGTTTTAATAAGATAAATAATTATAAATTAAATTAATTTTAATAAATTTTTAATTATTATTGTAATTTCATAAAAAGATGAATAATGAAAATAAATTTCAAACTTAAATCTAAATTTAAAACTAAAATAAAATAAATTCAATGAAAAGTCAAAATATATCAAAATTCAAATATTAATAAACATAATAATTTAAAAATGAATAACAAATAATAAACTTATCAAGTTAAAAAATGGTTAAATATAAAAGTAAAACTATTTTTTTAATTTTTTAGAATTGAAATATTAATAAAATATATACCTAAAAAATATAATTAATATATTAAAAACAATATTAACATAAATTCAATATTAAAAATAAAAATAAAATATAAAATATTATTAAATAAATTAAATTTTAAAAAGTAAAATTGTATTTCAAATAAAATATTAAAAATAAAAATAATCTATATTAAAATTGTTAAAAGTAAAATTCTAATTTTAATACTAAAATTAAGTAACATCAAACTTTAAAAGTGAAAAATAAAATGAAACCTATTCAAAAGATAAAAAGTAATTCATAATTATTGATTTATTATTATTAATATTATTATTTAAAAATATATGTAAAAACTTATTATTATTTATCTAAAAATAAAAGTCTAAGTTTAAAAATTAAAAAGAAATAAAACAATTCTTGTGTTTTCTTGATTTAAAGCTAAGACTAGAGAACAATTTGATGGCTGAATCATTTTAACAGTCTTGCATCATTCTCTACAATTTTCAACCATTGATTTTAAAAAGAAGGTCGTTCACTTCAACACCTTCGATATAATAATGTAATATATGACATATTTTATGGTTATAGTAGTGAAGGATCTATAGGAACCCCCAACCTTGAATATAAAAGAACATTACAACTTCATAAATGTAATAGGCAAATTAGCCACAAACAAAAGGGTAACTATAACTAAAATAGGGTACACTAAATCTTGCCCCAAATTAACAATATAACTCTCAACATAGAAACATACTTACTAAGCTGCTCCAATTGGCATAGACTCAATTTTTTGTTTTGTTTTAAGTGTGATCAGAACACCATTTCTAGGGATGCATTTCATTTGGAATTGGATTTTAACTTCTTACTGGAGTCTTGATTACTTTTTGGCATATATTTTTCTCCTTCTATTAGGAGCTGAAACAAAAGAGCAACCAAGTAAAGCTAGGATTAGCTTCCTTCCACCAAGACGAAATCCTAGAAGGCCTTTTAGGTTTCAAACCCTCCTCAGCCTTATGCCCACCTTGAAAGTGATTCCGGCAGCGAAAAGGATATTTTTCGTAATCTAACATCTACTTCTGGATTTGTGTACCTACTTTCAGACCGATTTCTTTTGGAAAACTGTTGCTCAAATCCATTTCTACTAGGATCATCGTTGTAACTGTTAGAGAGTATCTGGTGACATTGTAATATACTTTTATAAAGAGATTGATATTTTTCGAAGTAGATGACAACCATTAATGAAGAGGGAGATTCAAATTCTCATTCATATTGGAGAAACCCTAAAATTCTTTGGGAAGTGATCGAAGTTAAAAAATCATGGTTTGGTCAATGGGTTCTTGGTCTATTGGTGAAGTTGAATGGATCTAATGAGCACATCAAGGATCGAGTCTTGTTGAGTACAAGGCCCCAATACCATAAGGATGAGGTAGGGATCATGTTTCAAATCACTTTGGTGGACTTGATACTTCTGTCTTTGACTTTCAGTTGAAGAGGTTTCAGCTATGACTCATTCTCCTATTTTGAATAACAAAACGATCTTATGAATAATATAAAATCTTTAAAAAAGGACTTTATATACAATGTTACAACCAGAATAAGCCTCTTTCTTTAAGATCTTATTCTTTATCAACTGGAGAATCACACAACCACGAAGAAGCATTGAGCATATGGGTAGATAATGACTGGGGCTTTCAAGAAAGATTGCCAAGCTTGTGATATCCATTTATTTAGACGAGGAAGAGAGGGCCATAGAGAACTAAATCTGTGTGAGTAAAATATGTGAATAAGAAAATAACAACACAATCAATGAAACATTATATTAGAGAATTCAAATGACAATTTAAACTAAATTGAAACAAACACATTCTCTAAAACCGTCCCTTTGTTCTTTATCTCCAAGGATTCGTTTATATCATAATGGCTCTTAGATTGTTTGTGCACTATGACCTTTAGAATGACAACCTGAAGAATGAGATGCTGGAAAATGCAAGAAATCTATTCCTACATGATTGATAAGTTGTATGATAGTGATGCCATGATAATGATGTTGTGATAAGGATATGATGGTAAATGCTGTGATGCAACTATTGGATGAAAATTACTATGATAACTAAAATGCAGCTAATGGAAAAACCATGATTCTAAACTAAAATGCTCACAAATGCTAAATGCTAAAATGCTAAAATACTCAAATGCTCTAATACAAATTCTGCAGAGTAAATTTGCTCAACATGGGACCCTTTTTACTGTATAATGAGGTTGTATTTATAGATTTTCCAGGGCATAAACTGATGTGGTAGCAACCAACAATATGAATTTAATCTGGATAGATGAAGGGTGGAGGATGAAGAAGTTAGAGAGAAATAATGAGAATGTTCCCCGCATGAAAACAATCTGCTAAGTGTAGAGGAGAATAGAAGAGACAAGTGTCCCAAAGTTGTTTGGAATTTGTTGAGGATAAAGCCCAAATTAAATATTTGGAATATTTAATTTGTTGAGACACATGATGAGGTGGAAGGAGGAAAAAACTATAGACATGTGACTAAATTTAAATTTAGGATTTAATTTTAGTAAGAGGAAAGATAATTAAATAAAACAAACTATTCAAATTTGTTTATTTAATTAAAATTAGAAGAATGTGATTTAAGATAGAAGAATAAAACATTGTGAACTATATAAATAAATTTAGAATTTATTTATAAGTAGATGAATTAAAGGGATTTATTAATTAAATAAAATTATCCAGACTGATTTTAGGTGTATACATTTTGCCCCACTTTGAAGTGATGTGTTTACACATTGCTTCAAAGAAAAATTTGCTAAGGATGTTGACAATTTTTTTTCGATATGCCTCAGATGCTGAATTCCAAGTGATGATGGATATATGCCCCCTCGGGAGATAAATCATTGAATTTTGAATTTTTAGGATTTTTAAATTTTTTTTATGATTTTCTGATGATTTTCAAATTTTATGATGCCAAAGATGATTTATCTCTCGAAAAATAATGTTGAACCTACCATTTTGATGAATTGATTAAATAAGGCCCCTTTTTGAAAAAATAAAATCAAACCCACTTAATTACTACTTAATTACCCCTTAAAAGATAAAAAGATGAAAATAAGACCATTTGATTCATTCACATTTTGGAGATTGAGTGATTGAGCAACTTTGAGCAAGATGGTGATCCCATTCCAAACCCACCGATTCGAGCATGTTCGACGCCACAATCGCCCAACCACGTATGGACCTTCGGTACGCATTTCTAGAAACCCACATTTGAAATTTGAATTGATTTTCTCGCGTTTTGCATGCTTGAATTCTATTTTCCACGGTTTTAGCACATTGATGACCCACTTTAGCGCATTAATTATTTGTTTTAGCACATGTATTGATTTGTCTAGCACATCAATAGTTTAACGCATACATGATTTTCGGTAGTGCATTTAGTTGATGTTTTAGCGCATTGATTACACAGAGTAGTGCATCCAGTAAATTAGCGCATTGATGAGATTTTGTAGCGCATATGATAAATATTTTGGCGCATAGATAGATTTAGCGGATTTGTGCTTTGTTTTGGCGCATAGATAAAATTTTCTACCGCATCCATGTTTCTAGCGCATAGAAGGACTGTTCTAGCACATTCACACTAGAATTGAGGAATTTTGAAGTTTTTTCTTGTTTTTTGATGTTTAATGATCGCGTCAGTTGATGATGTGATGATATTGATAGAGTAGATGATGATTGATCTCATGATAGGTGAGAATCAATAATAGGATGATGATGATTGACCTCATGATAGGTGAGGATCAATGATAGATGCTCACGAGATTTGATCAAAATCTCAGTAGAGTTGATTAGATTGATAGGTTGATTGATAAGATTGCTGATTTTATGATATGTTATGATGATAGGAGAGTGGCTTAAGAGTTATCATGTATCGAGAGCACTTCCCTAAGTCTTGGGACATGATTCCACACCTAGTGTAGGTTGATCAAAATATCATTGAGCGATGCGGGTTATCATCCTTGATTGATATGCCCTAATATAGGATTAACGGGGGGCTTCTGACTGCTTTGGTTGAGAGGTGGCATGGTGACCACAACACATTTCATCTAGCCACTGGGGAGATGAAAATTACTCTTGAGGATGTTTATCGTATCTTGCGGATTCCAGTGGTTGGGGAGCTAGTTGTGTATGATTAGGTAGAGCAGGGAGGTACAAATGCTTTGAGGATGATCTTTCATGATGACGAGATCAATGCATATGAGATGCCTTGGCAGGAGATGTATGAGACTTATGAGCCCTTACCATGTGTTCTTGCTGATTTTTTTGGTGGTTTTTAATGTCCTGACCATAGGTCGAAGGGACTATCAGTAGGTTGGGGTAGGACATTAGAGAAGATGATATTACAGGGGATCAGATATGCCTGGGGTTCGTGCATGCTGGCACATTTGTATCATGATTTGCATAAGGTAATATGTCTCGAAGTGGCGAGTCTATCAGCTGGGGTGACATTGCTACATATTTGGGCGTGAGAGCACATAGTTGTGATACGACCTGTGGTAGACAGATACCGTCTGATTGGGAGACCCTATGTTTATGGATATACAAGTCTAGTTGTCCAACATAAGTTGGGAAAACTAGAGTACTGGAGGCGTGTTCTCAATGACCTGGATACTGTGATATGGTGGCCATACTTGGATTACGAGCAATGGGTTGAGGATCACATGGAGATGTTTGTTTGCACTACTAGATATTTGATTGGACGAACACCATTTATTATTGAGAGATTCTTGCTATTGCGAGTGTGTCGTCAGTATGATCGAGTGTAGGCGATGCCCCAGGGAGTTGCCACATATGCTTGCAGATGACAGGATACTATAGAGTGGGGGCCCACCCTATCATATGACACAACATGTGAGGAGTACTTTGGGTTGCAGCCACTGATTTGGGACTACCATCCAATCTTTTTAGATGGTTTCATGACAGAGGAGTATTCTTAGTATTTCTATACACATCCCTTTCCAAGGATATCTAGCCTAGACAAGCTAGTACCTGCCATAGATGATGATGAGAGGGCACCACCACATGCACCCAGACGAAGGAGAGATGGAGGTGATGGAGAGGAGGAGGGAGATGGCGGGGGTGGAGGAGATGAGAGTGGAGGAGGTAGATAGGTACTGAATTTTTGAGTGCCTTGCAGGAGGAGGTCCATAATGCCATTAGGACAGTAGCAGACAATGCCTTCATAGATTCGGATCAGTGTGCCTTCACACCAATTGCAAGCCTAGATAACTGCTTTACAGACCCAGGTGTAGGGTATACAGGCACAAATGGGACAGGTATAGGCATAGTTAGCCCAGGCACAGGGTCAGATTGCCACATTGATAGCAGAGAGAGATGCAGTTAGACAGTGGTGTGAGCAGGTAGAGGCCTTGGTTGATAGGTTGTAGAGAGTGGCCGATGGCACCACTACAAAAAATTATCTTAGAGAGGTTCGACATTCTGCCAAGGAGGAAAAGGACTACCTGTTGCGATACCATGAGACAGTTCTCGCAGAGCAGTGTGTCAGCTACACACAATCAAGGTCAGGTAGGAATCAGTCATGAACCACCAACAGAGGTGTGACTCAGCCACCTCCTAGAGATCCAGGTGTAGGTCTATCTATGGGTGCAACAAGAGGGTTAGAGAGGCCGACAACGTCTAGGGGGAGCACCACATAGCTCCCATGTTCACATTTGATGTATTGATACCTTGATGATGTATACACTTATTCAATTGAGGATGTTATGATACTTTGCCACATTTTTGATGATGTATCTCTCTATGCTTTACAATATCACTGTATACTTGACATTTATTTTTGAGATTATTTATATATGATATGCAGCGGGTACTATTATGACTCTATGCGTTGTCTATATGATTTTACGATGAATGCTTATGATGGATACATTTAATTTATATGCTATGTGATGTTTATATGATTATGCTATGGTTATGTTTATGGATGCATTAATGAAATGTTTATGATTATATGGATCACGATGTTATATGTGTTCTATTTATGATGCGTTTATGTTATATGAGATGAATGAGATGTAATGTAAGTTATTTTTGTATGTTTTTTCCAATGCACATATGGTGCCTCTATGCTATATGGGATGAATTTGATTATGAAAATGAGATGTAATGCAAATTGTTATTTTTGTATTTTTTGAATACAAATATATGATCTAATACACATATGGATGTATGATGGTACCTTCTAAATGTATGCATGATATGATGATGTTTTATACAACTATATGTGAATGATCTTGTTTTTGTTAATGTCAAGTGTACTCAATCCATCAATGATAGAGATAACATCATTTTAGAATTTTGTGCCAGCCTTAGAAAATCTATAAATGTAGATGCAAAAACTAATATGGATGTAATCTACTTTAACCATGCAAATCTAAATAGTCATTCGTATCAGCCGATTTGTCATGCTTTTATCATCATTGAGATTTTGAAATGTTGAAAGTAAGTACAAACATCAATGGTATAATTAAACCATGATGACTTGAGTACTACTTCCATGATTTTTGATATTTGCAAGTTAAAAAAAGCATCTAAGCATAATTGAACCGAGATGACCTGAGTATTTCTTGCGTAAACAGACAAGAGTTAATCCTTTTCCTATGCAAATTCAGAATGTTATCAATGATACTTTGTAGAGCATGTCCCGCGACAATGTGCACAATAGTAATGATTAACTTACAGACAACAGACAAAGACAAATCATTCTCCTTCCTGGCTTCCCTAGTTTATGACATCTTCGAGTTGCTCCATAGAAATGATAACAAAAATCAAGATACAATAGTTGAACATTCATGCTGAAGTAATAAAACCATGATTCATAAGAACATCATCCATTTAGGTTTATTTTGATTGATTGATGTTGGTGCTGATTTGGGGATGATTGATTTTTGTTCAAAATTTTGATCAATGTTCAATGTTGAGTTGCCATCGTGATCGTTATGTTTGCTGCATTGTCATACCGTTGTTTTTCTGTTGGTTTTAAGCTCAAAGTTTATTGCCCCCAGTGAGTTTAGGATTTTTCCCCTAGACTAGAGTGAAACACGACCGCAATGCGAGGATATGTACATGAGGTTCTTTTGATGATAGACATAATGATGGCGAGTATGAACGACCGACACATGCTCAAATAGATGGAAAGCCTAATCTATCACAAATAGCACCTGTTTCCAGGTTTTCACTACTTATTTTTATTGCACTTTTTTTGTATTTTTTTTGCTATCACCAAAATGCCTGTTTGCCAGGTTTTCATCAGGGTGACCATTTTTTCAGGACTTTTTACTGTGCACTGGATGAGTTAGGTGTAGAACTTCTTGAGATGAAGATTTTTGATAGGTTCCTCGAACATATCACCTTCAGGCATAAACAACTGATAGGATCCCGATCCATAGATTGATACAATGGCAAAGGGACCTAACCAGTTTGGTTCAAATTTCCCTTTCTTTTCACTATCCTGGTGATTGTGAGGATTCTCTTTTAAGACCAAGTCACCATCTTGAAATGTTCTTGGTTTTACTTTGTGATTATAATTCTTAGACATCCTTTGTTGATAGGCTTTCAAATGGTCCACAACATGCTGACAACGTTCATGCAACAATTCTAGCTCTTGTAGCCTAGACACTCTACAATTTTCCTCTGAAATGATTCCCTTCAATGACACACATAGTGATGGTAGCTCAACCTCGATAGGTAAAATAGCTTCTGATCCATATAAAAGGGCATATGGTGTGGCTCTTGTTGGTGTAAAGATGCTAGTTCAATATGCCCACAAAGTAGGGTTTAATTGGACATGCCAGTCATGTCCAACATCATTGACAATTTTCTTTAAAATTTTCAAAATGGTTCTGTTGGAGGCCCTCGCCTGGCTGTTTCCTTGAGGGTAGTACAGTGTGGAAAATCGATGCTGGATATGAAACCTTTCACAAAGTTCTTGGACGTCCCGATTCTTGAAAGGTCTACCATTTTTAGTGACAATGGACTGAGGAATGTGTTATGCCGTGCATAACCACCCCATCTTTTTCCTTGGTCAAAATGGGTCCCCCTTTGTTTTTTTTTGTACTTAGTTGTTTTTGAAACAAAGTTTGGAGTCTAGTTTTGCAAATACTTTGTTTTTCTTTGGTTTCTCTGTCGGAATCGGAATCGGAACCGAATCGGGTTTTGAAAGTTCTTTTGAGGCTTGTTTTTGGTTCTATCCTGGCAGTCTTTTCTTTGTGTTTGTTTTTGGTCTTTAGCGGAAGCGGAGCCGGAGTGGGAATTGTGATGGTTGTTATCAAAATTTGCAAGTTCACAATCAGTTCCGATCCCGCCTCTGCTATTTTTATTTTTTTGCTTTGTCTCAGTTTTGTGCTTTGTTTTATTAGGTTGGTCTTTTACTAAACTTTTTGTATTTATTTTTGTTTTGTTTTTAGTTGTCGGACGTGGAGCCAAAACGGGAATGAGGTTTGGAAATTTTATAAATTTAAGATCCTGTTTCCATTTTAGTTCCGCCCCCACCCTTTTGTCGTTGACTTTTTGACTGAAGTTGCACTGCAGACCAGTGTTCGTTCTCTTACAGTTCCGACTCCACCTTTATTGCGTTTTAATGCATTAATGGTGGTTGCCAGTGTAGGTAGAAATTCACATATTGACCTTTATTAAGGGTTAAAGCCGATCATTATTGTTATTATTACAAGTCTAAGAGCATGAAGAGCAATAGCAGAGTTCGTTTGAGCAAATTGATCGAGATAGAGAAGGGATATTGTGTGCGAATCAATTCAAAAAGTTAACTTGGGTTTGTTTGCGTTTGAGGTAGGTTTCTTATCTTTGTTGTTCTTCGGTTCGATTGCTGTTGTGTGTTTTGTATATATGTTTTCCCGTGTTTTGAATTGCGTTGTCATTTTGTTATAAGTTCATGATTCTTGGCATGTTGGTTTGTGTGGGTCTTTTATATTGTTGGTCGGGTTGTCTTTTTGTTGTCTTGTACGTTCGTGTCATTTCTTTCTATTTTTAGGGCACTGTCGCTTTCACGTCTTAATCGTGATTGCGTTGTGTTTGTTTTTGGTTTGCAGTGAGTTAGATTTAGGTTTTAGATTTTAAATGTTGATTAGTTAGATTAGAAGTTGCAGTGAGGTAGATTAGAGATTTTACAATGAGTTAGGGTAGGTTAGATTTATTGTTTAAATTAGGGTTTCATCGTCTAGTAGAAGGGAAGGGTTTAAACCCGTGCCCTAGTTTTTATTGAGTTTGTTAGATTAGGGTTTCGTTGGTCTCTGTAATTACTTTAATAAGATTTAAATAATGGCCCTAAAATGCAATTGTTCCCCACGGTCATATGAGGGCAGAGTTTTAAAGCTCCTTTGCCATTTTATAGCGACCTAGGTCTTAATCATGAAATTGTGTTGAAAATGAATAAAGTATTTGATGACGTCATGATTAGCATAGGCGGAGGTGGGATTGGAATGGATTATGGACCTAAGAGTTTTGTTTTACGAGGTTATCGATTCCATTTTTTATTCCTTTTCCGATTTTGAGTTCTAAAAGGTTTTCCTTGAAATATATGATAACATTGGCGGAGGCGGGATCAGAACCGATCTTGAACTTAAGAATTTTGTTTGCAAAAGTTATCGATTCTATTCTCATCCCGTTTCCAGCTCCGCGTATAATGGAAAGTCTTTCTTCAAAGTAATGATAACCTAATCGGAGGTGGAGGCAGAATGGAAATAGAATATGAAAAAAATGAAAATTCGAAGAAAACCAAATCCGTTTTTTGTTTCGATCCTAGTTCCGATAACTTCTTCGACTCCGACTCTGAGCCCGTTTGTTATTAGGTGAAGATTCTATATCAGTTTTTGCTCCGAGTCCGCCAATGTTGTAAAAGAGGTTCTTTTGAGCTTCTGTCTGGTTCCGACCCCGATGTATGTGTAACATGTATGTTTTAAAAACATGTTTTATGATGATATCTAAAGATCTAATTAGAGGTTGGCTTGCAGGAAAATTGAAAGATGTCAGGAACATCAGGAGAGGCTGCTCGAAGGAATCAACTGGCTGGAACATCAAAGACAACACCAAAATCAAGAAGGTGAAACCAGAACAACTGCCTTATACATTGAGGTATGATCATAGGAATCCGGTGGTGAAAGTGAGCAAGGTGGAATCAAACTAGTCAAATATCATGGATACCAATATGGGCCAGTATAGCTTTGAAGAATTACATGAAGAGACCTTTGCAGAACGGGCAAACTTGGCAAGGAGAACACAAAGGATTGTTGATTCCAGTCTTGCACATATTACTGTGTTTCCTTTATTAGTCCAGTGTCCGAAGTTGATATTAACAGTAGCCAGTACCTACAATCCTGCTACAAGATTATGCATGGATTCACAAAATAATGTGATTATAGATCTTACTCTGCAAATGTTCCAAAGCATATTTAACGTTCCCGATCCCAAGAACTTGGTGCAGTTAACTGAAGCAGAGGTGTTGGAGAAATATAGCAAGCATAAAGACTCCAATAAGTCTCACTTAAATAAAAAGTGGTTAAGCACAAAGAAGAAATCTTTAAGCAAGCTGGCAGACCAGCCAAAGAGGGCAGATTTCAAGAAGGAAATATCTGATTTGATATTAATGTTGTCCAGAGTGTTTGGGAAGAGGGATGCCTTCCACTTCAAGGAATGGATGTTTCATTTTATTCAAGTAATCTTTCAGGGTGATTACCAGTTTGATTGGTCAATGATTGTTTCTGATGCCATACATGATAAGCTCACAAGGGTCAGACAGACTAAATCTTTCTTCATGACATCTTACATTGTATATACAATAGCAAGGTTGGGGATTTTCCCAGGATTAAATAGAGTAGGTATAATGGGAGCCTTGGATGGATAAAAGAAAGTATGGGAACACTATGATCAATTATCCCTTCAAGTTGCTGAGACTCATTTCAGAAGAGTCAATGATGCATTTTTATATGTGATTATCAATCAGTTGAGTGGAGATGCAGGATACAGGTTAAGTCAAGAAGCTATGGATTTTATTGCTGAATGGGGAAGTTGGTATATCCAATACCCCAAATTTACATACTTCAGATTGTTTGGTTTTGAAGGTCATCCCCATTTGCTGCCAAGATGTTGCAGTAACAGAATAGTGCTTATGGAGTTTGTGTATCAAGCAATTAGAGTTAATGCTAGGTTTGGGATCAAGCACAAGACAAGATGCCATAAATTTCCCATGACATTGGGTGAATATAATTGTCAATATTTGAAGGGAGCAAAGGTGGTCTGTAATGAGTTGATACAATTGAAATTGGGATTGTATACAGCTCGTAAGTATTTTGATCCAAGGGAGAAAATGCATGCTTTATTACCTTCAGTGTTCACTAAACACTTTAATTTGTTAGAGGACTTTTGGTGTGATAGGCAAGATGAGTATGACTTGAGGAAGAAGAATTATGAGAGATTATCAATCTCACTCATGTCAGAGCTTGGTGTTAAAGAAAATATTCCTGACACTTTGGTGGATGATGGAATTGTATTAGATCCCTCATATGAAGCTTTGAACATTGGCACCAAAAGCTTAGATCCAATAGACTGGAATGAGGAAGAAACAATTGATATTAAGAAAATTGGAAGAACAGTCTTGGATAGAAGTGTGCAATGGTTGATGATGAAAGCTTGAGCTCCTCAAGGACTAGTCATTAAGAAAGGTAAAGGGTACAAGAGGATTAAAAGAAAGACACCTCCCAAAGAGCCATTGGAATTCTTTCCTCCCGACGTTGAAGAAATAGAACTTGAGGTGGTCGATGAAGAAGAAGAGGCAGCAGAGGGAGATGTTCCAATAGAATCTACTGTTTCTACGCCCACATTGGGTGAGTCATCTACACAAGCCCCACTCACAAGAAAGAAAAGTAAAGAAGTTCAAGAAGGAACTCTTTATGCCATGGCTGAAACTGATGAAGGAAAAGAAGTGGAGGAAGAATTGGTAGAAATTGAGATAGACTCGAATGAAACTCTTTCAAAGAAGGACCTGCAAGAAAATATGCCTTTAGAGGGGACTATTGAATGAATTATGACACAGGAAGAGCAATGGAAACTATTTGAAGATGCTACAAGAGAGTCCGATGTAAGGGCTGCTATGGAGAAGCAAAAGGAAATGGAGGCAAAGTTACAAGCTGATGGTCTAGTTCACCAGCAGCAATTAGAGGCAAAACAAATTGAAACAAGGATAGCAACTGATGAAATAGAGGAGCAAATGAGGCAACGAGAGCATGAGCTCAAGCTCAAGGCAGAAAATGATAAATTGGAATTGATACAGAAAATCCATGATCTTGAGGAAGAGAAAGCAAGAAACCGAAGGGAAAAGGAAGCCCTGGTTGCTAGATTGAAGCTTGCAGAGGAAGCTCGACAGAAAGAACAAGAAGCTGAAGCTCTAAGAAAGGAAAGAGATGCTGAAGAGCTAATTAAGAAACAACAAGCTGAAGAAGAAAGGGAAAAGGCAGAGAAGCTCATAGCCTTAGAAATGGAAAGGATAGAAAAGGAAGAATCAAAAAAGATAAGGAAAGAAAGAGAGTTCGAAGAGCTAATTAGGAAGCAAAAGGAAGAAGATGCCGAAGCTGCAAAACTTAAAGCTTTGGAGGTAGAACGGTTGGAAAGAGAGGCCTTGGAAAAAGAGAAATTAGAGAAGGATCAGATGGAAGAAGAGAGATTGAGAAAAGAAGAAGAAGACAATAAAATGCAGGAACAACGAGATAGAGAAGAGGCTGAGAAGTTGGTGCAGATGCATGTGCTGCAGGAGCAACAAGAAAAAGCAAAGGTTGATTCTCAACCTAAGGTAAATGTTCAGCCATCCTCTACAATTGTTGTTTCCTCTTCCATGATGATGACTACTCCCAGTGCTCCTACATGGTTGAAGTTAGACTTGCAAAAGAGAGCTAGAACATCTCCTCAACCTCTTAATTGGGAGGACATGATGAAGGGGATTGAACAAGAAAGGCCTAAAAAGAAGGCTAAAGTCTTACAATCTACTAGACTCACAGATAAAGGGGAGATAGTTGCTGAATGTGCCATGCCTATGACTGAAAAGGAGGTAGGGGATATGCAGCTAACGGATTATCAATTGAGTACGGTTAATTTGGGAAGACCCACTAGAAATCAACAAATGAATCTGATTGATGTGGTGGCTTCAACAACTAAATCAAGAATGATGAAGGACAAACAAAAGAAAGACGAGCTTAAGGCTCAATTGGATTAGTTACATTCATTCTTGAAGAGTGTCTCCTCTCCAAGGTCACAACAAGTTGCAACCATTGAGACTCCTATTTTGTTAAGCAAAAAGGAGGTAGATGATTTGGTGCAAGTTAGAGGTAAGGCGGAGATGATTGAAAAATGGATAGATAAATTGAACCACGAGGTAGGTGAGGTTTTAGCAAAAGGATTTGAAGCCTACAAAGAGGCAAAAGGAGTAATAAAAGAGATGCATCAATACATTGAGGCATTAGAAAAACAAGAAGAAGAGTATAAGGAGTATAGTGGAAGGTTAGAAAAGATAAATACATTGCCTCTAACTACTCTTCTAGAACAATCTATACTTGAAGATGATAACAAAGACTTTATAGAAAAGACTTCTCGCATACTCAAGTTTAGAACTGACTTTTTGGGCAAACACAAGGATGAGATTCAGGAAGCTGTTAATAAGTTGACGGAGCAGTTGGAAGAGTTGGAAGCGGTCATGGCCATAAATGTAGATGTGAATGTAATGACAAAAGATGGCATGCCTTTGAGTCAGGTTAGAGAGAAATGGAATGAAATATTCCAAGGACTCATGCAGGAGAAAGATGATGGAGGAGACTTGGTGATAGATCGGCTTGTAGAAGTCAAAGAAGAAATAAAAGCTGCAGGGAGAGAATTGATCAAGGTTAAAAGTATGAAAGAGTTTGCTGCAGTTGAGTTGGATCGGATCAAATTTGAAGATGACTGGATTGATGGGCCAGATATGGATATGCTACAACAAGTCTTCACCAGTTATGATGAGTTCATGGCGGATCCGGCTTCACATGCATAAAAGCTTGCATGCATGATGTTCTTCTTCCTTGCATGTCGCATGCATGCAGCACTGACAGTCTTAAGGGCGCATGACTTCTTTTCTTCTATTCTATCTTCTATTTTTAGTTAAGACTGAAAGTCTAATGTAAGAACTCAAGATCAAATTGATCTGAGTTTCCAAGAGAGTCTGAATTCCTAAAAAGGTGGAAAGCCTAAAATAGAAGTGAAGTTCGAACTTTTTGTATAGTTATAAATACCAGATGGGTATCACATTGTAAGGGTCAGCTAATTGAGAATTGGATTGGCTTGCCTAATGCTAAAAGATAGAATTTTGTAGAGTTTTTGCAGAGATACATTGTACTAGATCGTTTTACAGTTAATAGAATTACAGGTTTACGAAATATGGAGTTTACGTTGAATTGTGTTGTTTGATAAGGTTAATGAGTTATAATCCACCTGAATGCCAGTGATTGTGCTGAAGCATGATAGTTTCTTATGTGATGAAAGTCATTAGAAGAAACCAGGTTTAAAGATTATCTTGTTAAATTGTCATTGAATTAAAGTTATTGAAGTCTATTGATCTATAGTTTTGACGATGAATGAATGTGTGTTGTTTTGAAATCTTGGAAATACTTGTGATATGCGAATAGTGGAATTGAATTAAGCACCTAAGATGTATACGATGGTACAGTCATATTGTGGGTTGTGTCATGCTATGGTTTTTGTGATCGGTTAAGAAAACATTCATTGTTAAAAGTATATATCTGGATATTAGATAAATTTAATTCATACTTACTGATTTACCCCTTGGATCTATCTTTTTCTTTTATTTAAAACCCATTGATTTACAGGTACTATTTCGATAAAAAGAGTTATAGCTTGAAATCCTTTGTTACTAGCATAGGCCCCTTGAATATTACAGTTGCATGAACCAATTGAGTGACATTAGATAGTTGAGAACCAACTACCAGGACCTTGGGAGTTAGGCTACTACATGTTGTCTTTCTTTTTCAGGAGAAATAGAGTAGAAATATTCTATTTTAATGTTGTTTGTGTCATTTTAACCATCAACATAATGCCATACTGACAAATGATGTAATTTAGGATGAAGGATGCAATTTGTTTTCTTGTGATTTTAGTTAAGGGAACAATTTCAATCCACTTTGTAAAATACTTCATGGCCGTGATGATGAATTTGTGTCCATTGGATGATGACGGATGAATTTTACCTACCAAATCCAGTCCCCATTGACAGAAAGGCCATGTTGATGAAAATGGCTGTAGTTCCTGTGTTGGTGCATGTATCAGGTTTCCATGGACTCGACATTTTTGACACTTCTTGAAAAACTAAAAATACTCCTGCATGTTCAGCCAGTAATACCCCAAGGGTAGGAGTTTCTTAGAAAGAGTTAGTCCACTTGAATGAGTTCCACATATACCTTCATGAAATCATGTAAGGCCATTTCAGATTTGTTACATTCAAGACATCAAAGGAGAGTACCATCAAGACCTTGATGATAGAGTATATCCGTTATCAGGTTGTGTCGAGCTGCTTGGGTGGATAAAGTTACATTTTTGATTTCAGGTTAGATCAGGTGGAAGGGTATTATCTCTCAAATAAGTATAGATATTCCCATAAATTGAGGACTTAGCATCAACTAGATGGCATATGACTTGGGATTCGGGGTTGTCATAGGCGGGGTTAAACAATTGTTCTACCATGAACTCATAACGACTTTTTTTTCAGGTATTTGTAGAAGAGAAGCAATTATTGCCATGGCATTAGCAACTTTGTTATCCACTCTAGGAATCTGTTCAAATTTGATCTCAACAAAGTAATTTTTGAAATCGTCAACCATTCTCTTATATGACATCAACTTGTCTTCTTTTGTCTGATAATCATCATTCACTTGATTAATGACCAATTGAGAATCTCCATAGACTTGAAACTCAGTGATCTTCCATTAGACTGCTACTTTAATACCAATTATGAGTGCCTCGTACTTAGCCATGTTATTTGTGCAAGGGAGAATGAATCTATAATATTTTGGGATGGTATGTCCTTGAGGTGTGATAAACAAGATTCCAGCATTGGACCCGTGTTGCGTGTAAGACCCATCAAATTATAACATCCACTGTTGTGCTGCCATGGTGAGAACATCAAAATTTGGAAACTCAATATGCATTGGATGATCATCTTGTAGTGGTGTTTTGGCTAATTGATCCACTCACTTGACCCTTGATTGCTCTTCGATCCACATACTGAATGTCAAATTTGCTCAATATCATTACCCACTTGGCTAGTCTTCCTATTAGGGAAACTTTGCTGAGTAGATACTTTAGTGGATCAATCTTGGCTATGAGTTTGACAGTATGAGTTAACATGTAATGTTGAGCAGTTGTTGAGTAGCAAACACTACCGCCAAACAAGCTTTTTCAATGAAGGTGTAGTTGATTTCATAGCCATTCAATGTTCTGCTGATATAATAAATAGCCCTTTATTTTCCCGTAGAGTCTTCTTGTGCTAACAAAGCGCCCAAAGATATCTCAGTTGTTGCTATGTAAAGTAATAGGAGTTTTCCTTATATTGGTGGCACCAATATGGGTGGAGACATTAGATACTGTTTCAGTTGATTAAAAGCATCTTCACATTTTTCATCCCATTTGAAGGAAACATTCTTGTGTAGCAAATGATTAAATGGACAAGTTTTATTTGCCAATTGTGCGATGAACCTCTTGATAGATTGGAATCATCCCTGTAGAGATCTCAGCTGACTAATATTCTTGGGAGGTAGCATTTCCAGGATGGCCTTGACTTTGGCAGGATCTACTTCGATGTCTTTTTTTGAAACTATGTACCCTAGGAGTTTTGTTGATGTCACACCAAACACACACTTCTTTGGGTTTAATCTAACATTGAAATTTTCCGAGTGAAGATTTTATCTAGGATTTCTAGATGTCCTTCCCTGGTGAAAGATTCTGCTAACAGGTCATCCACATAATCCTCCATAAATGTATGCATCATGTCATGAAAGATGGTGGTCATTGCTTACTGATATGTGGCTCCTGCATTCTTCAATCCAAAAGGCATGATGTTCCAACAAAATATACCCCACGGACATGTGAACACTATTTTCTCTTGATCTTTTGGTGCTATTTTGATTTGATTGTAGCCTGAAAATCCATCCATAAGTGATAACATAGCGTGTCTTGTTGTCAAATCCATAATGATGTCAATGTTAGGCAAAGAAAAATCATCCTTTGGACATGCCTTGTTAAGGTCTCTAAAATCAATACATATTTGTTGAAAATTGAGGTGTTTTAATAGCTTAATACCTTGTAAAAATTTAATATTATTGATCTAAATATGTATTTCCTTTGTTACATATTCTTTGTGGGTGATTATCTAATTAATCCTTTTTACTGTTTGTAGAATATAGACAGAAGTTGGTAGAAGAAGTAGATAGGACATTAGAAAGATTGCACAAGCATGTAATGTGGAGAAAAATCTTTCAGGTAAAAAACTCCACCAAGAACTGATCTATTATTCCAATCTTGAAGTAGATTACAATAGCTTCAATTCTTGCTTGAGAATCCTCTTTTGCCTTCACCAAACTTCTTCACAACCTGCAAATAAAACTTACAAACTTTCTCTACAACTTGCTTGAGATATATAGACTTTCTCCAACATTGTAAACTCCAAATGAGTTACACAAACAATGCTCAAGCCCTAACCCTTAAAGGTACGCCTATTTCATGCAAGTGGAGTTGTACCGTGAAAACCAATGTCAAACCATCCGCCTCTTCCATTTGGGCATACCAAACTGAAGTCACAACTTAGTCTTCATCCTGTAAATATCTTAAGGCTTTATCCTCAAAGTTGGCGCCCAAAAGAGGGTCCCACTTAACTAGGCCTTCAAAAATATCTCTGCATGCAAAGGAGTTAATTTCAAGAAGCCAACTTGGGCGCCCAAAGTGGGTCCAAGATATTTCTTGTTAATTGAAACATTTCTCAACACCATTCATGCAAGAATGGTCATCTCCTGTTAACTGAAGGTAGTTCTTGTTATCTGTCATGCAACTCAAGTTATTAGCCATGCATTTCAAGTTAACTGAAGTCAACTAACATGCAACTAAAACTAACTGAAGATAATTGAACTTGAATTGAACTGAATTGAACTGAACTGAACTGAACTTAACTGAACTGAACTTCAACTGAACAGAACCGAACTGAACTGAACTTTAACTGAACTGAACTTCAACTGAACTGAACTGAACTTCAACTGAATTGAACTGAACTTCAACTGAATTGAACTGAACTGAACTTCAACTGAACTGAACTTCAAAACCTATTTTACAGGTACTCAACATGCATAAAACAAAATCCCTATTTTGTAGGAACCTAGGATGCATTTATGACGTATACTCAATTTACCACTTAGTTAACTGAACTTAAGGTGAGTGGAACCTAGGATGCATTTATGAAGTATACTTAATTTACCACTTAGTTAACTGAACTTAAGGTGAGTGTCACCTCCCATGTGTGTGCCCATGTGCTCCTATTTTGTAGGATCCCATCCCAAGGCGTCCCCACATGTTCCTATCATTTAGAATAACTTACAAATGTCAATTAACATGATTATTTCAACTATTATTAATTCCCTCTTAATCCTAGTGTTGATAAACACATTTCAAGAACTTAGGATATACATGAAATAACTAATGTTTGAGGATTTTAATTAAATGGCATCCTATTTGCAACATTCTCCCACTTGACATTATACATTGCAATTATTCTAAACTAGGAATAATAATTTTAAATCAAGTACAGGACTTAAGGCCAATGGCCTTTCTGCACCACGAGAACTTATCTGAAGGAATTGGCTTGTTAAGATAATCTGCAACATTAATTAAAGTGTCAATTTTTTCAATTAATACTTTTCCACTTTCACCATTTCTCGCACAAAGTGATACTGAACATCTACTTGTTTAGTACGAGCATGATACATAGGATTTTTGGCTAAACAAATAGCACTCTGACTATCACATTCAAGCTTAACTTTCTTGCAATTAAAACCAATACCTTTCCCAAGTCTTTGTAACCAAATTGCCTCTTTAGAGGAATGTGTGGTAGCCATGTACTCTGCTTCTGTGGTGGACAAAGCAACCGTGGGCTGCCTCTTACTCATCCAACTAACTGCAGCTCCAAACAAAGTATACACATAACCACTTGTCGACCTCCGACTATCCAGATCTCCTGCCCAATCTGAATCAACAAAACCCTGTATGTCCAATGATCTATTCATAATATCAATGTTATTAGAACCATGATAAACTAAATAGTAATCATAAGTCCCTCGTAAATATATAAAAGCCCTCTTAACATAAGTCCAATGTTCTTTACAAGGATTAGACATAAACCTACTAAGAACTTCCACTGTTTGGGCTATATTTGGTCTCGTACAGACCATTGCATACATTAAACTACCAATTGCACTAGCATACAAAATTTCAGACATTTCCTCATATTCAGAATCAGATTTAGGACTCATGTCTAAACTTAACTTCGTGCCAACTGGTAAAGGAATATTAATTGGTTTACTATCCTGCATGTTAAACCGTTTCAAAATAGTATCAACATAATTTCTTTGACTTAAGCAAAGCTTTCTGTTACCTCTATCTCTACTGATCTCCATACCAAGGATATATTTTGCAGCCCCTAAATCTTTCATCTCAAATGTGCTCGAGAGTTTTGCTTTCAATTCTTTGATCATTACCTTGCTGTTACCTATAAATAACATGTCGTCCACATATAAGATAATAATTAAAAGCTGATCATCAATTATTTTTATGTAAACACAATGATCTTCCCCACTCCTAACAAAACCAATGTTCAATGTGAAAGCATCAAACTTTTGGTACCACATTCTGGGAGACTGTTTCAATCCATATAAATATCTCTTTAACCTGCAAACCAATTCTTCTTTTCCTTTTATAACAAAACCATCAGGTTGCTTCATATAAATCTCTTCATCAAGATTCCCATGTAAAAATGCAATTTTCACATCCATTTGTTCAATTTCAAAATTATAAGCAGCAACAATTGATAGAAAGAATCTAATAGAAGTAAGTTTAGCAATGGGAGAGAAGATTTCATTAAAGTCAACTCCCTCTCTTTGGGAGTAGCCCTTGGCTACTAATCTAGCCTTGTACCTTTCGAGATTACCATCTGCACCAATCTTCTTTTTAAAGATCCATTTACAACCAATGGCATTTCTTTCTTTGGGAAAACTCTCAAGATCCGATGTGTCACAAGTTTCTAAGGATTCCATTTCCTCATGCATAGCTTGTGACCAAAGCTTGTGTTCGTCTGAAGACAAAGCTTCCCTGTAAGAACTGGGTTCATCATTAGTACTCATTAAAGCAAAAATACAATGGAAATTAGGTGGGATATACCTTTCGACGAGATTTCGTTGTCTTGTGGATCTTCTTAGAGGGGTTTCTACTTGTTCCTCAATATGCTCATCTTGAGCCTCCATTTCAGAAGAACTCTCCAAACTCTCCTCTTCCAATCCATCCAATTGTTCTTCAACATGTACATCTTGTTGCTTTTGATTATCAATCTCAAAATGCACTGTTCAAGAAGTATCCTTCTCCTTTGGTTGTTCTTCTCCTGAATAAGCTCTAATTTCCCTAAAAATTACATCTCTAGATAAAGAAACTTTTCGTGCTAGTGGATTCCAAAGCTTGTACCCTTTTACATTTTCACCATAACCTATGAATATGCATTTCTGTGCTTTAGGATCCAATTTAGATCGCTTTTATTGAGGCACATGAACAAAGGCCTCACAACCAAAGATCCTTAAATGTGCAACACTAGGCTTCTTTCCTAACCACATTTCATAAGGAGTTTTATCTTCAATAGATGAACTAGGGGATCTATTGATTAAATAACAATAAGTACAGACTGCCTCAGCCCATAGGGACCGATCTAGCTTAGCACTACTTAACATACTCCTAGCTTTTTCCATTAAGGTTCGGTTCATCCTTTCTGCTACTCCATTTTGTTGAGGTGTATATGGAGTAGTTTACTATCTCACTATTCCTACATCTTTACAATAGTCATCAAATTCACTAGAACAATACTCACCACCATTATCTGATCTCAATACTTTTATCTTATGATTTGATTGTTTCTCAACCAAAGCCTTAAATTCCTTAAAATTATTAAACACATCAGATTTGTTATGCATAAAATATATCCAAGTATATCTTGAGACATCATCAATAAATGTAACATAGTATCTAGATTTTCCAATAGAGTCAATATCCGCAGGGCCCATTACATCTGAGTGGATAATCTCTAATAATCCTTTAGCTCTATTTGTACCACTAGGAAATTTAGATCTAGATTGTTTTCCAAACACACAGTGCTCACAAAAGTCATTCTTGCCAATATTATAATTAGGAATACCATCAACCAAATTCTTATTTATAATGGTCCTAAGACATTTTTCACCTATATGGCCCAATCTATGGTGCCATAGCATACATGTATTTTCAGCTTCAACTACATTTGATAAAATATTTACATTGGAGGTATTTAACTTAAACAAAGTCCCGATTCGAGATCCTTTAGCAACCACCATATTCCCTTTCACCAATCTGCAACCACCTTTGTCAAATGTCACATGCATTCCAGAATCATTGAACTTAGAGACAAAAAGAAGATTTCTAGCAAGTCCTGGAATATGTAATAAATCATTAAGGGTTTTAACCCTACCATCACTGAAACACAATTTTACCTCTCCTTTGCCAACAACCTTTGTTGTGCTGTTTTCTCCAAAGAAGACATCCCCTCCATCATATGTAGTATACTTAATGAACCACTCCTTCCTAGGAGTCATATCGTAGGAGCAACTTGAATCAATAAACCAAGAGTTATCAACAATAGTATTAGAAGAAATGACTAATGCCTCATTACTGTCATCAGTGGATTTCTCTGTAGAAGTATCAAATCCCTTTTTCTTACTCTTACCATCCTTTTTAATATGTCCAGGTTTTCCACAATTCCAACACTTTACCTTTCTCTTACCAGGGGTTTTTGACCGTCCTTTAGACTTACCCTTTCCTTTCTTGTCTGCCTTAGATTCCTTCTCTTTAGGCCTACCTCTAACAAACAAGGCATCTTGGGAGCCAGTTTTAGACTTCCTCCTCATCTCCTCTGATAGGAGAGTTGGAATGATATTTTCCATCTTTGGATCTGCGCCATTGCCACTTATTGCAACAATTAGATTTTCCTAAGAATTTGGTAAGGAGCAAAGTAATAAAATGCATTTATCCTCATCTTCTAGGTTTACATCTACAGATGCTAACTGACTGAGAATCAAATTAAAAGAATTTAAATATTGTGCTACAACATCACCATCTTTCATTTTCAATGAATACAACTGCCTTTTCAGATACAACTTATTTTTAAGACTTTTAGTTTGATAAATATCACCTATTCTCTTCCACAATTTATATGCAGTATTTTCATCTGAAACATTTAAGAGAAAAACATCAACAAGACATAATCTAATAGTTCCTCTTGCCTTCTTTTATCTAACTTAGCCCAATCCTCATCGGAAATAGTTGTAGGTGTCTTTGTTTGATTATTAACAGCTAACCACTAATCTCTTTCTTCAAGAAGATCTTCCATTTTTAATTTCCACATTTCATAGTTAGATCCATTGAACTTTTCAATATCTAAACGTGAATTCATTGTAACAAAACTTATTTCCAAAATCAGCAAATAATCAAAATTATAAAAGCTCCCACTAAGCCAATAAATCCTTCAATCTTTAAGAGAAAGGCATCCCAATACTCTACCCAACCTCAGCTCTGATACCACATGTTGAAAATTGAGGTGTTTTAATAGCTTAATACCTTGTAAAACTTTATTATTTCTGATCTAAATATGTATTTCCTTTTTTACATATTCTTTGTGGGTGATTATCTAATTAATCCTTTTTACTGTTTGTAGAATATAGACAGAAGTTGATAGAAGAAGTAGACATGATATTAGAAAGATTGCACAAGCATGTAACGTGGTGAAAACCCTTTCGGGTAAAAAACTCCACCAAGAATTGATCTATTATTCCAATCTTGAAGTAGATTACAATAGCTTCAATTCTTGCTTGAGAATGCCTCTTTTGCCTTCACCAAACTTCTTCACAACCTGCAAATAAAACTTACAAAATTTCTCTACAAATTGCTTGAGATATATAGACTTTCTCCAACATTTTAAACTCCAAATGAGTTACACAAACAATGCTCAAGCCCTAACCCTTAAAGGTATGCCTATTTCATGCAAGTGGAGTTGTACCGTGAAAACCAATGTCAAACCATCTGCCTCTTCCATTTGGGTGTACCAAACTGAAGTCACAACTTAGTCTTCATCCTGTAAATATCGTAAGGCTTTATCCTCAAAGTTGGTGCCCAAAAGAGGGCTCCACTTAACTAGGCCTTCAAAAATATCTCTGCATGCAAAGGAGTTAATTCCAAGAAGCCAACTTGGGCGCCCAAAGTGGGTCCAAGATATTTCTTGTTAATTGAAACATTTCTCAACACCATTCATGCAAGAATGATCATCTCCTATTAACTGAAGGTAGTTCCTGTTATCTTTCATGCAACTCAAGTTATTAGCCATGCATTTCAAGTTAATTGAATTCAACTAACATGCAACTAAAACTAACTGAATATAACTGAACCTGAACTGAACTGAACTGAACTTCAACTAAACTGAACTGAACTTCAACTGAACTTCAAACCCTATTTTATAGGTACTCAGCATGCATAAAACAAAATCCCTATTTTGTAGGAACCTAGGATGCATTTCTAAAGTATACTCAACTTACCACTTAGTTAACTAAACTTAAGGTGAGTGTCACGTCCCATGTGTGTGCCCATGTGCTCCTATTTTATAGGAGTGCATCCCAAGGCATCCCCACATGTTCCTATCATTTATAATAACTTACAAATGTCAATTAACATGATTATTTCAACAATTATTAATTCCTTATTAATCCTAGTGTTGATAAACACATTTCAGGAACTTAGGATATACATGAAATAACTAATGTTTTAGGATTGCAATTAAATGGCATCCTATTTCAAAAAATATTCTAATGCTGCCATCTAGTTTAGAAACTAGTACAATGTTAAAAATCCACTCAACATAGTCAATCGATCAGATGAATCTTACATCTAATAATTCCTTCAATTCTGCTTTTACCAATAAAGCAATGAGTGGATGCATCTTTCTTAGTTTCTGCTTTACGGGCTTCACTCTAAGTGGTAGAGATAAGTGGTGCATTATGAGATCTGGATCTATTCCTAGCATGTCAACGTAGGACCAAGCAAAGTTGACTTGTCTTTCCTCAAAGAATTTGATGAAGCTTGGCTTTTCTTGATCCATCATGGATGCAACTAGATGTAGGGTCTTCACTATTTCTACCATACTAATGTTGATGGATTATGTAGATTCAACCAGCACTAAAGATCTTTCATGATAGTGTTTGGGAAGAGTGTCAAATCTCCCATCCTTTAGCACCTCAGAGAGGTTTTCACCGTTGGATATGCTCTTTATTTTTACTTTTTCTTGATCTAATACTGCCATTAAATGGTTTTCACCATTAGATCAATTTTTGATATTTTTGATTTTGCAACTGAGAGATTTGGCACCCTCCTGGCTTGAAGCTTCATTATGAGATTCATGGGTGGAAATCATTTATGGGTTGTCATAACAAAGGAAGTTAACAATGGAATCATCGTTTGTAAAATAAGGGACATCGAGAGTCTCAGTTTGCTCCCAGTCAATGAGTTCAAGATGTATTAGAGGCAAGGGATCATCGGATTGGTCAAGGTCAATAATGGTGAGAGTCTTGATAGCAACATCATCAATTTTTTTGATAGCAATGTTGAGGTCTATGATGTTACTCTCCTCCAAATCGTCTATCTCGCTCGATGTCTGTTCGTCCTCACTAGAGCCATTGATATGTTGTGATCCAAATTCAAGAGGTCTAGACCTTGAGCTTTGTCCCTCCGTACATGTGGGTGCATACCTTTTGATCATGTCAACATCTTTGTCATGACAATAATCCTTAGATAGTGAATCCCATTCATACTCATTTGAATTAGTTTCAGAACTAGCTTGTAACTATAGGATTCACTCACAAAGATTCTCTTTTGTGTCTTCTTTTGTTTCTTCTTTGTAGCCTAGCCTTGTCTTGTCTTTTGGATTAGTTATGATAGGCTGAATCGGTTCCACAATGCCTTCTTGTTGTTTTCCCACAGGACCTTGTCCTTTATATCCCATCTTTTCCAAGATTGTGGACCCTTTACCACATTGTTTTGTTCAGACATTAGAAGTTGATGCTTGGGATTCTTCATCATCCTTGTAAAGCCAATTTAAAATTTATTTAACCTCAGATTCATCAGCTTGAGTGCTTTCTTTTACAAATCTACCATCAAATAGTGCGATTGGTTGTGAAGATGTTTGTCTTGATGGTGATGGTTGTCCATAGGATCTTGGTGAAGGTAGTAACTATGAAAGACACAAGGACTGCTCAATTGAATATTCACCCATACCTTTGTCCTTCAACTGGATCTTATTCTCAAACTGCTTTGATAATGAATTGAGCTAGATTTCATGATTTGATGGAGTAGAATCACCAATGCCTTTGTCTTTTGACTGAGCCTTTTCCTCAAGCTGATTTGATGAAGAAATTAGTTGACTTTTGTGATTTAATGGAGCAGAGTCACTGATACCTTTATCGTTTGACTTGACCTTTTTCTTAACCCATTTTGACAAAGAATTTAGTTTCCTTTCAAATTTGATGAACCAAAAGTGTGAGCTTCTTTGTTATGTGGCACAAAAGTATCTTGGACTATTTTGAGCGTGTTACAGTATTGAGGATTGTTGGAATCAGTTGAAATAGTGATTTCTTGTCCATTGAAAGGAAATTTCAAGCATTGATGATACATTGCCGACACTGCTTGCATCTCATGAACCCAAGGATGTCCCAAGAGTATGTTATATGTAAACTCTTTGTATAAAACCTGACAAATTATATCCTTTACAATTGGCCCCACTTGAATTGGTAACACAATCAATCCGTGGGAGGATCTCTTTTCATCATCATAGGATTTTATAGTGATCTTTCTTCTAGCAACAATTGCATTTTTTGAATATCCTAGTGCATGGACAAGATTTAAAGTACATATATTTAAATCAGCTCCTCCATCTATTAGAACACGTTTGACTTGGTGTTTATGAATTAGAACCTCAATATGGAGGGCAATGTTGTGTGGATGAGTGAGTGATACGTCATCGTATTCAGAAAATGATAGGAAATGAGGTGCGGTCAAATGTCCCACCATGGCCTAGAATTGACAAACTTCCAGATTATTTGGTACTGTGGTGGCTACGAGAGCTTGTTCTAGAATCTCCTTGTGAGCTGGTGAAATTTTGAGAAGTTCCAATATTGATATCTGAGATAGGATTTTCTATAATTGATCAACTATGTTGTATTGGCTTGATGGGAAAGCGGGTGTTTTAGATGAAACTCCTTTCAATGTTACTTTGGCCTGCCCTCTTGTGGTTGCATTGACTGGTTGGTAATCTTGCTTTTCTCTAATTTTAATGACATTAATCTGATTATCCATTGCAACAAAGTTTGTGATCATATTTATTGGTATGATGTCATTGATTTGTTTTGATTTGATGTTGCTATCATTGAGTTGATTTTCAGCTGTAACAATGTCATTAGTTTGATTACTAGCTACAACAATGTCTTGTTTGTTATTGATTTCAATGCCATTGTTCTTATCTTCAACTGCAGAAATGTGAAGAATAGTGGTCTCATAAACATAGCTCACATTTTTACCTTTGCTATTTGTAGAAGAAAATTATCCTTTGTCATAGTTTGGTAAGGGTTCTTGAATGCTCTATGATCGTTATTTGTTTGAGGTCCTTCTACAAATATTTCCTTTCTATCAATCAAATATTGGACCAAATGTTTCAGTTGCATACAGTCATTTGTTTTGTGTCCTTTGTTTCGATGAAAATCACAGTAGTATGCATCATTCCACCAAGATGGTTTAACTCTTGGATCCCAATCTCATGCTTTTGGTAATGTTATAAATTTGGCTGCAAGAAGTTCCTTCAATGCTGATTTGAGTGACTGTCCCAAAGGTGTGAATCTTCTTCGATTTGATGGTGTTCGATATGGTGGTGATTTGGATTCAGTATTGTTTTGATTGTTGTTCTGATTGGTATTTTGATTGGTGTTTGTGTTGTTTTTAGAGGCAACAACTGTCAAGTTAAAGACTGGTTTTGCATTTTGTGTTTCAGTTGCACCATCATTACTAGCATTCTTGTTTCTTTGCCAAAATTTTGGTTTATCATTGTTGTTATAATGATTGGAGGAGTTTGCTGAGTTGTTTCCTTCATTGTAGATTTTTATTACCCCTCTTTTAACCAAGGCCTCTTCACTTTTGATTCCATTTTCAATCATCTTCTCAAAGATGGGTGGGCATTGCAATTCAAGTCTATAGCTCATATCATCATTTATATTGTCAATGAAGATTTCCATCTTTTCCTTTTCAGGTATAGGACGAGGATATCTAGCAAATAGTCTTCTCCATATTTGTAAAAATGTGAGAAATGACTCACCCTTTTTCTGTTTTGTATTGCAAAGATCTTTCATGGTTATCTTGTGTTGGATGTTGTAGGAATATTGAGTGATGAATTTATTGACCAACTCTTCAAAGGATTTGATACCGGGTGAGAGTTGTGAAAACCATTGCATGCATTGGCCACCCAAACTTCATGGAAAAAATCTCATCAAATAAGTTTCTTCATGTGTAAACTCAAGACTCATGGTGCGAAATTCCCTTATATGGTCTATAGGATCAGTCTTGCCATTATATTTATCATACTTTAGAAATTCACAATGTTTAGGAAAAGGGATCATGTTCACTGTTTTGTCAAAAGGATATGGGAAAATGTCTTGCAACATATATCTTTTGGTAGTTCCTCCTTGCATGCCTTGGATCTACTATTGGACATTTCACATTTGATGAGTTAAAGCAGTCATTTGATTTGTGTTTGGTGGATTAGTTTATGTTCTTGTAGGAGCTCCTTTTAATTGATTTACATCAAAGTCATGGGGCAGTTTCACACCTTGGTTGGCTAACATCAAAAAATATATTTTTTCCTCTTTTTCCATAAGCTTATGGAATTTGGGATCTTGTTGAGCTGTTTAAATGTCTTCCTTAGTGATTTCATCATTATCATTTTGGTGGAATCTATGAAATGGGTTTTCTTCACCTTCAACCATGGTAGTTTGAGTTTCAATTTCCTTTTCTTGGAGTTATTATTTATTTTGAGACCTTGTTAAAATGGGCATACAATTACAGTTTTACTAGACTTTGATCTTTGTTGGAGAGTGCCAAGGATACACCCAAGTCAAATAAAATGACAAATATTATTGATAA
The DNA here is from genome assembly GCA_007115665.2 of Sequoiadendron giganteum. NCBI lineage: Eukaryota > Viridiplantae > Streptophyta > Pinopsida > Cupressales > Cupressaceae > Sequoiadendron > Sequoiadendron giganteum. The sequence goes on from CM021104.1 coordinate 446,485,703, forward strand.
GACTAAGGTGATATCTGATTGATAGTGTTTGTTTCGTGATGAAGGATGACATATCCTAATGATGAAACTTAGCCTAACAATTAGAGATATGTTTGATGATTTAGGCACTTTAAGGTGTTAGATCTTAGTTTAGTTAAAGGATTTCACTTGTAAAAGACCAGTTTCTTCAAGTTTAAAACACTATTGTGAATGAGGAATGGTTCTGCTCTGAAAAAAATCCCTAAATGTGGTTGAAACTATCAAACAGATGGTCAAAATAACTCTCTGTTTGTGAATTAACTAGATGCGCTAAAATAGAGACTTTATGCACCGGGCTGTTCCTTAGATACACCAGAACAGAGAATGTATGCACTGAAAGTTTTGGTGACTGAAGTTCAACTTAGCTCTGGAAAAATTTGCAAATGCATTAGAAAATGGGATAAATGCATCAGAAGGTGGGCTAAATGCGTTGAAACAAAGGCTATATGCACTGAAACATAAACCAAATGTGCCAGAATATGAGCTAAATGCGCTGGAATATGCAGGAAATGCACTGGAATATGGACCAAATGCACTAGAAGGTGGGCCAAATGCATCGAAACAAAGATTGGATGTGCTAAAAGATCAGGTAGATGCGTTAGAATAGAGACTGGATGCACCAAACTGGAAATGGTCACCATTTTTGACAGTTTATCAAGTTTTCTTGTTTTCAACTCAGTTAATTGGGTGTTTTCTGAATGAAAGATTTTTTGAACAGTGATTTTGTCTAGTTTTCTTGTTTGGGGATCATGTGAATTAGGTGTTTTAAATGGATGATTTCTTGAATAATGATTTCAAACATAGTAGCAAGTTGTAAAACAATTGTTTGCAGCCTAGGAACTAAAAATTAAGTGTATGTTCAAGAATCTGGTCTGATTCCTTTGATTTCCATAGGTATAGAACAAGAGAAAACATATTTGACAATCCTAATGTCAAGTGTCATTAATAATATCATAACCCACATCTTAGAACTATTTCAGCTCACACAACCGTGTCACCCCCTAGAGGGCACCTGTGTTTTTACCTTTTTCGGGTCTTAACCAAAGTCGAATCCTCCACTTTTGGCCAGTAATCCCTGATAGTTATATGGTGAGTATCTTGGGGACATATTCTTCCCTCCCCTTGCAGTGTGAATATTAAAAATGCTCAGAGAATGACTCGGCTGGCTTCTACACTTAAAGTTCATAGTAAGGGTTTCCGTTCGGTGTGACAAATGATAAAATCCCTCAGGAGACCTCCTAAACTTTAGAACAAAAGCTTTGGGGATGGTTATCTTGCACACTACCGTTGAATTGTGAGTTTCCTCAAATTTACTTTTGATTATAGTGGGTTGGAAAACTTGGCTTTAGTTGTTCCCACTTAGGTCGTTCCCGTAGGGTGAGTAATTTTTCCCGGTATGGAAGGCCTTCTAAAGGTGTTAATGCAAGAAAAGAAAGAGTGAGTCTGGCATACTGCTACTGGTCACCCAGTGAAGGGGAGAGCATAGGCCTATCACTTTACAAGCAAAGAGTACATGGTGTTCATTAATCCTCTTAATTAAACTAGGTACCCAATTTAATCAAAATAAAGCAAAAATATAACTCCAACCCCTACAAACACTATTAGTAGTCTTAGATATTGTCTTTGACAAGCACATTTGAGCACCTACAACACATAAAATATGGATCAGTTCTCAGAATTTTGAATTTCTGCAAAGAAAACTAGATGCGCCATAACAGAGACCATATGCGCTAAAAGATCACACATATGCACTAAAAGAGCTATTGAATGAGCTAAAATAAATACATAAATGGACCTAAATAGCTACTAAATGCGTTGAAAGAACTACTAAGTGCATTGAAATATGAGCTAGATGCGTTGAAAGATGCTTCAGATGTGCTATAATAGGGCCTGGATGCGCTAAAAGATGTTTCATATGCATTGGAAGAAACCACGGGTGCGCTACATAGTAATTCACGTCCAAACATGTAAACACACTTTTCAGAAAACATTAATAGAAATGGGGCTTGACCCCACGGTGGGTGCCAATCTATGTGTGAGTAAAATATGTGAATAAGCAAATAACAACACACAATCAATGAAATATTATATTAGAGAATTCAAATGACAATTTAAACTAAATTGAAATAAACACATTCTCTAAAACCATCCCTTTGTTCTCTGTCTCCAAGGATTCGTTTAAATCATAATGGATCTCAAATTGTTTGTGTACTATGACCTTTAGAATGACAACCTGAAGAACGAGATGTTGGAAAATGCAAGAAATAATTCCTACATGATTGATAAGCTGTATGATAGTGATGCCATGATAATGATGCTGTGATAAGGATATGATGGTAAATGCTATGATGCAACTACTGTATGAAAATTACTATGATAACTAAAATGCAGCTAATGGAAAAACCATGATTCTAAACTAAAATGCTCACAAATACTAAATACTCAAATGCTCTAATACAAATTTTGTAGAGTAAGTTTGCTCAAGATGGGACCCTTTTTACTATATAATGAGGTTGTATTTATAGATTTTCCAGGGCATAAACTAATGTGGCAACAACCAACGGTTTGGATTTAATTTGGATAGATGAAGGGTGGAGGATGAAGAAGTTAGAGAGAAATAAGGAGAATGTTCCTTGCATGAAAACAATCTGCCAAGTGTAGAGGAGAATAGAAGAGCCAAGTGTCCCAAAGTTGTTTGGAATTTGTTGAGGATAAAGCCCAAATTAAATATTTGGAATATTTAATTTGTTGAGACACATGATGAGGTGGAAGGAGGAAAAATTTGTAGACATGTGACTAAATTTAAATTTAGGATTTAATTTTAGTAAGAGGAAAGATAATTAAATAAAACAAACTATTCAAATTTGTTTATTTGATTAAAATTAGAAGAATGCAATTTAAGATAGAAGAACTAAAGAATGTGAACTATATAAATAAATTTAGAATTTATTTATAAGTAGAAAAATTAAAAGGGTTTATTAATTAAATAACTTGTATTTAATTAATAAATTATCTAGACCGATTTTAGGTGTATACAAAATCTACTTATAAGTTCCACTCATGTAATGCTCCATCTCATCTTTTACCTCACCTCCAAGCTCCAAGCTCGATAATAGAAATTTAAGCTAATTTAGATCTAATAAATGTTGTCCTCCTATCCAAGCTCTTGCACTTCAGTAAAACCTTGTTTTCCTCGTTGGTGTGTTTTTCTTGCTCATGATATATGCATATTTAAAGCTTTTCATAAACTTGTTTATGCCTTTCTTTGTGGGCAACCAAACCTGCTTACTTCGCTTGACTGACTGACCATCTTGATCCACATTCAAAACATTCTACATGGTGGACCTTCTCCTCTACAATGTCTAATTGTTGTGGTGATGATACACTAACATGCGTGACCAGATTAAGGTTTCCTTTCTAACTCGCTCCATCCAATTTATTTATATATTGATGAGGACCTATCACTGCATTTCACATTTGTTTTGCAATGAGATTTATAGTGAATTGAACATGTCATCCATTGCTTAATATAAAACATTATATTACATAATAATAATATTGTAATATATAAATAATTTATGTAATTACTTATTCCAAAATATTATATTAAATTTAATAATGTTACACACAAAGAAGATATTATGACATATGCCATAATATTATTAAATATAATATAATATTTTATATATTTTTAATTATAAATTTGGTTGGGATTTAAGAATCAAATGCACACAAATGAGCTTAACCTTAGAGATGTGACAAGAGCCATCATGAAACAAACACCAAAAATACAACATACATACATAAACAATACAAATCAAAATGGCCAAACCCACCTATTACCACCTACAACTCGTCAACATATTTGACAACACCCAAAATACAAAGAAACCAAACCAAATCCAACCAAATCGCAACCAAACACCATCACATTGCCACCCCACGAAGCCATCTCCTAGTTACAAATGCACCAAAACACATAGGAGTTGAAACTTGCATAAACACAAGCCTCTAGACCAACCTTGAAATAACCTTCTTTCCTTTCCCATTAGAAGGCTTACAATCAACCCCTTCTTGAGTAGGCGAGGCCTCCACATTGGTGGAATCCTCACTACAAGAAGTTGAAAAAACCAAAATAACATCCATAGGAAGAAAAATATTCATACCGTTTACCAACTCTTCAATTGCCTTCTAGAGACAAATCTAATATTATATAGAAGTGTGGAAATGTTCCAACACATTTTCATAAAATACCTTTGGTTGATGTATCACACCCTCTTATGAAGCAAATAAGGCCCTGTTGCCTGTGACAACATTTTCACACAACTTAAAGATTAAGCTATGCCAAATACATTGCAACAACCATGGAAATGACTAGAACCCAACAACATATGCACCATTATAGCTTTCATATCTACAAATGGAGCACCATATTATTTCTTTGTTAGCTCCAATATCCTAATAACCCACAAACAAATATCTAGATAATGAATCTCTTTATCCATAAAAGACATGCAATTAACTAACATTTATTCACCAAAAACACCGAATCGTTATAGGTTCTTACATCCACCTTTCTACCTTGCACCATCCCTATGAGCCTGTAATGCCACATTTTCAATTAATTTATGTTTGTGGATCAAAAGGCCATTTCCTATTTTTGACTTGAGTTAAGCTTGTTGGAGTCTAGTCTCATATGCCACAAAAAATTAAAGTGAAAGAAGTTTAAATGTTGGCAGGTTTTGTTTATTTTTCAAGTTCACCAACTTGTGAAATCATCAAATATGCAACAAGACTAAGGGAATAGGTTCAAGCCATTGATTTTAATTTTTTTCTTCTTAAGTTTGTGAAATTGTTGAAAGTGCCACAAAGCTAAGGTAAAAGGCTTAAGCAACCAATGAGTTTTGATTTTTCGCTAATTTTGCTAATTCACGATCTTCTCAAAAGTGTTCATAGTTCACTAGTTCACTGAAAGTGCAAAAGTGCAACAAGGTTCTCCAATTCATTGAAAGTGTGAAAGTGTGACAAGGTTTGTGGGTTCACTAGTTTGTTGAAAAGATCGATAGAGTTCATAAGAGGTTGAATACTCTTACAAAGATGAAGATATCAATGAGTTCATAAGTTAACAAATTGTTGAGAGTGACAGAGTGAGAAAAAAGACAAACTACTTGACCTATGCAGTAAATACAAATTTAAATTTAAAATTTAAGTGAGAAAATGAGCACTAATTAATGTGGTTGGCGAATCAACTACCTATGAAATTTAAATAATCTAAGCCTATCATTTGGGAGGATTTATTACTAACTATAAATTTTATCTATTTAAAGAGTGAGAAAACTCGTTGTGTTATTTAAATTTCATTCTACACCAAAAACCCTTGTCAAAATTATTCTAAACCCTTGAGTTCAAAGTAATCAAATCCAAGGATGAAAACCTTTGGGTTTGTTGGAGATCAAAGGATAAAAACCCTTTGGTTTCAAGGATAAGAGGATGAAACCCCTTTGGTTCTATATGATGATCTTACTCAAAGGTTATGGATGAGCTTTCATGAATTGTAGGTTCTAGTTGTTTCAAGTTTGTGTATTTTGCAATTTTTATTGTGGATTTAAACATAGTACTTTCTCTTTGTTGTTGCTATTATAGCTATTGTTCCTACAATTGTAAATTTTTTTGATGTATTTCGTATCCCATTATAAATCAATTTTTTTTTTATCTCTTTCATTTATTGGCCGCATTTGTTAATCTAGGTTATCAATATTTATGTAAAGATTGTGGAAAATCTACATTTTTATAATATCTAGTTAAAATTTCTAAATTTGAAATTTATTTGCTAAGTTTATTCATTGGGTTTACTACAGTTATATTAGAGCTAATATCTTTCCATCATACACGGTATTTTAATGATTGATGCTACCTAGTGACAAAGAAAATATATCTCTGATGGGGGCAAATAAACTTGCAAATAGAAAGATCACTTGAAAAGATGGCTTATTCATAGGAGTTATGGTAGAAGATATCATTGTATATTATGCCAAATATACAAGATATCCAATACAGGTGCAAGATGTAATGTATTTCTTAGATTTCATGAATATGAAGGAAGCTAGAGGTACAACTAGCCAAAAGACCCAAGATGAAATACTAGAGAGACAACACGAAGAACAATTTGATAGATTTCTCAAAGACTATCATAAGTAGTTGGATGGGTTTGAATTTATTTCCTTTTTAAATTCTATTAAAGGTGTGGGGAAAAGGGGGTATTTGTAAATACCTAAAAAAATTAAGGAAGAAGAAAGGTTAAAACTAAAAGAAATTACTAAGGAGTAGGAATCAAAGAAAATGTTTTTAAATGAGAGAATTCACCTTAATCCAAGAAAAGAAGATGATACCAAAAATGAGCTCAAAAGAAAGAAACTTTGATTCTCATGTAAATAACCTTGGGATTTAAACCATCATTGCCATGAAATATGTCAAAAAAGAGCAAAAAAAATGATCACGAAACTAGAAAAAAGCATTGAGTACACCAAAGCTAGAGCTTCAAGAAAAGATTATGGAAGAAATTGTGGTGTGAAACCAAAGAAAGAGCAATAAGAGATATAAGAAAGTGAGAATAAATAGACCATGGAGGAATCCACCAAATAGATGGAAGGTATGGATCTTTGTTTAGAAAATGATACCTTATGAGTTCTAGAGTTGAATGTTAGAAAGTGATTGATCTTGATGAAGTTAAGGAGGGACAAGTATCATTTGTTAAAAGCATGATTGAAAGGGATGTGCCAATTTAAAAAGCACCCAATTATCTTCCAAAGATTGAGTTAGTCCCATATGGGGCTGATTCATAAAATAACCATGTTGATGGGTATGCAAGTAAGAAGAATGACCTAGTTGCTATCACTAATTTTTAAATTTTGGGTCCCAAGAATAGTAGTATTGTTTTGATCTTTTAGAAAATTTTAAATTAGATTAGGATGGTAAACACTTTGATTTCCCTTGTGATTATAGCTCAAGAAATAAGGATAGTTGTGTTAAATATTTATTGGACTAGTTTCATACCATAGCATTCTAAAATTCTTTTTATTCTAATAGTGATGAAAAGATGAAGGGTACAAAATGGAAGGGAATTCTTTCTCTCAATTTCAATATTTATTAGGCATGATGACATGGGATTCGAGTGCTATAAATAATGGAGTTCAAATAGAAGATACTATGAGGCATACATAGATTGAAGTTTTTTATGGGTTTAATTTCATGGATGCTAATAGATTCACCATTTCTTATGGTCAAAAAAGAAAACAATTCATTGCCGCCGTAGGTGAGCATAGCATATGTAATGCATCTTATCCTATGAGAAATGAAATGGTTATGGGTGTAGAATGGTTGCATTCCATTGGTGAGTTTCTAAATATTCATCAAAATAGAGAGCTAAAGTCTATAATTGAAGGAAAAATTATGGTACTTAACATTGTCTCTAATGAATCTTTGGGAGTAGTGATAGAAAATAGGACTTCTTGCAAGAGACAAGTTGCTTGGACAACAAGTAGTAGGGTGATGAAGGACATACATATTATCTCATTTGATGGTAAGCAACATAGTCTTTATTTTGATATTCAAATATTTCCAATTACCATAGTATGATGCTCCATAATATATCCTTAGAATTATTATTAAATAGAAGATTCCAATAGGCCATAGAATTAGAATGTTAGCATACCTTGATTACTTCTTATTTCGTGAAGACTAGTTTGGGATCAAGCTACCACCAAATCTATATTTGTGAGGGATATGTGCACAAGATTGTTGTTAGAGGCATTATTGGACATGTTGAGTTTTGGGTCATTCCATTCAACTTGACTAATGCACCGGCTATTTTTTGAGTTAGTATGAATAAGGTATTTAGTGGACAATTGAGACAAATTATTTTGATAATTTTCTATATTACGTTGATAGGTAGAAAAGCATGGAATGATAATATGAAGAACCTACATTTGATGATTGGGATTCTAGAGCAACATGATTTACTTGTTAAAAAATTGAAGTATGATCTTGATTACTCAAATTTTATACTTGGTCCATGTTATTATTGCTCACGGCATGCAAGTGAATAAGAAGAGAAATCACATTTCTTAGTTTTGGTTTCCCCTACCACACTTACTCTATTGAGAAGATTCTTTAGTTTATGTAGCAATGATAGAAGGTTTGTTAAGGGATTTCCACATACAATAGCACCCTTAACCAACATGACAAAGAAATGATCTTTGGCATGGATAGATAGAATACAAGAAGATTTTGATAAGCCTAAGAGGGTAATTATCTCATGTCTTGTATTCTTCATTTCAAATTTCTTTCATCCATGTGTGGTAGAATGTGGTGTTTTAGGATAAAGTATTCAGGCCATATTAATGCTAAAGGGGCACTTCATAAACATTGAGATTAGGAAGTTCAAAGATTTATAAATGGGTTCCTTTATATGATAAGAAGATGTTTTTAATTATCATGTTTTCAAAAAAATTAGACACCTAATTGATGGTATATGTGTGGTAGAGGTAGATTACAAAGCGTTGAATTTCTTCTTGGATCAACATGATTTGAAAGATGAGAAAAAAAATGGTTGAGGAAAATCAAGTTTATGATTTTGATAAAGAATACATGAAGGGAAAAAAGAATACATTTATGCTAACATACTAGATGATAAGTGTTATAACAAATGGGCTCATTAGGTACAAAGACATTTGGTTTTGTATTTTATTTGAAGATAAAACAAAATAATTTGAAGTCTTTACATGATACACCTATGGTGGGACACTCTACATCCTACAAAAATTGTAGGGAGAAAAGAGGGAGATAGTCTTGAAAGTGCTTTAAGGAGGATGCTATCAAACATTGTAGTGAGTACACTATCTACCATTAGAATGAAGGAGAACATGTATTTCCTCCAAGTCTGCTATGACCTTTACTCATTTCCCATCAAGGTTGAGAAAGTGTGTTCGTGGAATCCATCATAAGCCTTCCCAAGGTGCATAATAAATATTGTGTTTATGTTGTTGTGGTTAAGATAAATGAGTATGCATACTTCTTTACCATTTATTTTGAATTAAATACTATTATATGGTAGATTTTTTTCCATACAAGTGATTGGGCTATACAAGTTGTCGATAAATATTGACAATAATAGAGAGAATATTTGACAATTTTTTGGGGCAAGAATGATTTTATTGAACAAGTGAAAAGCTCACTTCTAGCACACATTATCAACTGCAAACAATTGGACAAACAAAAGTGGTGAATAAGTTGGTTGAAGGATACTTGAGGGAACATGTCTACAAAAAAATCAGCAGGGGTTATGTGGTTTCACTTGGGAGAATGTTTCCACACCATCTAACATTTATCCTTTGGTATGTTTTCATTCATGATATTGTGTGATTATGGTGTACTAATTGACATTGATTTAGTGTTTATAGATAGTAGAGTGTTACTCATATGGATAATAGGTGCCATCATTGTCATAAGGATAAAAATTTGAGACATGAAGCCATCACAAAATATTTGGTTCATTGAAGGAACCTACTTATAGAAGATGCTACTAGGGGAGAATTATGAAATTTGGAAAATTTTGAATTTGAATTTTCTTGAAGACAAGTAATTTTGGGAGGGGTGAACTAGTGATGACATGTTTTTCAATTAACTTATGTTTATGGAACAAAAGGACATTTCCTAGTTTTGATGAGTTAAGCCAATTAGAGCCTAGTCTCATAGGCCACAAAAAATGAAGGGAAACTTTTTAAAGTGTCAACAGGTTATATTTTTTGCTAATTTCGCCAGTTCACAAAATTGTCAAAAGTACAAGGCGAAAAAGGTTTAAGCCACCAACAAGTTTTGATTTTTGTTATGTTTGTGAAATATTTGAAAGTGTGACAAGGTTAAGGGAAAATATTTAAGCAGTTGTCAAGTTCTAATTTTTACTAAGTTCATTAGTTCAACTAGAAAAGTGTGAAAGTGCAACAAGGTTCACTTGTTCACCAAAAGTGTGAAAGTGTGACAAGGTTTATAGGCTCACTGAAAGTGTGACAAAGTTTGCAAGTTTGCAAGCTAATTGAATGTGCTACAATGTTTAAAAGTTTTTTAGTTTATCAAAAATATAGTAGAGTTCACAAGAGTTTGAGTACTCTAACAAAGAAGAAGATGATGGTGAGTTCATAAGTTCACAAAGTCATTGAAAGTGTGACAACATTAGAAAAGGGGAAAAAATTATGCCTTGCACAATATTTAGATAAATTTAAATTTACATTTTAAGTGGGAAAAAGGGGTGCCAATTAATATGGTTGGTGAATAAATAACTACCTATGAACTTTGCCTGATTTAAACCACTCATTTGTGTATGATTCATTACTAGCTATAATTTTAGTTATTTAAAGAGTGAATGGGTTCATTATGTAATCAAACTTTCATCCTACACAAAAAACCCTTATCAAATTGTTTTGAACCTTTAAGTTCAAACAATCATATTAGGGGACAAAAAAGTTTGGGTTTGTTGAAAATAAGAGGATAAAAACCCTTTAATTTCAAGGATTGGAGGATGAAACCACTTTGGTTCTATATGAAAATATTACTCAAAGGAATTGTGAATGAACTTTCATGAGATATAGGTTCCAATTGTTTCAAGTTTTTGTATTCTATAATTTTTAATTGTGGATTTAAACTTAAACATAATAGTTTCTCTTTGTTGTTGCGATTGTTGTTGCATATGTTGTCCCTATTATTGTTGTATAACATTTTGATGTACTCTAGATCTCATTATAAATCAAATACATTTCTAGAAGCTATTTTTCATTTATTGGCTCATTTGTTAATTTGAGTTGCAATGCCAATGTAAAATTGTGGGAAATATGAATTTTTGTAATATCTAGTTAAAATTTAAAAATCTAAATTTTATTCCTAAATTTATTCATGGGTTTATTACATAGCCTCATAAAAAATGAATTGACCACCCTTGGAGGACTAAGATGATGCCACCATAAGCAATTGTAGAGAAAGATAACAAGATTTAGGAAAGCCTACTTCATAACACCCATCACTTCACTACCAACCATGTATGGAATTGTTGCCAAGATCTAAATATAAATTATCCCTGTTCTCTTGTTAGGTCCAACCATACCAAACACTTGACAACTATCGCAACTAGTCACACCCACTATCTTATAATATTCTATATTACATATAATAATAATAATAATCATATACATAAATTTATTTAATGTATAAATACTACATTATTATTAGTATTATATATCTTTTTTTTTGGTAACCTAGGGGTGTCCCCGTGACTTAGCCCAACGCGTTCTCTTTACGAGGCAAGTTGAGGTGAGACTAGTTCCCTAGGGATGCATTCAATAGCCCACAAACCACATGTATCGGGTAACCTGGGCCTCAAAGTCAAACCCAAAACCAATGGGGAGCAAACCCATAGCCCAAGCCAACTCCGCTACCTGTATTATATCTTATTTATAACTAATAAAAATATATTATTTAATATAATATACATTTCTAAATTTCGTTGAGAGTAAGTTGAATTTCATTTCAAATAAATTAACTCTATAAATAAAATGAATATTATTTTAAATAAAATAGACAAATTAATTATAGAAAGAAATATTATTTGAAACAATTTTTTAAAAAATTAATTGGACTTATTTATAATAAATTGGACCACTCTTATAATTTCAAAGAAATTGTAGTTATTCAAAAACCTTTAATTATAATTCATTTTAATATAACCTTTAACTAGCATACCTATATTTAGAAAAATCTATGTAAAACAACCGAGAGATATCCTTCCCAAGACACCTATTGCATTTATATGGTGCAAATTTAATTTAAAATAGGCACATCAAGAAGGATATCTCCCAGCTTATTTTACATAGATTTTTCTAAATATAGGTATGCTAGTATTAATTAAATTGATAAAACAAATCATAACAAAAATTTAAATATTAATAATTTACATAATTTTAAAAATATTTTAACTTATTTTCAATTAAAAAGAAAAATTAACTAGTTTGAAGATGAATAATAATTAATTCACAAATACCAATTTTGATAATCATAAATTCAAATAATCCTTGATAGATAAAATATTCCAACAATATTATATTAATAATTAAATTGATCTTTAAGAAATAAATTGATGACATAAATCAATTTTTTTTTTAAATTAATAATTTACATATTTTAAAAATATTTTAACTTATTTTAAAAATTAAAAATTAAAAATTTACATAATTTAAAAAATATTTTAATTTATTTTTAAATAATTTTTTTTTTTAACTCGCAAGTTACTATTTTGATAACATAATTTACAAATAATATAGCAACAATATAAGATGTTGTTGAGAATAGATGATGTAAAAATAACAAATAATAAATCAAATTAAATTATTTAATGTTAATATGTATGGGATTATATAATGGCCATAATCCTTCTCTCCTAAAATTAAAATCAATAAGGTCTGCAAAATCATATAAAGGAAATGAGAACTAATGAAAAATAGTCATTAAATTCAAGATTAAGTAGTAAAATATTAAATATAAATAAGAGAAACAATATAATAATCCTAACCCCAAGTCTACTTGAACCTTAACAATTGAATGTTAATTCAAATCTAACTCTAATTAAATCCTAATCATAACTATAACCATAAGAAAAATCCTAACCTAACCTTAATTAAACACTAACGTAGTCCTAATTCTAATCTCAATTGAACCCTAATCCTAACCCTAAGTCTACTAATGTGACATCACATGATTTGTTTATTTTTAGAACTAACCTTAATTCATTTCAATCAATTATGAGTACTAAGATCAACTCTAACAACTTTAATTTTAGAATGATTAGTGCTATATTATTATAAATATTTGACATTAAATCAACAAATTCTATCATTACAATTGAAATATGGTAAGTGTTGGATTCTTTCTCCTATTAGGTTAATTAGTGAAATGCTTGATTGATTGTGAAATTAGTTATTGAAAATAAAAATGTATAAGAGGGTTGGGATGTTGCATAAAGTATTAATGATTTAGTTATATGTAGGCCTAATGCCTCTTTATGTCTTTTAATTATTTTAATTATTTTCTAGTTGTTTTTTATTAGACTTTTGTTAACTTTTTCTTTGTCTCTATTAAATCTATGTTGGATAAAATGCCCCAACTATTCTCTATGCTATTGTTTTATCTACAAACTTTATTAAAGATTATAAGACCCTTTCAAAATCATTGCTTAAATATAATTATTGTAGAAGTTGTCAAAACCAACTTCAGATTCTAAGAACACCTGCATGCAAATGGATACTTGTCACAAGGAAGAGAATGGATGGAGAAAACAAACAAGGGTTTGAAGCTCTGAAAAATGGAGAAATTATCTTATCATAACAAAAAGGAATTATGAAATATACAATGGATCAATCCTTAAGAAAGAGATCATGCAAACCCTAAAAGAAACCCTAATAGGAAAAACCTAAAAGAAACCTTAATAGGAAAACATTTAATAATTAATATAATTATTAAATGTCACTTAATGCAAACTAAAGGTGAAATCTTAAGAAAGGAATAAAGGTAACTTAATCAACATAATTAAGTTAAAACCTTTACTCTAACGCCCTCCCTTAAGATGAGCAAGAGTGCAGCTACAAAACATGTGCAAGAAAGCAAAGGTAACTACAATGCAAGAAGGTAAACATGGGTCCTGACAACTAGGCTAGATCAGGTACCCAAATACAACCAAATCTCTGTAAAGTGGAGAAATAGAGAAAACCACATGGAAAAAACTCTACTCCAAAAAAAGATGCAAAAAACTATGAAGAACATGACTGAAGCAGAAGAAGTTGCAAACAACTGTCAAAAGATAGGATGATCAACCTCTATGACTGCTATGGTGCTGAAGAACCTCCTTTGAAGATAGGATGATCAAGATCAAGAAGAAAACAATCTGCATGAGTGCCCCAAACGACACTACTCGAATCAGATGGCAAACAAAGGCAAACACCTGGAACGAAGATACAAATGGCACAAGTACCAATAGTCTGAAAAAACATTGATCAATTGAGAATGGAAGATTCCTTCCAAGGCGAAACCAAGGAAGCATTAGCATGAACAATATAACACCCCCCATAATGCTGAACTAGGAGACCTTGACAGATCCACTGAAATGGTGTGTAACACTCTGTAGTGCATGAAGGAGAAGAAACAACATTTGAAAGTGTGCAAGAAAGCACCTGCAACTGAAAAAGTGGTGTGCAAAATAAAACACACATGCATGAGGCTGGAATCATATGGATCCACTGTCGTCGTGGAGGGACACTCACTGGACAAAGGTGTGATGGCAAAACAAAGGCACTACACAACCCCCCATGGCATTTTATAATACAGTGCGAGTACAAAATATGACACAACCTTATGTGCAAAATCCCCAAAATACATGAACAATAGTGTGGCACTTTATCTCAATGTGTTTATATATAAGAAATTGCTTACAAATGATGCTCAAAATGCCCATAAAGGATAAAAAACTGGAAATACATGAAGAACAACCAAAAATGAAGCATCCCATGCAAACGAGAAGTTCCCAAGAGCAAATATGTCCAAGTAAATCACCAGAGTGTGAAAACACAAAAAACTGAATAAAATATACTTGAAGTGAAATCTAGAAAAATTGCATGGATGGAATGGAAGAGCTCTGAAATATGGTTTCAACACCGCTGAGATCACGAAAAACGAAGAAACTAGTCAAAAGTTACGAGCTCGGGACTGAAAAAGGCTCCTTTGACTTCAACTGGTTGTAAAATGCACCAACAGAAAAATGAAGCAATAAGACCCACACCAATGGAAATTTGACATAACCAACTTTCCGACGATATCTCGTTTGCCAAAAAACGATATCGTATGCCCAAGTTATAGCCTTTCGAAGAAAACAACTCCAAAGGGGAAAAAATACAGTGAGAGATTAAATTTGACGGTCATACGATCGTCGTAGCAAAAATCCGAACCTAAATTTGACGGCCAAATGGCCGTCGCCGCACATGCACAACTAGGCTTATTGCAAAAAATGTTTTAAAAAAATAATAATAATAATAAAGAAAAATAGTGTTAATTAAAAAAAAAAAAAAAATTAAGAAAAAAACAGGGGCCCCGCATGGGGGCTGCCCCCTGCCAAGGTGGCAGGGTGGTACACATGCGGTACCGACTGTTGTAGGGGGTGATGCCTAAGGGGCCATCGCCTGCCATAATGGTAGGCGGCGGTACCCTTGGGTACGGTCCCTGCAACCTAAAACCGACGGTGTCCAAAAAATTGGGTTTTTTTTTCACTTTTTATTTTGATTTTATTTTTAAATAAAAACTTTAACAATTTTTTGAAAAAAAATTGACGAAAAACAAATGCAGAAAAATTTATTTTTTTTACCAGGCACAATCGGGTAAATTTTTTTGCCTCTCAAATCAACTTTGTCCAAAATGGACAAATGAATAGTCAATTTAGGGGTTTTGGATTGTGCGGATCCAACAGGTCCGTTTGAACTCAAAAAGCTTTGAAATTGCAGGTGATTCCTTGGATAAAAAAAAAAAAACCCCAATATTGTGAATGCCTGATCCAACCCTTGTAGCTCCAAATTCTTCAAACAAGAACGAGTATGCAACAGGAAAGCTTTGATACCATGTAAAAGTTGTCAAAACTAGCTTCAGAGTCCAAGAACACCTGCATGCAAATGGATACCTGTCACAAGGAAGAGAATGGATGGAGAAAAAAAACAAGGGTTTGAAGCTCTGAAAAATGGAGAAATTATCTTATCAGAACAAAAAAGAATTATGAAATATACAATGGATCAATCCTTAAGAAGGAGATCATGCAAACCCTAAAATAAACCCTAATAGGAAAAACCTAAAAGAAACCCTAATAGGAAAACATTTAATAATTAATATAATTATTAAATGTCACTTTATGCAAACAAAAGTGAAATCTTAAGAAGAAGACAACATGCATTTGAGAAAAGATAACTAAAAAGAAAGAAAATAGAATATTTCTTTATAGATTGATTTTTTCCTTCGCATAATTGTAGTTTCTTTTTATTAATTATTATTTTTATTACATATAACAATAATAATAATAATAATCATATAAATATATTTATTTAATGTATAAGTACTACATTATTATTAGTATTATATATCTTGTTTTTTTGGTAACCCAGGGGTGTCCTTGTGACTTAGCCCAATGCGTTCCCTTTATGAGGCAAGTTGAGGTGAGACTAGTCCCCTAGGGATGCATGCAATAGCCCACAAACCACATGCATCGAGTAAGCCCGACCTGTGAGTCAAACCCAGAACCAATGGGGAGCAAACCCACGGTCCAAGCCAACTCCACTACATGTGCAGGCTCATTTGTATTATATCTTATTTATAACTAATAAAAATATATTATTTAATATAACATACATTTCTAAATTTCGTTGAGAGTAAGTTGAATTTCATTTCAAATAAATTAACTCTATAAATAAAATGAATCAATCTTATTATTTTAAATAAAATAGATAAATTAATTATAGAAAGAAATATTATTTGAAACATTTAAAAAAATAAATTAATTGGACTTATTTATAATAAATTGGACCACTCTTATAATTTCAAAGAAATTGTAGTTATTCAAAAACCTTTAATTATAGTTCATTTTAAATATATTAAAGTTATTTGAAATAAATTGGACTAATAATATTTGTGGATTAACATACATAGAATATAAACAAAAGATTTAAAATATGGAATATAATAGAATGGATTCCACCCATTAATGTGAAGTTATTTTATTTTATTTTGCAATTGTTTCATTTACTACATATTTGGAGACATAATTTTGTGTGTTGTTTATTTTTAAAATATTAAATTTATTATTAAACATTAATATTTTGATGTGGAAATGACTCTCAAATTTAAAATAAAAAATAAGAATTTTTGTTAACACACACTCCATTCATTTCTACATTGTAGAATGCCTCTCACATTAACAAATTTAGATTATTTATAATGAGTATTTAATCTTGAATAAATTTCTTACTTTTTTTTTTAGATTGGAGGAATCGAGACTAGACCTTGTGACCTCTTGCTTGCAATAGAATGCTTTAGCCAATCGAGCTAGCCCCCCAGTCCCAAAATAAATAAGCTCATTCTAAATAATATAAACAACACCCATTCAAAATATATTAGTATCATTTAATATAAATAATAAGAACATATTTTTTTAGATAGAATAATAAAAGCTGCTTTGAATATCAAATTTACATTAAATTGATAAAAAGACCAAAAATTGCCATGTTTGAATATATAACAATATATTTACCTTCACATTTGATTTTATTAAGAATAGTATGAAAAAACTAATTGTTATCACAAAAATGGTTATTAATGAACAAACCTTTTATAAGACATAAACATCTAGTAATGGGAAGTAAGAAAATTAAAATGAACGAAGAATATAGTAGTTACCATTACTTCCCATCAATAAATTGATATAACTATTTTTTTAGGATGCAATAGAACCAAAAGGATACAAAGTATATAACAATGGCGATATAGACTCTTAAGTAATTTATAGGCAAAGAAAAACTTTAATATTCTCCATAGTCAATATTATTAAGATCTCTTCTAAGGCATCAATGGAAGATATTTACAAATTATTTGTGTTGGAGTGCATCTCTTCATCATTATAATTCTAAAATGTATTCCACCTTAGCTTCTCATCTAAGATGACTTAAATTATTTATTCTAGCATTTGGTATATATTATTTAAATTTATATATATATATAGGTTATTTTAAGCGTTTAATGTAATTTAGTATGTTTATTTATTATTAAAAAATTAATTCTGCTTTCAAAATATGTATGTTGAGAATTTTTTTGTTTATTAGATTGCATATATACTCACTTTTGAACAAAATCAAAGTGTAATATACATGTAATTTTATTTTCTAATCTAAGTTTGATATAGATTGTTAAATATGAATACACTCCTTTCTAGGATCTTTTTTTCTATAGGATTACTACTCACGAAAGAAAACATTAATTCATTAAGTACTTAGTAAGTACTTAGTCATATTGATGAAGACTTGTTTACTATTGTATTGTAATCATATTCATAATTGAATATTTAGTCATATTGAGAAGACTTGTTTACAATTGTATTGTAATCATATTCATAATTGATTACTTAATCATTTTGATTAGAGTGTATTTATTAAATTATCCTTAAAATACACTTCAATTGAGTAAGGTTTTGTTTTTGAAACTTTTATATCAATGAAAATTATTTAACTATTATTAATTAATTTATTTTCTTAGTGTTAGATTATTATTATTTATTCATTTGAAATTATTATTAAGATTTCTCATATTACTCTTCTATGATTTATAGGGACAATGACATAGATGCCATTGTTGTAACTATGTTAGGCAACAAATGAAGTAGTTCAAGTGTGATGACATGACCTATAAATGTGAATTAGAGACATTGTTAATGTTGAACACTACAAATGATTTTAATTTTAATCTTGTTTAATGTTTACTAATCTAAGAAATAATGAAAAACTATAAATACTAAAACTAGTTGTGTATTTGCATAAAAATAATTTTTATATATATTAAACTTAAGCAATGATAATACCAATATTGATTATTTTATTCCCATACTTAATTTTTAATAATTAAATTTAATTTAAGAAAAAATTGAAAATAGTTATTAATTAATCTATTTTACATGTGTTTAATATAATTTAATATAATTATCATTATATTTATATATTTTTGAATAATCATTTATTAAAATTTAATGTAGAATTATTATTTACTATATAATAATATAACTTATATTTTATTATTATAATTTATAATTTTTTAAAATTAATTTATTTAAAGTAAATAATAAATAGTAAAAATAAACTTTAATATTCCCTTCTTCAGGTGGTTTTCAGAGTTGCCTCTCGGTTTATTGGAAGATTAAAAGCTGATATCTGGCTAGAGAGACAATATCATATAGTTATGTTAATATATCAACAATGAAAATAAAACTTTAATATTAATAAAAATATAAATAAACGTAAATGTATCTTATAGTAGCTTTTAAGAACACTTTTTCATTTTTTAGAATAATTTTTATTTAAATTTATTTTTAATATATCATAAAGTTTTAGTATTCAAAATCTATATATTTTTAATAAAATATTTATTGTTAGTAAATTATTTTATATTTATTTTAAATATATAAAGATAAAATAAATATTATGTCAACCATATACACATATATTCTTTCAAATTATTTAAAAAATAAATAAATAAATAATATTCTAAAAATTAAAATTATGTAAAATTGAATATAGATTTTATTAAAATTATATGAAATTTAATTTAATCTTTTTATAAATAAATTAAAATCATAAAAAACAAATTAACTAAGATAATTTAACAATCATTTTTATTAAAAAGGAAAACAAGAATTTATATCAATTTAAATTTAATTTGGAGTGCACTAATCTTGTTGCATAATTTAGTTCTCTTGTTCTAGTATTCTCTTTAGAATTCATTTTGATAGTCATTCCTTTATTTCCCTCCTTAATTTATGATTTTCTTCCACACTTTTATCTTGATCATTTTATTACTAAATTTTATTTTTAATCTTTATTTTGCTTTAAAAATAATTGTTATTTTATTTAAAAAAAAATAATTAGTTAATTTAATTTAAGTGATCAAAATGATGTAAAAATAAAATAAGAAGTCATTCTATAATGAATTTTTAAATTTAAGTAATTTTAAAATACTATTAACAAAATAAATAAATATTAGATAATAAAAATAATCATTTAAAAATATTATCTACATGCAAATACTAATTTTAAAGTTTGAGAATAAAAATTAGTATTTACTTTTATCCACTTAAAATAATCCATGTAATTATAGTTTGTTAAATAAAATCTTTATCTTTCTTTTATTTTGTTTCATTTTAATTTAATTTAATTTAATTTTAACATCCACTTTGTGTACAAAGATGGGGGACCAAAAATAGGTCTTAAGTGGTCATTTTTTTCTTTTGAGAATGAAAAATCCAGAGGGGTGAGATAGACAAAAGTAGAGAGAGAGAGGGGGAAGGGCAGGGGGGCAGGGGGGGGGGTGGCGGTGTGAGGGAAGGAGAGAGGGAGAGAGAGAGAGATACAAAGTAAAGAGTGATAGGTTGAGAGAGAGAGAGAGCACAATTTTGCACTTAACTACTATTCCAACATATTGAAATATCTAATAATATCTAGGACTTGATTCTAATTATGACTAAAATTAAAAAAATAGAACCTTTTAACAAGTGTTTTGATTAGATAAATTGGGAAAACAAGAACCCTACCTATACAAAACATGAAGACAAATTAATTCATAACAAAAAATATAAAAACTAACAACAAAACATAGAAACAACAACAACAAAACCAACTCCTAATCAATCAAAGACTTAAAACAACCTCCCTTTTTTTGTATATTCTTAAAAATTGTAATTTAATTAAATTACAACTAACTAGAACATAAAGATTTTAATTTTATTAAATCGCAACTAACATATATCACTTATCTTTGATTAGCTTGAAAAAAAATGCCTAATACTATTTTTAAGGAGAGTTGAAACCACTCCTACAAATGATTTGAAGTGTCTAAAAAATTAGAGTTGCATGATTGACAAGAGTGGTGGTTTAATGCAAAACTCTTTTAACTTCATTAGGATTAAAATTATTATTAATTTATTAGTCGAGACTTGCCTTCAAATTCTTTCCTTGAAAATAATATAAGAATTTTGTATGTCGAGAAAATCTCACACCTATAAATAATTAGGTTAGACACCTGTACTATTGTGTGCAATTAACTAGGCATTTAATTGGACAAAAAAATAAGTAACGTATACACTCCAATTTTCTGTACCTGAACACCCAGTTGCTAAGAAGACTCATGAAATCCGGATTACTAAATTAGCATGTGAATGCCAACTTAACCAGTTGACTGATAGGCTGAAGCTGCAAGTTGCCTTGAAACTAGGTCAGGCAGCATAGAATAACTTTGCCTTGCCCCTGTCAAGCAACCAAAATCAGGTCCCTTCATATTTATGATTTTTTTGACTCTAATTCGGTGAGGATCAGGGCTCAAACTCATGCCAGGCATTTGTTAAAAAAAAGACTCACTGTATGGTCTCATGGGGGTTTGGACTTCTATTTTCATGGATCAAGTGGTTTCATGAAGGAAAAAAAATTGTGCTACGGGATTAATTAGAATCTTTTCCAGAAAAATAGGAGCCCCTACTTTTTAGAAATGAATTTTCCAGCCGGTGAAATTGAGGTGGGGCTAGGAATTGCCTCTACAGCTTAAAAATTTTTTAGAAAGTTTTTCTGCCACTTGTCTATCACTTAAAATTTTAAATTCTTAAAAAAAATTAAAAATGAGAGAATTTTTATTTATTTATTAATTTTTACCAAAAATACTCAATTTTGGAGCTCAAACTTTTAAGCTGAATTGCAAAATTGAATTCATGGGACCACTAGCCTTAAAATATTCCTAAAAAATCTAAGCAGCACCCACTGAAATTTTTTGGGAAGCCCCCCTCCATGGGACCATACCCTCAAATGGACCGCCCACAAGTTTGTAATCTCCAGTAAATGGATGCACACCGGTTGCTTGTAAGTGGTTTGGATGACCCAGAGAACACTAAAGATTACAGAGGAATCACCCTAGCCCTGCGAATGGTAAAGGCCCAATAGTCTCATCTGTTCATACCCATTTGGCCTACATGAATAAGATTCTATGAACAATAGGTTGAAACCTATCTTTAAATGGAAATAGTAATAGAATCTTATACTTGTTCTGACTGCACCGAAACATTTCATTTTTAATCATCCACGTGGGTAAGATGGAAGAGACAAGTTAAAGCAAAGTTCTACGGAAAAATGTTTGAATTGTATTGAATTAACTTCATTTATCTACAGATTTTTACATGATTCCCTCCTCGATATCCATTGACACTCACTTAGCCATTGACAAAGAAATATTTATATTCACAAGACTCATTTATATTTACAAATAATGAAGCTTCAAGGTGTTCAAACTAACTGAACTTATTCTCTGCTGGATTGCTTTGCATCATCCAGTTCTATAAAGCAATTGAATTGAAAAAGATGAGTTATCTACTTCAGTCATTCTAACTCAAATACTTTCAACTACTCTCCAAGGAATTTCCATTCAGTTTGATACAGAAAGAAAATCTAAAACAGCCTCTTGAAGAAGGTTGTTGAATATTAGCCGTTCTATTTCAAACCCAACATTCTCAATATCTTCATCATCTCCAGCCCAAGGAGCTTCACTAGCCATGTCTCTATTTACCAAAAACTCAACATCCTCTAAAATTTCACAATTCGCCTCAGGAGACCTGCAAATCTCATCCCACACTTCCTTTAATAGTTGTTTTCCGGTGCACATGTACCTAAGACTTTGTTTTGTGGGCTTTATCCAAGCCCGAGTTCTCAAGAATGGCTTTATTATTTTGCATACAATTTCATCTACAAGCTCAAACAGGAGCTTTCTATTGGCCATGTCCTTGGACTTTTCGTATGCCTGGTCTCCCCTGCTAGGATTCGTGCATGAGTTATTTGTTTGTTCATCTTGATAGTACTCTTCAAGTCTATAAAAAACCTGGGGATTTATTGGATGGGAAGGGGAATACCATCTTGTAGATGCCACAATGTTCTCATCAGTAAAACCAGCAGAAACTAATACAGTTCTTACATATAACAGACTTGCTTCTTTTCCTTCAGGAATCATAATGTCATCTACTTTTAAGCATTGAAGCATAGAACTCTGCATCTCAGAAAGATGTGATATCTTGTCTGGAAAAACCTCTTTCACAGGACCCAGCAATCCATTATCTGGAACAAGCTTCAATTTATCTTCTTCATGGTAGATATGTCCATATTGATCAAATTCCATGGTATCATCAATATTTAACTTTAGACTGCATAATTTTGTTCTCAGTTCTGCACCAAACAAATCATACATTATTCAGTTGATCTTTACTATATAAATTTATAGTGAATGTAATGAATGCATTTGTGTAAGATTTTTTTATCATTAACATTTCGGATCATACCAAATTAATTCATTAACACCCTGAATTCATTAATATGAACTGTGGAAACACTTCTCTGATATAAATTTACTCTTTTTCAGTTTCTTGCATTTTTGGTTGAAGCAAACTATTTGTAGGAATATTTTATTTTTTACACAAAATGGTGCATTGATAAAACTTTCTAGTTACATCTAAAGTTCGAGGACACCATTACTTTTGGTTGTGCCACCAACTCCCACTTCTATTCACTATACCCTATAATTTACTTCGAAGAAATTATAATTCCAAGATGCTAATATATCTTTATCTTCAGTGTTTCGCAACTGTGGAAGTAAAACAAATCAAGCAGTAGTTCAGTATACATACCATGAAAATCTGTTGAAATCTCTTTTATGTTTACAGGGCTTGGAATTGGGCTCTCGTGCGGAAATGGTCCATCTAAAACAGAAATGGGGCTCGAAAATTCACATTTCTCACCAATGCCACTCAAAACCTCTTCGCATTCACTGTTTGCCATAGAGCATTCTAGAAAGATGCTTTCAGTTCTATCTTCAGTGTTGATAAGAACTTCATTGGCTGGTGCATTTTTGCTCTCTCCTGTGTCATCTGTTTTCATGACTTCGTAATCTGCCTCTGCCAAGGTGGTTTCGTCGTTCAGAGGTTTCTCTTTTGACGTCAAATTCTGGTGATGAGGACTCTTCTTTGAAGAACCAAGGGTGCATTTATCACTTGAAGAATGACCTGCTTCTATTCTGTCATGAACCTCTCTATTACGTCTCGTGACAGAGCAGGGCTTTGAAGAAAGCTTTTTCTTATCAGAGTTCCTCACGCATACAGATTGTTTCCTTGCAGACGGTTTATCTCCTTCCTTTCTGATTTCTTTTCTAAACCTAGGTGAACTCTGCATCCTCGTTGCAGGACTGGACTTTCCTGGCCAAGTAGAAACCCTCATAGCATTTGGCAAAACTTTTTCCCCCTTTGCAATAGAGTTGCGAGTGGATGAAATTGAACCAGAAGAAGCCTCTCCAGAATTCAGTTCTTGGTACATGTTCCTGGAACATTTTTCCTTGGACTTTCTCTCTCTTTTCTGTGGAATTTCCCTACTAGTTCTAAACTCTGTCGATATCAACAAAAAATGATATTAGGACTAGCATACCTGTGCAGAGATAGAAGCTTCAAAAGAAAAGAGGAAAACGATTGCTTGAAGGAAGATTTTGCTTACACACCTTTGTAAGTTTTCAGTTGTTGCTTTGTGTTTGCTGGATTTGCTTCCAAAACAATTATTTTAGCCAGCAACGGATTGACAGAATTCTTTGAAGGCTTGGAATGCAAAGGAATTACTTGATTCTGATTTGTAAGACAAGATGATGAGATCCTAGGACTCCCAGATTCTGATAAACTACATCCCTGGGAAGAGGCCCTGCGAGTATATTTGGAATAAGTGTGTGTGGCCACCAAGGAATTGGGATCATGAAGCGGTCTCAGGAAGAAGTTCTCATTCTTTTTAAGGCATTTTAAAGCATCCATAAATTCAATTGACTGGTTCTGCCTTCTACCAGCAGTGTTCTTTTTAGAGTCTGTCGACTTGTATTTTAACAAAAAGGTACCTGCAGCATCTGATCTATGTTGAATATTCTCGTGCTTATATCCATGGTGTGAATGATCTCTACTGTGAAACATTTGAGTGGCTTCAAAATCCTTCTTAAAGTCTTGCAGCTGCTTCTCCTGGGGATGAGGATCCTCTCTGAACGAATGTGACCTCAATTGCAATTTTGGGCTCCCAATCTCTACACTGGGACGCAGAGGCTCCAAAGCTTCACTCTCTGCGTCAACAGAAGGGCATTTGGAAAGGGAAAGTGGTTGCTTACTTGACTTTGGCTTGCCTGGATTGCTTCTTGATTGCTCATCATCTTCTGTTGCCATACTCTCCAATCCCATGAGCCGAGCTACCACATTCACATTAAGCATTGCCAGCCTCTTCTTCTCTTCATTATTAACACCGAAATTGGTTGCCTTCTCTGCACTGTCGGTTTCTGAACTGTTGGTTGGCGCTTCTGATTCTGGAAATTGAATACAAATATTAATCAGCAAAGTCATATCAAATTTCAAAATTTCTGAAGGTAAAACCACGAAGGTTAGCTGTGGTTTTGTTCTTTTTGGTAAGAGGCCTTGAATGTAACTCTGTAATAAGATTGGCGTAACTAATACAAGATGCAATTGTTCAAAACATGAAGGCACCAATCAGCAACACAAATTATTGAAACGCAGTTGAAAGACAGAGGGTTGAGATCAATTACCTTGACAATCAGATTGCGGGGAAATAAATTTTCGAGGCTGATTGAAGTCGAGCAAATGACGAAACACGCTCATACAACCATGAAATCCTTTGACTCTGGGCTCTTCCATTTCAAAGCCAAAATACTATGTCTACAGCTCTAATGTGCCTTTTTCACACCACATTCAATCTGCAGCAATATCACAGACTGATAGAAAGCCGCAGCATTTCAATTAGATTCTAAACTCCCCAACTACACAAAAATTGACAAACAATTTGAGCTCTGCATTTCCCACACAACTAAATACAGAGCATGTCGATTTTATCTTCCTCTTCAAGAAAAGATTTGGGCGCTCTGCAGGCAATCCCAATGCTGAAAAGATTGCTTATGTTTGCCTCAACTGTGTACCGATTTATTTACCACAAAGACGAAGAAGCTGAAAGGAAATGACAGGGAAAGAAGAATCGGGTCGGTCGATTTACTAAATTTAAAAGTGGGCACTGGCAATGGCCAACGCGTAAGTGTGAGTAACGGTCGGAACGAGTTCCACGACTTCTCAATTACCTACTCATTTATGAAACGCTTCTTTTTGACTTTCAATCCCCCCCATTTTTAAACATTCGGAGAAAGCTGGGCGATGACGAAATCATCGTTGATTTTGAATCGTGCAAGTACACAGGGAGTCCGTATGAGAGGGAAAAGGCGCCTCTTACCTGCAATTCTTTCTCTCTCCTCTGATATAATAATGGAGAAAATGGCAGGGTGCATCTCCAGATTGAAATGGATTAGTGGCGGGTACAGAGTGGTACCATGTGAAATACTGACAGAAGAAGGGTAAGAAATGGAATTGAGGGGCAGAGGAGGCATGTGAAAACGTTTTCCGAGGTAAGTGTCCTGTGAAGCCGCAACTCTCATCTGCCATGTCTACACTTGAGGCGCAAGCCAAGCTAAAAAGTATCTACCCCTCCATTCCCATTAACCGAATTCTCCATGTGCCCCAAAAGTCGTCCTTGAATAATATTCGAATGATTGCTATTTGCATGTGAGCAGCAGAAAGCGGGATGCACATTTCAAACAACTTTTTTTTAAGAGCCTCAATTAAAGTAGGTATGTGGATATTTACAAACAATGTTTATTTTTTATAAATAAGAGGTTTATTATCTAATTTCTATTTAATTTAGTTTATAATTATTTTTATATGTTTATCATTATTGTATTTTCATTTACATTTACATACATTCATCATTATTGTACTTTCATTTACATTTACTTTCACACATTCATCATTTACTTATCATTGTTGTATCTTTATTTGTACTTTTACATAATCATTTATTGTCTCAACATTATCATTATTTTAGGCTACATTTAGAATTAACTTGGATCAATCTTAAGGTGTGTGAGAATGATCCCAAATCAAAATGAATTCAAACTTTCTTACCCCTTTTTTTTCTATTAGTCATTCTAAGCCAACTTAACACACATTTGTGCAACAAATTGCTATGTTATTGTATTTAAGTAAATTTAATTTGCACTTAATTTCATATGTGAGAATAACTAGAGTACACTTTAATTTCTAGGGGAATCAAAGAAAAAAATCTGTAATCATCATCATCTAGGCCATCTATATGTTTGCTTACGCCGTCTTCAATATTTCTCATCACCATTAACCCAACTTGCCAAATAAGTTTGACCTAGGAGATCCTCTTAACTATCAAGTCAAAAAACTCCTTAACAATGTCCTTAGACACCACCTTGACAAATTCAACTATGTAGAAATAATGAACAAGTTTTTAGGCAAATATTTTGTCAGATTAATCTTGCAAAACATAGATCAAATCCATGTAGTAGATCAAGTATGGACCACTTGAGATCAAATTTACACTACTTAAGATTGAACCATAGGGATTTTTGAGCCAAACATTAGACCAACGTCATTTGAATAATGGTGAATTAATTTTACATAACTTTTGTATAACCAAAATTTTCACATCATTGTAATAGGTTAATATTTTAGTTCGATGATGATATAACATTCAATACACACCTAAAGGAGTATTAGAGAAATTAATTGGTCATTTAACTCCGTGTAACATGCTAATTATTCTACATAGTAACTTTCCTAAGATTAATCTCAAGTAAATAGTTTAAGCATCTAATCATTATGAGTAATAAATTTTTTCTTTCCAAAAGTATAAGGATAGCATGCACATTTGAAATAAATATCTTTCCAAACTTTTCCATTGCATTATATCAAAGGATTACAACTTTTCAAAGTAATGATTACATAGTACATGTTAACATGATAACATTTCTCTTTTACAATCTTTCCTTAGTAATGGATAAAAAATACACAAACAAGGCTTCATAGAGCTTACTGGCAACATATGTACGAATGGTCTAGGTGCCCTCCATCAAATCTTGGTTGCCTACTAATGAGGAGAAGCATCACTCAAGTGATTTTTCACCAACCTTGGAATAACTGCGGTCCCTTGCATATCTACCAAACTGATAGATGGCCCTACCCTGCGACGAAGAGATTGGTTTGGTAACCTCATAGTAAAAATTGACCTTTTCCGAGCATGGTGTTGTGTCCTACATATCTAGATCTATCACATAGTGGCTACAACCTACACATATGACATTCCTTGACTAGTATGTAAACCTGGATCATAGTGAACTGATAGTGTAAATAGTGACAACTTACACTACTTTGGCCAAAGTATTCATCTCCCAAGATTTAGAGTGGACATCATAAAATTTCACCCACCTTCCCAACAAGATTTGTATTGACCATTCATAACCTATACGTAGGCTATTCCCTTACGCCATGGAGTAACCTTAACCCCAGGAATAAACTATAACCTTTATGTTAATTAAGACACTCCTACTAAGTAATAAAAATGACTCTAAGTCTTAACTAGGTTAAACATTATCTATATAAGCTATACCCATAATATAGTATTTATCCTCACTATAACCACCCATTCCTTAATATGGAAAATGTACAAACACTTCAAACAAAATAGATCCTTACATTAAGTACAACAAGTAATCTTTCACTTTCACATAAGATTACAATAACTTTTCCCTAATAAGCAATTGATCTAATTTTCCAAACAAGACAAACAATGTCACACAATCTTTTCAAACATTAAAAGTATAAAATAGTAGAAATCAACATGCCTGTTTATGCAATGCTCCGATTGATCGATCTAGATTTCTATCTCAGCCTTCACTTAGTTCTGTATGTAATTTCCCCAATTATCCTTCTCCCTCTTCACCAAAATCTTACTCACAATATCCTCTCACAACTTTCAAAACCTCAATCAACTTAGAAAATATATAATGACAACTCATAAAATCACAACAAGAATGCAGATATGCATCCCCATTGAGGTAGATAGCTCCTTTATTTATACAAAAAATTCAACAACTAAAGGCTAGAAATAGGGTATCGAGAATGATATTTCTCAGCTCAAATGGTTTGACTCAACACTTGGTTAAGAAAAGGTGGTAGCTATAAATGTTGTACATTGAACACATACACAACCATGGTGAATGCATCACTTTACTCATATGAACAACAAGAATGATAATTAGAAATGCAAGGTAATTGTCTTCTATAGGTCGACTTATTTGGCCAGCTGCACACTTGACCATTTCCCATATTTCATAATGCTTCATAATCTGGAATTCATATTGCAAAATAGACTTCTAATTGATTCATGCTTCTCACAAGTTGGTGCGACATTGTTTCCTATGCGCCCTATTCCTTTGGCTATTGTTTGCAATGACTTGGTCAAAGTTTCATGTGCATGGTTATTCATTTTTGCCTTTACATTGACTTAGTCTATAGCAATTTACTTAACACGTTGGTTGGCATATGAAACCATGCGCTTTTACATGGCGCTACTCTTATTCATAATACTCAACACTTTAAATACTTTAACCATTACTCATGGTTATGCACTGGCTTATTTCATGCACTATTCCCTTTAATTGTTTGTTGCACACATTACTTATTATTTGCTATGTGCTTTAATAATTCAGCGATATAGAAATCATTATTAGGGCAGGTGCAAAAAGATGGGGGGTCAAATTGTGGCCAAAATAAAAAAAACATTTGATAGGCCAAAGTGCGAGTGCATTTAATGTGCTCGCGCTATGGCTTGGTGTGATCGAGCCAAAGTCTCGACCACATTCTATGAGTGCGTTACTTGTTATTAAAACAAAAAAAATAAAATCTAATTCATTTTTATGTTGATTGTTTTTTCTGTTCCCATGGCCAAAAACCCTTCTCTTGTGTGCTTGTGTTCTGGGAGGAGACAATATTGCATTTTTTTCATCAATTTGTTGCTATTTCATCGCCAGGATGCCGCCACGTCAACAGGGAGGTCGAATAGGTAAGGATTATTATTTTTTTGTTGTGAATTTGTTAGTTTTAGGTTGTTTTTGATATTTATTTGTTGAATTTGTAAGAAATGATAATGATCCTAGAGCCCTCTTGAAAACCTATTGAAAATCCTCAATAGCCAAAGCAACAAGAACATGAACAAAAACCTCAAGTGTAACAACCACACCAACAATCTCCTCCACCAATCCCTCAACATCCTCCTAGCACTCAATAAAATTTAATGGGGGTAATTGAAAACAATAAAAAACAAATTGAGGAGTTAATCATGAGGTTGACCGATCCAACAGGTTCAATCTTGGAAAGAAGAACACTTGAAAATTCACTTAAAGAAATGTTAAAACATGTAGATGCAATCAACAAACAATTAAGTGATTGGCAAGATAGGAGGTAGGCGGCTAGGGATTTTTATCGGGATAAATTATCATATAAAGATGTAAAATATGAAAAAATTACAAAATTAGATTTGTGCTCATTATTCACTGACCCACGCACAAACCAAAATCTTGACCTCAATGCAAAGAGGTTTCTTATCCATTGGTGCCACCACCAAGGGATTAGGAATTTTTTTTGGGATAGGTGGTACATGGTTTTTGATTACCCACTATACAACAATTGCAAAGTCCCACAATATTTCTCGAGGAAACTATACTGTGAGTTCATCCTGAACAAAATCCTGAATTATTTTTATATGAGGGACTTCCAAGGGAAAGGTGGGGGGTCTGCTCAAGACATATCCGGTGCATGACAAGATCCTAGGTAGCAAGCGAGACGAGCTCTCACTAGGTTGGATCATGAGCACATCGTTATCCATTCCATTGCGAAGGAGAGTGTTGAGGTAGAC
Organism: Sequoiadendron giganteum; assembly: GCA_007115665.2. Lineage (NCBI taxonomy): Eukaryota > Viridiplantae > Streptophyta > Pinopsida > Cupressales > Cupressaceae > Sequoiadendron > Sequoiadendron giganteum. Next base: position 446,516,431 of record CM021104.1, read on the forward strand.
ACTTCGAAAGCTATCACCTCTTTGACATAGAGTGTCATCCACCATGCTAATCCTATAGTACAAGGCCATCTAGGGGAGTCTTCAAGCGGTAGGCTTCTATCCCATTCGTGTCAAGCTTGCAAGGCGACTTGTTCATATGACCCCACTGAAACTCAGGAGGTTGCTACACAACATACTATATAGCTATGGAGAGGGCGAGGGCAGTTGATGTTTTGAATGAGGCTTATGGCATCAATACTCATGTAAATGTTAACATGTTCATTGAATTTAATTTATTAAATTTCAATTTTGAAATGCAAGATTAACTAATTTAGTTTTATGATTTTAATAAAATTTCAGGGTCACAGTGTTGATACTGGATACGCCGACCCTACACCTATTTATTAATCCACTGCATCTACCATTGAGGTATGTAACTAGTAAAAAATTATAAATTTATTACATGTTAATAAAATTGTTATATGAATGGTATTATAATAACTGATTTTGGATGTTGAATAGGCTAATATTAGAGGTTTAGTGGGAACACCTCCTAGTGTCAGTGGAGTTAGACAAACCTACACACAAGTAATAGAATAAAGAATTGTACTTAATATATTTGTGTAGTTTATATTCGTATCATTGATTACATTGCATTGCACATCTTTCAAACTCAAAGCATTACTTCACATTCCATAACTAATAACTAGATGTTGATATATGACAAAATTTCAATTACAATATAGTTGTTTAGAAGGTCAACATGAGCAGTGATGCAATTACTTCACATAGCATAAGTAATAACTAGGAGCAGCTACCAATTGCACTTTCTTGTCATGGCATTCCATGAGACCATTTTTACGGAGGCATCTTTTCAAATAGTCCACTGCCTTTTCTATGCTATGGATGCTTGGAATAAATATATGAAAGAATAATAGTAAGAAATAACATAGACAAGGCAATGAGTTGTTTGAAAAAATTCCTCAAAGAAGTCCATCACCATGAGACCCAATTTTTTGAGGTATTTTTTCAAACAACTCATCACCTATTCTATGCTACCACATTTTTCATACATGTCTACCAAATCATTTTATCAAATAGTTCACTTCCTTGATGTTATGGCTAAAAGCCTAAAAAAAGGTGCTTTCCAACAAACTATGGATTCTTGGAAAAAAAATCTATTAAAGAATAATAGTAAGCATAGACAAGGTAGTGGGTAGTTTGAAAAAATGCCTCGAAGAAATGTGCACATTTCTTAAAGGCATTTTTTCAAACAACTCATCGCCTTTTCTATGCTACCACATTTTCCATACATGTCTACCAAATAATTTTATCAAACAATTCATTTCCTTGCTGCTATGGCTAAAATCCTAAAAAAGGTGCTTTCCAACAAACTATGGATGTTTGGAAAAAATATATCAAAGAATAATAGTAAGCAATAGCATAGACAAGGTAGTGAGTAGTTTTAAAAATTCCCTTGAAGAAATGTGGTCTCATGGTGATGGATTGCCATTCCATCACCATGAGACCACATTTCCTTGAGGCATTTTTTCAAACAACTCACCGCCTTTTCTATGCTACCAAATTTTCCATACACATCTACTAAAGCATTTAATCAATCTACTACTTCCTTGCTGCTATGGCTAAAAGCCTAAATTAGGTGCTTTCCAACAAACTATAGATGCTTGGAAAAAATATATCAAAGAATAATAGTAAGCAATAACATGGACAAGGTAGTGAGTAGTTTGAAAAAACTCCTTGAAAAAATGTGGTCTCATGGCGATGGAATGCCATTCCATCACCATGAGACCACATTTCTTTGAGGTATTTTTTCAAACAACTCATCGCCTTTTTTATGCTACCACATTTTCCATACATGTCTACCAAAGAATTTTATCAAACTACTTGAACTTCCTTGCTGCTATGGCTAAAAGCCTAAAAAAGGTGCTTTCCAACAAACTATGGATGCTTGGAAAAAATCTATCAAAGCATAATAGTAATCAATAACATAGATAAGGCATTGAGTAGTTTGAAAAAATGCCTCGAAGAAATGCGGTCTTATGGTGATGGAATGCCATTCCATCACCATGAGACCATATTTTTTTGAGGCATTTTTCAAATAGCTCATTGCCTTTTCTATGCTACCACATTTTGCATACATGTCTACCAAAGAATTTTATCAAACTACTCACTTCCTTGCTGCTATGGTTAAAATCCTAAAATAGGTGCTTTCCAACAAACTATGGATGTTTGGAAAAAATCTATCAAATCATAATAGTAAGCAATATCATAGTCAAGGTAGTGAGTAGTTTGAAAAAATGTCTTGAGAAAATACGGTCTCATGGTGATGGAATGCAATGACACATTTGTTTGTAATGACATTCCATCACCATGAGATCCCATTTCTTTGAGGCATTTTTTCAAACAGTTCACTGCCTTCTCTATGCTACCACAATTATTGTACATGTCTACGAAAACATTTTATCAAACGGTTCACTACCTTGTTGTTATGGATAAAAGCCTAAAATAAGGTGCTTTCGAACAAGCTATGGATAGGGAAAATAGTAAGCATGATAGTCAAAAATATATAATTTAATAAGTACTCAGAATTTTATTCATTATCTCATACATTATAAGCCATGATGTGCATCACTATTGTAGTTTTCGTGATTGAATAATTTTTTGTTTTATTTTTATATGTTGGAAGTGGATACACCTCCAAATTTTCATAGGGCAATGAAGCTTGGTGTTTCATCTGCTATAGACTCCTCGATTCCCCTCACGGAGGTATGAGGCAGATTACTAAATTTCAATTTACATTCATTGTTATAGCTGTTAGTTAGTAAAAAATCAAACCATTATTGATTCGTAGTTTAATTTCTCTTTGGATGGTTTCTATAGGGCTTCAACATGCCTCAACATGGGCACACAAACCTTTCCCTCGAGGAGAGTGATCGTCTAGTGGTGGTAAGTGATTATTTTGTTAAATATATCATTTTTTATAATGTAATTTCTATATATTAATGTCTTTATTTGTTATTGTAATAGATACAAATTGACTAGGAACTAAACCGTAGGAGGATCAACAAGAGAAATCCTTGACCTCAGAACAAATGAGTGACAAATTTATCATCATCTGGTCGACAAGCAAAGGGAAATAATTTGTTTCCAGGGCATGGAGAGCAATGAATTTTGATTCCAGAGCCCTTTGTTGTATGCATTTATGAATTTTTTCTACATATTTTGTATTGGATATATTTGAAATTTTATGCCTATATGGCATTCTTGTAAGCCTATGTGGTTATTTTGTATATATTTTATACTTATATCGACATATATTGATGTATGCCTACATGGCTGTTTGGTTAAAACAAATCTTTTTTTATCGATGGTGCCCATATTTACATTATAAATCCGCGATCCAATAGATATGAGTTGCGTGTATTCAAGTGTATACTTTACAAATTACGTGGATACTTTGTGACTTACCTGTATTCCAATGTATACTTTGTGACTTACGTGTTTTCATGCTATACCTTGTATTCACACATATACTATGTATTCACGTGTATACTTCAAGGCTTACGTGTATTTGAGTACTTGTGCTTCCCTTATTCACATGTATGCTTGACTTATTCATGTGTATACTTATTAATTGGTTAGCCTTAGCATTGATCATTAACTTGATAATTGATTAAGAATGAGTATAATATATATATATATATATATATATATATATATATATATATATATATCAAGAGACGATCCTTCTAGAATGGCAACTGCCAACTAGAAAATAGGCAAAGCATTCCCAATACTTTAAAAGCAATAATCCACCCAAAATTGCAATGGGAGATAAGACAAATGAACCTACATAGGCATAATTGAATAAAGAATAGTTCACCCTTCACAACTTGGTGAAATCATTTCCAAACTTAGAAGATATTAGAGATAAAGAAGGATTATGATCTATATAATATAGAATTAGTACCCACTTTGATGACTACAAAATTTTCAACGATGGGTTTATCATGATTTTTCAAATTTTGTAAGAAGACTTATTTAAGATCTTTGAGCAATGTATTTCCTAATGCTCCCTTGTTCTTACATATCTCAATTCAGTTTAATTCAAAGAGTTCCATCAAATTCTTTATCTAAAAGAAAAAAACACGTTTTCAATTGGCATTCCATGAGATGTTCATAAAAGATTCTAGTATATTTAATATTTTTATTGGAACAACTCAATTAAGCAAAGAATACATAATCTTCACAACACTTGCAAAACATAATATTCATAGTAGATGATGAGTAGTTAACTTCTTGACACATTAGCATACAAACATTTATCTTGAATAGTCTTTAAACATTTTCACAACATAATCAAGTCACAATACATAATGAATTGTTATGTTCTTGATCCATCACCATATAAACACGTCGAAAGATTTATATGTCAAATTTTTGTAATATTATTTCCTATATAGGAAATGGACTTGGGAGAAAGCTTTATAATTTATAATACAAATAAGAAATAGACTTGGGTGAAAACTTTATTTATCACACCAAATAATAAATGTACGTGAGAGCATCACTTGTTTCTCTTAGACTCCAACTTTCAAGCATATCAAATCATTTCAAATGAAAATGACAAAATGTTTCACAACCTAAGTTGTTAATTGAGGAAAAATAAAATGTTTCCAAGTTCCACAATTGTACGCATTTACAATTGGTTGTATACTGTTGTAAGGGAAAATAGGATAATTAAAAAATATCTTGCACTTTCTAGACTTGAGGATGATCATATGCTTTTGGTGTGGAAAACTCAATGTACTTCTCAACTGTCGTATGAATATTTTTCTTTTTGATTTTTTTGCATGCCATCATAAGGGATTGAGTCGGTTGAACACAACTCAAAGTGATTCAGCGTGTTTGAGTGCAAAAGAGGACCATGCCTAGCATCAACACACCTATCAGGACGCATTGGAATAGTTTGTTTGGTCACACAAGTTATAGAATGAAAGTTGCACCAATTTGCAACTTTACACTGCTTGAATTTGACACTTTTTCTATCAAGTGAAAATTGGACACCATGAGAAAATGACTCTGAATTAAAAAAAACTAAGAAAGGTTATTGTAGAGGGGCCCAACGCGATCCCATAGGCTTAGACAAAGAGTTTTTAAGCATCACGATTTTTGAGTAGTAGCTCATTAAATATTGTTGCCCTTTTACACTTTGGACCTTTAAGGGATCGAGCCGGTTGAACATAATTCAGAGTGATTCGACGTGTTTGGGTGCGAAAGAGGACCATGCCTAGTGTAAAAGTACCCATTTGGATGTGTTGGAACAGTCTGTTTGGTCACATGAGTTACAAAACAAAAGTTGCACCACTTTGCAACTTTACACTGCTTGCATTTGACACTTTAACCATCAAGTGAAAATTGGACACCATGGGAAAATGACTCTGAGATAACAAAAATTGAGAGAGGTTATTATAGAGGGGCCCAACACGATTTCATAGGATCAGACAAAGAGTTCATAAACATCATGGTTTCCAAGTAGTATCCCGTCAAAGATTTTTGCCCTTTTGCACTTTGGACCCTTAAGGGATTGAGCCGGTTGAATGAAACTCAGAGTGATTTGATGTGTTTGGGTGCAAAAGAGGACCATGCCTAGTGTAAACATACTCATCTGGATGCATTGGAATAGTCTTTTTGGTCACACGAGTTGCAAAATAAAAGTTGCATCACTTAGCAACTTTACACTACTTACATTTGACACTTTTTCCATCAATTGAAAATTGGACACCATGGGAAAATGACTCTGAGATAACAAAATCGAGAGAGGTTATTGTAGAGGGAAAATGTCTATGCAACATACAATCTGGCCATTTGACTAGATTTATTAATTAATTAAAAATAAAGAGTACATTGTATCTTTATTTTTAATTAATTAATAAATCTAGTCAAATGGCCAGATTGTATGTTGCATAGACAATTCGTTGTAGAGGGGCCCAATGCGATCATGTAAGCTTAGACAAAGAGTTTGTAAGCATCACAATTTTTGAGTAGTAGCCCTTCAAAAATTGCTGCCCTTTTGCACTTTGGACCCTTAAGGGATCGAGCCGGTTGAACGTAGGTCAAAGTGATTAGGCATGTTTGGGTGTGAAAGAGGACCATTCCTAGTGTAAATGTACCTATTGGGACGTGTTGGAACAATCTGTTTGGTCACACGAGTTGCAAAAAAAAAGTTACACCACTTTGCAACTTTACACTACTTGCATTTGACACTTTTTGCATCGAGTGAAAACTGGACACCACGGGAAAACGATTCCAAAATAAAAAAAATTGAGAGAGGTTATTGTAGAGGGGACCAATACAATCCCATAGGATCAAATGGAGAGTTTTTAAGAATCATGGTTCCCGAGTAGTAGCCCGTCAAAGATTGATACCCTTTTGCACTTTGAACCCTTAAGGATCGAGTTGATTGAACGTAGCTCAAAGTGATTCGGTGTGGTTGGGTGTGAAAGAGGAAAATTACTAGCATAAAAATACCCATCCAAATGCATTGGAACAATCTATTTGGTCACACAAGTTGCAGAACGAAAGTTGCACCACTTGACAACTTTACATTGATTGCAATTGATACTTTTTCCATCAAGTGAAAACTGGACACCATGGGAAAAAGACTCCGAGATAACAAAAATTGAGAGAGGTTATTATAGAGGGGTCCAATGTGATCTCGTAGATTCAGACGAAGAGTTCGTAAGCATCATAATTTCTGAGTAGTATCCCGTCAAAGATTTCTGCCCTTTTGCACTTTGAATCTTTAAGGGATCGAGTCGGTTGAACGTAGTTCAGAGAGATTCAACGTGTTTGGGTGCAAAAGAGGATTATGCCTAGTGTAAAAATAACCATTCAAACATGTTGGAATAGTCTGTTTGGTCACATAAGTTACAGAACAAGATTTGCACCACTTTTCAGCTTTACACTGCTTGCATTTGACACTTTTTCTATCAAGTGAAAACTGGACACCATGGGAAAACGACTCCGAGATAGAAAAAACTGAGAGAGGTTATTATAGACGGGACCAACATGATCCCATAGGCTCAAAAAAAGAGTTTTTAATAATCACAATTTTTGAGTAGTAGTCCGTCAAATATCGTTTCCCTTTTTCACTTTGGACCCTTAAGGGATCAAGTCGATTGAATGTAGCTTAGAGCGATTCAATGCATTTGGGTGCAAAAGAGGACCATTCCTAGCACAAATGTACCCATTCGGATGTATTGGAATATTCCATTTGGTCACATGATTTACAAAATGAGAGTTGCACCATTTTGCAACTTTACATTGCTTGCAATTGACACTTTTTCCATCAAGTCAAAATTGGACACCACGGAAAAATGACTCCAAGATAACAAAAAATGAGAGAGGTTATTGTAGATATTCCATACATGATCCTAATGCCTCAGAAAAAATGCTCATAACTAACATGATATCCGGATAACAGGCTGTCAAAGATTTCTTCCCTTTTACAATTTGGACTGTAAAGGGATTACATTGCATGAATTACAAATGTTTGAGGGCAGCAATAAATTTCAAAATCTGAGTAAGTATCATTATAAATGTTTATGTGAATAGATTGTATGCTATATTGATATTGATATATAATCATTAGGTTTATTTGTTTTAAGAAATGAAGTTTATAATAAGTTAATCAATTGGTGCTAGTTATAATAGGGAAAGAATAAAAGAAGAAAAATAATGATTGGTAACTATCAATGGTTATTACACTCACTATATTAATAATATGATGTTTACAATAAAATGAGATTTATTTGGCAGTCCTAATTCTTGTGTTTGTGCTACAATTGTCTAATATGCTTCATACACCATTCTGAAACCCAAGTGCTTGTACTTCTAGGCATAATGCTTTCTCAAAACTATCAAGTGGTAATACAAAATCATGAGAAAAAAATCAAACTATGTGAATTCCAAAACCCCACTTAAATCAAATATTGAATCAATGTGCCTCATTTTCATGCACACAAACTCAACTTATAAGATTCTCTCATAATTACCAAAAATACGATTCAAGGATGCATTGGGGACTTTGTTCTCACAAATCTTTTACAATGTCACTCATACATTCAAAATTATCTTATAATTTCTACATCATAGGTGCTCATGATGAGGTTAACTTCAAATGAATAACTTGAAATTAACTTGCTATGCTTGACATGCTCTTTTATAATGGCTTAAAATTAGAATTGAGATTTGTCAAGATCATCAAAATAAGGATGTTGCATTGATTTTTTGGTTGAGATTCTCTTAGATGGCTCATAAATCAACATTTTCTATAAGGAGACACCAATAAATTTTTAATAGTTTACTTACAAATAGGAAAAGTAAAAGAAGAAAAAAAAAGAGCACCCAAAATGGAAATGAAATGAAAATAGATGGAAGGCACTTATAGACAACAAATCCACACCATTTGGTTCCAAGTTGGGAACAACAAGACTTAAATCTTGATGCTTCCATTGAGGATAGACATGCCGGTCTCTCAACTTAGTCACTCTTGGCCATACATTTTCATTTGGAGTTCCAAGATACCTATTGCACACAACAACCTCTCATGAATAGAATAACTTGAAATTCAAGATGCTCTTATAATGTCTACATGATGAGGTTAAGTTCAAATGAATGACCTGAAATTCCCTTGCTAAGCTTCACACACACTTTTATAATGGCTTAAAATCATAATTGAGATTTGTCAAGATAATAAAAATAAGGATGTTGCATTGCTTTTTTGGCTAAGATTCTCTTGGATGGCTCATAAATCGCCATTTTCTACAAGGGGACACCAATCAATTTTTAGTAGGTTACTTACAAATAGGTAAAGTAAAAGAAGAAAAAAAAAAGCATCCAAAATGGAAATGAAATGAAAATAGATGGAAGGAACTTACAGACAACAAATCCACACCATTTGGCTCCAAGTTGGGAACAACAAGGCTTAAATCTTGATGCTTCCATTGAGGATAGGCATGCCAGTCTCTCAACTTAGTCACTCCTTGCCATACATCTTCATTGGGGGTTCCAAGATGCCTATTGCACACAACAACCTATCATGAATAGAACATGAATAGAATGTAACTAAACTATTACTTTCCAACCTTTTAGAAACTTGTAACCTATTATAAAAACAACACAATTTAATCTTCCACTTAGTTTACTAATCTATAGAGAATATGCTACATCATTTTTTTTGCATACTTTTGAGAAAAAATAAAATACCATTGAACTTTGTATCCTTTTCCACAATTCTAAACATAAAGTGTGCTACATTTGCAAGTTTGATAAATTCATCAATCACCTACATACATGATATAAACATTAGATGATATCATTTGCATCATACAAATTAATGTGCATACAAGTATAAATTAATAAGAACCAATGTGCATACTTAAAAATTAATCCAATGAACCAACCGGGTCTGCTCTACTCTTTATTGTGTCAAGTATTGCCGCATGGTCAGACTCACACACCTTCCACAAGGTCTTGTTCAAAGGTCTACCCCCATATTTGGTCAAACAAATATTGGATGCCACGAAAAGGTTCGAGTAATGAAGAATCTTCCGATGCGTGTCAAAGTCTTGAAACAACAAATATTTAACACTCTTATGTGGGTACCTTCTAAGCCATGTTCCAGTAACAACAACTGAGCCTGTAGGGTATTCGATCTATAATTGGGGCCTCCAATTTCTTTTCAGCCTCAACACAATGACACAAGTAATAGTTCATTCCCTCTTCGTTGTCTTCATCTGTAATAATTGCATAAACATGCCTTGCATTGATACGTGCAACAAATTATATAAAATTAGTCAACATTACAAACACACTACAAAGTAAGATAACAATATGAATTTCAAAAACTATGCAAGTAGATATATTACTTGGTTGAACTAGATCTGAGATGTGGTCAAAGTCAACCGATGAATCCATTTGTGTTAGTTCCAATGCCGTTGAAGGGCGATATATGTGAAGTGGGCTAAGATAAATTAATGACCATTTCTCAACCCACTCCTTTGACTCACAATCATTCTAGGCTTGCATTGTACATGAAGAACAAAAACGTGCCATCTTCTGTGTATTAATAATTCATGAACCTACATTTGAGCTAAGGAAATAGTGTATCTCACTTGACCCTACCAGTGTACAACAATCCTCATATGGTGCAATGTTAGTATCATCCATCAACTAAAAAATATACGAAGTGAAGATGCACCTTCATTACTTGGACCTATCGAAGCATTACACCACTCAATGATTGATTTTGCATTTGTCAATTTTGCATTGTCTTTATACTTTAACTCTTCTCATGCTAATGCTCTTTTCAGACATGCTCCTACACCATCATGCTCCCCCTTTCCATGCCTGACCTCACAAAATTTCCACATATGTTGAACACCTATTATGACATGCATCCTGCTCAACTAGTAGAGCATGCACAAGTTCTTGAACTGTGTTGCACAACTATCTGACCGTATTATATGCCGACTATATGCTATGCCCCTCTAAGCCAAATCAGTGTAGAAAAACTGGAAGCAACCTTGCATGAACTCTGGAGAATGTGTACGATCACCACTTATATAAAAGTGATACTCCCTCAATACCTTCCTTTGGTTCTTTGCACTATCGATTGCATGAATGAATGCTATGTGCACAAATATGGAAACCTATGTGGAGTTGTAATATTGTGATCGCACCTCACGCTATGGTAGTAGAGTGTAGTTCTTTGCAAAGTCGACCACTAAAAATATGTTGCCAACTAAAAAGGTGTCCTTGCATAACTTGAATTGTGTGTCCAACCATTGAGCTCTATGGGTATGCCTTGCATACTCATACACTATATTGTCACAAAACATAGACATAAAATGATACACTAGAATCTTCTGAATAACGAAATCACACCTTTTTGCTTGATTTCCATCTTTTGTATTGTATGCCACTATTTTATACTTCCTAAACTCTACTAGTTGCTTTCCCACCTCATGTGTGCTTTCCATATGTTGACATACTGGCATATGTTGCAAGCCACCACAACATTGACATGAACCGTCCAAGCATAGTTTCCTATAGAATATTTGGCCATACTATATTTGACATAATTTTTTTGATAAAAACTCTTTTGAAGATGTTGGTGGGGCTTCTATGCCACAATCTTGCAAAACATCGTTAGTATGCAAATCTAAACATATAGAACGATAAACATCATAATGGTTAGAGAATTCAATATGTAGTCTACAACAACAAGTAGTGCGTGTGAGATTTATCTTGACATAAAAGGTAAATTGGGTTTGAGTTGTATCCAAAAAATGCTTTGGATGTGGCTCACGGTTCCAACTACTGATTCTCCTTCTTACCACATCCCTTTAATTCAAAGATGACCTTGTGTTATTCTTCCAATAGTCTTCAATTAGTGTTCTCAAAGCTTTAACAACTGGTTTATCTTTTTGTGGGAGTCTCCTTGAGAATGCCCATTTTTTATTTGAATCGGTGCCTTCATTTCTTGCTGCCTTTGAATGACTCTTGATAAAGTTTTTCTATTAATTCTCAATTGTTCACTCATCTTTCTAATGAGATGATATCTCCTTGTTTGACTACTTACCAAAGTCGATGTAATGACATGTTAGATGACATTACTATCCTTTGAGCTTGAGGTCTTACCCACACTCTCATAAGCATCCAATAGATTCTTTATAATAGTGTTTTTACTTGAAGCATTCGATATTCTCAACCCAATAATATTCATGATGTTTCTATACTTTATATCCCACATCATTTCAACAAATAATTGACATCTTGTGGTCTCATTTAGCCTTTCAAAGAATAATTTCCAAATCTTATAAGCATATCTTCTACAAGTGCGTGCTAGAATCTTACCTTGCATGTGCTGTAAAATATTCTCATCAATATTAATCAAATACTTTGGCTTTCTACACAAAATTCTAGGTGGTGTTCGCCTAGGTACATACATCTCAACATTAGGAATTTCATCAATATTTAAGTGAGGTGGGCTAGATCATGTACCTTCGATCGAGGGTGGAATAGATGACATACTTTGAGGTTGATATGGGGATGATGACATACCTTCTTTTTCAAATCCGAGTGATGATATACTCTCAACTTGAGATGTGGTGGATGGTGTCCCTTCATATTCACTTGTGGTAGATGGTGTCCCTCCATATTCACTTGCAATAGATGGTGTCCTTCCATATTCACTTGTGCTTAATGGTTTCCCTTCGTATTCACTTGCAGTAGAGGGTGTATCTCCAACTATGTATTCAAATCTATCTTAGCACGATGCTTTAACATTCATTCCCTTTGTGTTGCCAATGCATTTTGTCTTTTTGATGGTTGAGGTTCCTCTTCAATTAGCATGTCTTCATCAATCATATCTAATTTCTTCTTCTCACGATGTCCCCTCATCTATTATCTATTTTTTGCTTTATTAGTTTCATACTCTTCATCTCTTTGTTTATTCCTTCTTCGTTTCCTCGACATGGCAGATAATTTTACCTGTAGCATGGTAATGAGACAAATATTAGTTCCTAAAAAATGAATCCATATAAATAAATAAAATATATGTCATTCAAGGCTTCATACAAAATACTTACAATCATCCTATAGAAATGTGGTCATGTGGCATTCCATGATTGCAAGATAGGCTCACAATGGAAGCATGGAAAAGGCATTCGAATTGTTTGACAATAATGTTTTCGCAGAAATGTATGTAAAATGTGGTAGCATTGACAAGCTAGTGAGCTCACTAGCTTACCAATTCGGTAGGGTTGACAAGGTAGGGGCAACATGAAAAAATGCCTCATAGAAATGGGGTCCACAGTGATCTAGCTTGCCAATGCGGTAGGTTTGACAAGGTAGGGGCAACATGAACAAATTCCTCATAGAAATGGGGTCTCATGGTGATGTACATCATCGTGATACCCCATTTATATGAGGCATTTGTTCATGTCGCCCCTACCTTGTCAACCCTACCAAATTGGCAAGCTAGTGAACTCACTAGATTGCCAATGTGATAGGGTTGACAAGGTAGGGGAAATGTATGCCTCATAGAAATGGGGTATCATAGGAAATGGGGTCACACGGTGATTTAATCACCGTGAGACCCCATTTCTATGAGGCATGCAATGCCAATGCAGTAGGGTTGACAAGGTAGGGGCAGCGCATGCCTAATAGAAATGGGGTCTCATGGTGATGTATCACCATAAGAACCCATTTCTAAGAGGCATACACTACATCACCATGAGATCCCATTTCTATGAGGCATACACTGCCCCTACCTTTTCAACCCTACCGCACTGGAAAGCTAGTGAGCTCACTAGCTTGTCAATGCTACCACATTTTGCATACATTTCTACGAAAAAATTATTGTCAAATAATTCACATGCCTTGTCCATGCTTCCATTTTGTGCCTATCTTCCAATCATGTCATGCCATATTACCACATTTATTTAAGGAATTCCATCCAAAAAATCATATGAGAATTGACAAGCTAGTGAGGTCACTAGCTTGCCAATGAGGTCTACCCTCTACCCTATACATTAAACCCTCAACCCTAAATTATCAACCCTCAACCCTTAATACCTCAACCCTCAACCCTTAAAACCTAAATCCTCAACCCCTATACCCTCTACCGTCTACATTGGACCCTCAAAGCTAATCCTTCAACCATATATCCTCAAACCTATACCCTAAACCCTCTACCCTCAACCCTCAACCATAAACCCTTTAACTCTAAACCCTTAAACCTTCTACCCTCTACCCTCTAACCTAATCCATCGTCCCTATACCCTCAACCCAATACCCTAAACCATCAACCCCATAGGTCCTCAACCCTATACCCTCAATTCTCAACCCTCTACCCTATACATTGGATCCTCAACCCTCATATATATCTATCCCTCCGTCATATTCTCTCATCTCTATCTCACTTCTCCCTCCATCTCTCCTTCCATGCATACCTCCCTCTCTACCCTAATCTCCCAACCCTATACCCTCAACCCTTAAACACTCATCCCTCAACCCTTAAAACCTTTACTGTCTACCCTCTACCCTCGACCCTAATACCTCGACCATTAAACCTAAATAAAATCTCTACCATAATCCCTCAAACCTCAACCCTTAATCCCTCAACCCTTAAACCCTCAACCCTCTAACCTCAACCATTAAACCCTAATCCCTCAACCCCTATACCCTCTACCCTGTACATTGGACCCTCAACCCTAATCCCTCAACCATATACCCTCAACCCTCTACCCTCAACCTTAAACCTTAAAACCTCAACCCTTAAACCCTAAACCCTTAGACCCTCTACCCTCTACCCTATACATTAAACTCTCAACCCTCAACCCTTAATCCCTCAACCCTCAACCCTTAAACCCTCAACCCTCAACCCCTATACCCTCTACCCTCTACATTGGACCCTCAAACCTAATCCTTAACATATATACCCTCAAACCTATAACCTAAACCCTCTAACCTAAAACCTCTACCCTCTACCCTCAACCCTCAACCCTAAAACCTTAACCCCTAATACCTTAAACCTTCTACCCTCAACCCTAATCCCTTGACCTTCTACCCTCAACCCAATACCCTAAACCATCAACCCCATAGGTCCTCAACCCTAAACCCTCAATTATCAACCCTCTACCCTATACATTGGATCCTCAATCCTCATATATCTCTATCCCTCCCTCCTCTTCTCTCCTTCTCTCTATCTCACTTCTCCCTCCATCTCTCCCTCCATCCATACCTCCCTCTCTACCCTAATCCTTCAACCCTATACCCTCAAACCTTAAACCCTTAAACACTCAACCCTAAACCCTAAACCCTCAACCCTTAAACCCTTTACCCTCTACCCTCGACCCTAATCCCTCAACTCTAATCCCTCAAACCTTAAACCCCTAATCCCAAGTAAAATCTCTACCTTGATCCCTCAACCCTCAACCCTTAAACCCTCAACCCTCAACCCTCCACCCTCCACCCTCAACCCTCAACCCTTAAACCCTAATCCCTTAACCCCTATACCCTCTACCCTATACATTGGGCCCTCAAACCTAATCCCTCAACCATATACCATTAAACCTCTACCCTCAACCTTAAATCCTCAACCCTCAATCCTTAAACCCTAAACCCTCTACCCTCTACCCTCTACCCTATACAATAAACCCTCAACCCTCAATTATCAACCCTCAAACCTTAATCCCTCAACCTTCAACCCTTAAACCCTAAACCCTAAACCCCTATACCCTATACCCTCTACATTGGACCCTAAACCTTCAACCATATACCCTCAAACATATACCCTAAAACCTCTACCCTCAACCCTTAACCCTTAAACCCTTAAACCCTAAACCCTTAAACCTTCTACCCTCTACCCTCAACCCTAATCCCTAATCCCTCGACCCTATACCCTATACACTCAACCCAATACCCTAAACCATCAACCCTATAGGTCCTCAACCCTATACCCTCAATTATTAACCCTCTACCCTATACATTGGATCCTCAACCCTCATATACCTCTGTCCCTCCCTCCTCTTCTCTCCTTATTTCTATCTCACTTCTCCTTCCATCTCTCCCTCCCTCCATCCCTCCCTCTCTACCCTAATCCCTCAACCCTTACACCCTTAAACACTCAATCCTAAACCCTAAACCGTCAACCATCAACCCTTAAAACCTAAACCCTTAAACCATTTACCCTCTACCCTCAACCCAATACCCTCTACCCTTAACTCTAATCCCTCAACCCTTAAGCCCTTAAACCCAAGTAAAATCTATACCCTAATCCCTCAACTCTCAACCCTTAATTCGTTAACCCTTAAAACCTCAACTTTCAACCCTCAACCCTCAACCCTCAACCCTTAAACTCTAATACCTCAACCCCTATACCCTCTACCCTATACATTAGACCCTCAACCATAATCCCTCAACCCTATACCCTCAACCCTCAACCTTAAACTCTAAGTCCTTAAACCCTAAACCCTTAAACCCTCTACCCTCTACCCTATACATTAAACCCTCAACCCTCAACCCTTAATCCCTCAAGTCTCAACCCTTAAACCCTAAACCCTCAACCCTTGTACCCTCTACCCTATACATTGGACCCTTAACCTAATCCTTCAACCATATACCCTAAAACTTATTCCGTAAACCCTCTACCCTCAACCCTTAATCCTCAAACCTAAACCCTTTAACCTTCTACCCTCTAACCTCAAACCTAATCCCTCAACCCTATACTCTCAACCCAATACCCTAAACCATTAAAACTATAGGTCCTCCACCATAATTCATCAACTCTATACCCTCAACCCCTATCCATTCTCTTTATCTATACATCTCACCTCTCACGCCCTCCCTCTCCCTCCCTCTCTTCTACCCTCTCTAATTGTCTCTATCTACCCTCTCCCTCTTTCTACATACCTCTCGCTCAATCAATCCCTACCACTCTCTCTCCCTCTATCTCTCTCTCTATATCCCTCCCACTACCTCTTCATCACCCCATATCTCTCCCACTCCCTCTCTCCCCCTATCTCTTAGGTCTCTCCCTCCCACCTATTCTCTCTCTCAGGTCTCTCCCTATGGCACCCTACCTAGGTAACTCTCTCTCCCCCATCTCTCTATCTATCCCTCCCACCCTACCTAGATAAGTCCATCTCACTCCACCCCCATCTCTCTCCCTCTCTCAGGTCACTCCCTCCCACACCCTCTCCCTTTCTTAGGTCTCTCACTCTCACACTTCCTCTCTTTCACTCCCTCGCTCCCATTCCCTCTCTCTCACACTCCCTCTCACTATCTATCTCTCAAGTATCTCCCTCTCACCCCCATCACACTCTCAAGTCTCTCCCTTTGGAATCCTACCTATATAACTCTCTCTCTCTCTCCCCCCTCTCTCAATTCCTTCTCTCCCACCCCCTCTCTCTCTCCATCTATCCCTCCCATGCTACCTAGCTAAGATCCTCTCACTCCAACCCCTTCTCTCCCACTCCCTCTCTCTTAGTCTCTCCCTTCAACCCCATCTCCATCTCTCAAGACTCTCTCTCTCTCAGGTCTCTCCCTCCCTCTCTCCCTCCCACCCTACCTAGATAACTCTCTCTCTCTTAAAATTCTCCTCCCTCTAAAGACATACATAAATACATACATACAAGCATAATACATATGTACATACAATCCTACATACATACAAGCATACATGTACATATGTACATACAATCTTAAATACATACATACATATAGACATACATACATACATGCATTGATACATACATACAAACATAGATACAAGAATGCATACATACGTACATACATGACATACAAGCATACATGTACATACAAACATACAAATATATAAACATAAATTCAATAGAGTAGAATTTAACATAAAGAAAGACATAACACGAGTGCGTTATAATGATCTCATGTTATGTCTTGCTACACATATCCCTCACAAATTCCAAAACTATGTCAAAACTAAGATATAGCACGAGCACGTTATAACATGATCACGTTATATCTTGCTTTGGGAATCCCAAAGCCTTGGGCTTGGAATTTGCCTTGGAATACCAACCTAAAGGCTTGAAGGGCCTTCCTAGTGACTAGAGATGTGTTTTTGCAAATTCTACAATATTTCGCATAATCAGATTCGTGCTCATCATCAAGATTGCACGTGTTTCAATGTCGAACAAATTGAACACCCGGGTAATGTTAGGCTCTCTCTTAGCTATCCAACAATGTAATTTTTTTTAACTTTTTGACAATGTTAAGCCTTTGATCTATAATTTCTTTTGTTTGTGTGTCTCTTTTTTGGCAAAAAATAGTGTTTGGTGTTTTTTTCGTTATATATTAGCCATTCATCAAATTAGTAAAAAATAAAATATTTATTAAAAAATTATTAGAAAAATCGTCCATCAACACATACTGTTAGCTAATTTCTCACTAAAGCGATTTTAAAAATACTAAAAAAAGTTGACCGTGCTATGTTCCCACAAAAGTTGCTATGTTATGTTTTTTTGACAAAAACAACACCAATCTCTGTGAGTCCCTCTTTTGAACCCCTTAATCTCAACCATTTTCAAAATAAATTAGTAGTTTAGAAAGCAGAATCGGAGCACTACGATCCTTGTTTTTGTTGCATCTCAAAACTTGAGTGTAATTATCTTCAATTTCACGTCCAAGGTCAGTATTTCTTGATTTTAGAAAAAAAGTGGCCACTTAAGCCCCCTTTTTGGCCCCCCATCTTTTTGCACTTACCCATCATTTATATTATATATATAATATATGTATATATATATAAATAACGTAATATTTTATATGTATATGTAAAAGAGGGGGACCAACCACGTTCAAGGCCCTAGGTCACAGAGGGCCATGAGAGGAAGGCTGCCTTAACTTACCTCAGTCTAAAGGGATGTTTCAAATGGGGGACGAGAATGATGAGGAATATAAGGTCTTGCAACCACTCTTCAGACGTGAAACCAGTTTTGGGGCTAGGCAAGCCGATTTTTAGGTTCAATAATGTGCCTCAGGTAGCCCTTTGCCCTAGGATGGAAGCACGATTCTGGGACAAAAGCGCAACACACTGTCATCTCTCAGGTGTGTTGGCATCTGTATGACCAGAGGATCGAAAGTACAATGAGAACTATTAGAAAATGAGCTGACAACTTAGTTAATGGTTTTTAGGGTAACAAAACAACACTATAAAATAAGAGATATACAATCAAATATGATAAAGCAAATATATTGAAGTTAGGGTGACAAAAATGATCTCACAAAAGAGCCTATTCGCCAGCTAGATCCAAAAGCACATCGAACTACACACAAGAAAGTAGAAAATTTTTGGGGGCTGTATAGGGGTTTGCCTTAGTTAGACCCCCATTTTGGTGTTTCCACCTCCCCGGACAACCAAGATAGCAACTGTAGAGAAAAATATGATAAAGGAAGAATGAAAGTAAAGAACACAATAACACTATAAAACAATATTGTGCTACTCAACCAAATCATAGAGGAGAGGATTTAAAATGCTCACCACCTCCACCAAGAGCTCACTAGCTAACGAGGGAGAAAAATGAGAGGACTCAAACCCCTGCTATAATGGTGTTGTTCCACACTTGCTCTACGGAGTTGATGGAGTGTTGTTACTGCTGCTATGGAGTGCCAAAGTGCTGCTTGAAGGTTGAGAGTGCAAGAAGTGAATGCTAGAAGATTGCTAGAGGATGAATTGAATGCTTGGAGAGCTTGAAATGAAGGAATGAAGAGTATTTTTGAAGGGAGAATGAGAAAAATGGCCATATTCGCATTGGTTGGTTGAAGAGGGGGGTTACAAATCAACCCCAATAGGAAGTGTAACGCCTCTACTGGATTCAAATGCAGGAATCTGCCAGGGATGTAAGCATTCCATGTGGATGTCTGCACATTGCGTGAGTGTCCCAGATAGTTGTTCTTCTACCAATGCAAAAAACAAATGCCAAGTGGAACGAAGGTATCATGCTGATGTGGAATTTCACCTTCGGATTTGGTTTTCTAAGGTGAAGGAGTGTAAAAGGGGAGTTTGCATAAGGGGTGAAAATTTGCTCCTATACATTTTTCCCCCACTTTAGTGAGCACGAATATTGATGAGTGCTTTGGTAAAGTAGATAAAAAGGTAGTTAGGTCAAAAATGTATACTTGAAATGTTGAGGAAGTAGATCACAATCTGGCAAGTTTGAAAGAACATGCTGGAACAAAAGACTCCACGGTCCCGTAGAACCATGAAGTTGTAGAATGAAAGCATCTTACAGGCTTGCGAACCTGCAAGGAGATGACCCCCAAGACCTCTCACATGAAGGAAGCCTCGAGAAGTAAGCATCTTACAGGCCCACAAACCTACAAGGAAGGTGTCATCGAAGATCTCTCACATGAAGGAAACCAAAAAATCACTTTACAGACCCGCAAACCTATAAGGAAGGTGTCCTCCAAGATCTCTCAAATGAAGAAAACCAAAAAAAGTGCCTTACAGACCTGCAGACCTGTAAGGAAGGTATCCTCCAAGATCTTTCACATGAAGGAAACTGAGAAAAGTGCCCTACAGACCCACAAACCTGTAGGGAAGGTATCCTCCAAGATCCCTCACATGAAGAAAATTGAGAAAAGTGTCCTACAAACTCATAGACCTACAGGGGAGTGACCCCCAAGATCTCTCGTATGGAGGAATCTCAAAGGAAGCAACCTACAGGCCCGTAGACCTATAGGGAAAGTATCCCCCAAGATATCTCACATGGAGGAAACCAAAGGAAGGGGACTCCACAGAGTCAAGATGTGGCTTCATAGGCACACCTGCAAAGCGACATGTTTACCCATAGATAGAACATGTCAAAAAGTAGCCACACAGGCAAGTAAGCGGATAGTCACACAAACCATCAAAAATTTGGAATTTTTTAAAAGGGGCCCCTCAGGATTCCGACATGAAGAGGAGGTCCACTCAAGGGACGCGCTGTTTGAAATTACAAGAAGGATGTTTCTTCTCAAATCGATTCATCTTCAAGGAATCCTTTTCAAAGATGTTCACTTCATCAAGGAATTTGAAAGGAAATAAAATGCCTCCTCACGAGGGGAATGTCAAAGTGGTTCCCACCTCGGAGGAAGGTTCTCAAGTTCTTTCTTTATGAACCCATGATGAAGGAAACATGCTCCATAAGGGGTCCAAGTCATGAATACAGTTTGAAAATAAATTATCATGAAGACTTTTGAGAAAATATTCATTGGAAAAAAATGCGTTTTTTAAAAATCGAAGCATTATAGAGACAGTGTTTTTCACACATGAGAGGGACAACTCAAGAAAAGAAGAGAGAAAGAGAAAAAAGAGGAAAAAGAGGAAAAAGAGGGACAAACACAAACAAAGGCCACAGGGGGACCTAGTTTCATGGAGTCAGATCTCCTCATGATTTTATAAATAATAGGTATCCATGGTGCAAGGTGAAAGATCATCAATCCCCAACTAGATTGGGAAGAATGCATAAGAAACAAAGAAAAAAAATGGTTCAACATGGAAGGGAAGCCTAAATTCCCCCAACGCTTTGCATCGTCCCCAATTTTCCAAAATCCAAGTCACAAACATGGAAGAATGATGAAACAAATAGAAGAAGGTTTATGAAACAAATCACTCCTATATCCAAGCATTGACAATGGTGACCAGGGTCATTTAGGAACACAAAGCACAATCATGGGGGGAACACATCACAACACACACAGATTTTTAATCTAAAGATAAAGAAAGGGGCCTCCCCCTAACATTGATCAACCAATAGGTCATCCCCTTCCCACTCTAGATCATCGTAGGGGGAAGGAGGACGAGCCTGCAGTGGTGGAATGTTAAGGGTAGGAGCTTTCAAACCTCCTGCAACAAGGGCTAAGGAAGAGGCATCCACAAGGTCCCCTCCACTGAACTCTTGTGGAGTTAGCGTCATCGACTTTGCAAAGATCGTTGACAAGGCCGAAACTTCATCTAGAGAGTCAAACAAGCACTTTACCGGAGTGCCATGTTTTACCTTAATGGATGGGGAAGACTACACTTGAGGTTCACCGATAGGCTCATTGAATGATTCGAGAGTAGTGAAAAACTCAGGGGAAGCCAAGGCTGATTCTGTTACTAGGACATAACTCCTTATGAGAACTCTATCTCCTCAAAGGACCAACCTCTATCTACTACTTCATCGAGGGATGTGAACTCCCTATAGATGAGGTGAGAGGTATAGAGGAAGAGGAGGAGAAAACCACAACATATACCACTGAAGTATTTAACATATCTACGAGTTTTGAAAAAGGAGGGATGTCTAGAAGAGACATCAACAAGGGTGGCTCTGCTGAAGAAGCGATAAACACCTAAACCTTTTTGGGGTCAGGTACACTCACACCAGGAGATGAAGGGGAGATTGAACTAGGTTGAATGGAAGAAGGAGAAAGGAGAGGGGAAGACACCGTAAGAGGCCCTGGCACAAGGGTAGTCATCTCCTCATCCTTTTTTTGCAAAGCGGCCTGCTCAGCCACGAGAGCCTTTCGTCGAAACTTACGCTTGCGTGCAAGGCAGTTTCTTTGGCTCTTTGAGCTAGAGGTCATAGGATGTGAAGGAATAGAAGGCTCATACTCAGCCATGGGAGTTTCCACTATAGCCATTTCCGGTGGAGGAACAAACTCTTGAATGGGAGCAAGAGGGACAATGCAAGAATCAATAGGGGGAGTCGGCTTGAGTGCTTCAGCAGCGGGCCTCTTCCCATTTACTGCTTTGGGAGAAGAAGCGGTGGGAGGTCATGGATGCTGAGACATAGAGGACTCCCCTTGGGGACTCTTCTTTCTTCAATAGTGAATGGACCTAGGCTTTGTGGGTAGGACAAGAAGCTCAAATGTGGGACGTTTAGGCTTTCAACAAGTGGGAACCATAGGGTTCTCATGTAGACGTGAGGTAGAATATGATGATTCTGTAGTAGGGAGAGAGGAAGCATCAGGATGAACAATGATAGAGGAAGAAGGAGTGTCTTAGGACCACTTCTCTTCTTCTCTTCTAAGCGCCTTGATGATGTCACTATCAACTTTTAAACATGCCCTATGCGAAATAACATAAGGTGATGGAGGGTATCTCACTTTTGGCCTTAGGCACCCTTTCTTATAATTTTGATATGTCTAGTGCAAGAGGTCCTTCCTAGGTGGGAGAGGACCAATGGGTGTAGGCCAAAAGTAATCTAAGGAGTAACTACCACCCGCCACAGACGATCTATAGCCAGTGTCATGGATCACATGTATGGAACCCTCATGAATTAATTTCAAACATTTATGCACAACAGAGGGAATTGCATTGACAACTATCAGTTAGGGGATACCCATCTTCACTCTGAAGAGTTTAGAGCCTAGGATAATGTCAAACAAGAGGTTGATGGACTTAGGTCCATTGAGAACTGACAAGATAATACTACCTAGAGGAGGTATGAAAAGTTCATCGTGCGTGTGGATGGTGCTCATAGGGGCATGATACCCATCTTTATGCAAAAATTTGATTAACATGATCTTCTCAGTTATGATATTCACTTGAGATGTTAGATCAATAAGAACACCTACTACAGCGTTTCTGTTGATTCACACACGAATGTAAAGAGGAGATGGTTCTCAGTTAAAGCCCATCGACGGATCCTGCGAGGTGAAGTTTATACTAGTACCACTTCTCACAGGCTGCATAGAGGGAATAGGTTGGTGCAGAAAAAAGGCCATTACACACACTAGACAATACATTCTCAGAGTCCCCCAAAGGTTACAGAACAAGACGGTGACCCAATTAAGGTTTTGTTACACAATACTTTTGAAACCTTCCAACTATGCCTACTAGGGGTCATAGATTGGGTTGTATGGTGGAGGCCTCACAACAATAACACCTACAACACTCCTAGAATACAAGGAAAGGATATTTTAGTATTGCAAAACATAACCAAAATGGTTCACGTCTGGTTCACCGAAAATGTAAGAGACGAGGACCAACCACGTTCAAGGCCCCAGGTCACTAAGCGCCAAGAGCAGAAGGCTACCCTAAATTACCTTAGTCTAAAGGGATGTTTCAAATGAGGGATGATAATGATGAGGAATATAAGGTCTTGCAACCACTCTCCAGACCCGAAACCAGTTTTGGGGCTAGGCGAGCCAGTTTTTAGGTTCAACATTGTGCCTCAGGTAGGTCTCTGCTCGAGGACAAAAGCGTAGTTTTGGGATGACAATGTGACACACTGTCATCTCTCAGGTGTGATAGAGTTCGTACAGCCAGAGGACCAAAAGTATAATGAGAACTTCCATAAAATGAGCTGATAACCTAGCTAATGGTTTTTAGGGGAACAAAACAACACTATAAAATAAGAGATATACAATCGAATATGATAAAGCAAATAGATTAAAGCTAGGGTGACAAAATGATCTCACAAAAGAGTCCGTTCGCCAGCTAGCTCCAAATGAACATCCACCTACACACAAGAAAGTGGAAAACTGTTGGGGGCTGTATAGGGGTCTACCTCATTGAGACCCTCATTTTGGTGTTTCCACCTCCACGGACAACCAAGATAGCAACTATAGAGAAAAATATGATAAAGGAAGAATGAAAGTAAAGAACATAATAACACTACAAAACAATATTGTGTTACTCAACCAAATCATAGAGGAGAGGAGTGAAAATTCTTACCACCTTGAGCAAGAGCTCACTAGCTAATTGGGAGAAAAATGAGAGGACTCAAGCCCCTGTTGCAATGGTGTTGTTCCATACTTTCTCTATAGAGTTGATGGAGTGTTTTTGCTACCACTATGTAGTGCCAAAGTGCTACTTGAAGGTTGAGAGTGCAAGAAGTGAATGCTAGAAGATTGGTAGAGGATGAATTGAGTGCTTGGAGAGCTTGAAATAAAGGAATGAAGAGTATTTTTGAAGGGAGAATGAGAAAAATGGCCATATTCGGGTCGGTTGGTCGAAGAGGGGAATTACAAATCAACCCCAATAGGAAGTGTAATGCCTCTACTAGCTTCAGACACAAGAATCCATCTGGGACGTCTGCACGCCACTTGGGCATCCCCAACAATTATTCTTCTACCGATAGAAAAAATAGATGCCAAGTGGAACGAAGGAAGTATGCTGATGTGGAATTTTGCCTTCGGATTTGGTTTTCTAAGGTGAAGGAGTGCAAAAGGGGAATTTGCATAAGGGGTGAAAATTCACTCCTATACATATATATATCACAATTCGTAAGTTTATAAAATACATTATTCAATATATGAATATATATTCACATATTGATGCATGTGTATGTATACATATATACATATGTGTATATATATTAAGACACATGTATGGACATATCCTTTTTGTCAATTCATACATGTATGTTAGTATATATACTCATCTACTATATATACTCATATACCATATATATATACCTCACTTTAATATTTAAAAACATATATTTAGTCATATCGATTGACATATATACATAGAATGTATATATGTATATATATGTCACCTTGTCCAATCGATATTCCCATGCATATGAGTAATCCATTCATGATCATGCGTAGATACGTCTATCTACGTATACTCATGCACACATTTACTCATGTGTATGAGTTTATCATTGCCACATACATATATACATATATATACATTTTATGTATATATCCCATCAAGAAAATAGAAACACATAAGGAAGAACTCACACATTACAAAGAGACTCAAAACTTAAAATCCTAAGCTAGAACAATCACAAATAGAAACACAAGCAAGACTAAAGGTAACTTACTATTCCCCAAACTATTATCCCGACTTGACCAAACTAGAAGTGTGTGTGTGTGAAAGCTTAGTTTAGGTCTTTATCAGAGGTTACCAGACCAAGTTCTTCTCCTTGAGTGATACTTCCCCTCTCTTCAGGAGGCTTGATTCTATTCTTGCATCCAACTTCACACTTTAAAATAGTAGTTAGCTAAAAATAATACATTCACTTGCAGCATATATTTTCATAACTAAAAAAAATCATAATTATCAATTAAATCAACATTTATTCTTCATATTTCCAAAATAAATAAATCATAAATACACTCATCAAAAGAATTTTCACCCAACTAGGTAAAAGTAAATAATTAGTAACACTATGGGGTGTAACATATCCCCCCCTTATGAATCATTTTCCTTGATGATTTTAAGTAGCAGACATAGACATAAACTATAAGCATAACATATCAATTTTTTTTTCAAGAACTCTCAAAAGCATGTAAGACATGAGGAAACTTCTGCTTAATTTCAGCATAGTCTTCCCAAGTGGATGAATCTTCTACATACTAGTCCCATTAGAATTTGCATTGCAGAACCTCTCTGTTGTGTAAGTGAATCTTACACGTTTGGAGAAACTTGAGAGGCTTGATTGTTACCACTCCTAGGTCTTGTACCTATAAAGCATTCCAATCAATAAAATGGTTATCCTTTGGTATATACTTTTTAAGATGTGATACATGAAAGACAATGTGCATCCTGGCAAGAGTTGGTGGCAACACAATTTGATAAGCAACTGGGTTTATTTCCTCAAGAACCTCAAAAGGACCTACATAGCGCAAAGCTTGTTTAGATGACTTTTCAAACTTGTTAGGATTCTTATGAGGTTCAACCCTTAACAAAACCTTTTCCCCTATTATTAAATTTCTAGGTACTCATTTAGAATTTGCATAGCTTTTCTGCCTATTATTAGCTTCAACTAGCCTTTGCTTAATAATTTCTACTTGATAATCCATTTATGATAACATCTCTAGCTCAAGACTTATCCTATCTTCTAGCTTATCCCAACTTATATGAGTTTGACATTTTCTACCATAATGCTTCGAATGGAGCCATCTTGATTGCAAAATGATAAGAATTGTTGTATGCAAACTCAACCAATGACAGGTATTCTTCCCACTTGTATTGTTGAGATCCATGCAATAAATCCTTAGTAGATCTTCAAGAACTTGATTAACTCCTTCAATTTTTCCATCCGTCTTCCAGATGATAAGCTAAACTTATTTTTAACTTAGTTCTAAGTGAAGAGAACAAGGTTTGCCAAAAACTAGATGTCACACGAGCATCCCTATCTGAAATGATCTTCTCAAGAATCCCATGCAATATAAACACCTCTTGAATAAATTTTTGAGCTACGTCAAGAGATCCATCAGTTAATATTTTCTCTCTTTTTGGTCCTTTCCCTATTTTTTCCTTTTATTTTTCACTCTATTCTATTTTTTTGCTTGTTTTGGTTCTGTTCTTTTTACCTTTTTATATTTTAGTTTCTTTAATTTTTTGATACTGTGAATCCATTTGTGCTCTTTGGGGTTTTCTCTTTTTTAGTTGTTTTCTCTTTAATTAGAAATTAAGCTAACCAAGTTTTAGGTTCTTTAACTTTAATATTTATTTCTACCTATTTTATTATTTAAATTAATCTTCTTGATCTTCATTGGTCCTTTTTCTTAATTATTCTTCTTATCTATTTTTTGTTGAATTTTATTTTTATTTGATCTGATTTAGGATCTATGACAATTGCTATGAATGCTTAACTATTACAACGTTTAATTAAGGCTTTAAAAACCGAATTAACATAATTGAAAATGCTTAAAATGAACAAAGGAAAATAACTGTGATGAGCAGAAAAGAGAGAGAAGACAAAACAGTTGATAATGAAGTTTGCTAATATGGCTACATCTTTGAGCCCCTCTCCAATGGAGTGACTGATCCTTGATTATGCTCCACAAAGAATTACAAGACAACTGTCAAGTTACAAGTTCATCTCTCTACAACGCAACATAACATTCCTCTTTTGAATAGAAACAAACACTTGAGTCTTCAGGATGATTCTCTCCTTAGCCATCACTTGGATGCCTTCACAAAGCCCATACCCCCCTTTTTATACATAAAATTGGCCTAATTTGGCCTAAAACCAAATGATTTTGGAAAACAAACATATCCCCTTATTTTACAAATAAAAACAATAAAATCTCCTCCGTGAAACCATAAAAGTAATGAAATTTGTTTAAGCCCCTTCAATTTTGTATTCTCAAGATTCTTTTAATTCTTTTTGGTTTTTATGGTTAAGGGGTTAATTTGTTATTTAACTAAAGGTGTTAAATTCTTTAAACTTAGGAGATACAAGATTATAGATATTCATTATTGTTTTAAAGGGTTTAATTTTTTAATTTTTTAGGAGATTTGGTTTTAATCCGTTGCCTTTAAATCCCACAAAAACCACTTGGGATCCCACAAAATATGATCCCACCAAATCCACTTGGGATCCCACAAAATCCGATCCCACCAAAATGGATTTTGTGAAATAAAATAAACCTCCACCACTTTATTTATCAAAAATAAAGCATGGTGTAGTGGTGGTACACGAATTTAGTGAGGGGGATCCACATTTTTTCCACATCATCCGCACTTGCCACGTCAACATCCAGTCAACTACCATGTCAACATCTAGTCAACTGCCATGTCAACATCCAGTTAACCTTCAAATTTGACTGACCATACCTTCACTGTACGAGCTCCATTTTCTATGAAATGAGCAGCGTTGGGATCATGGCAACAAGCTCTTCATTTTGAAGTTGATTCTGTTGAATTTTGAGACGATCAATTTTTTTGCCTTTGACTGGCCTTTGACACCTGGTTTGACCAAACTTTGACTGGCCATAACTTGAGCATATGGACTTCTTTTGATCCTGTTCAAGTTGCGTCAGATTCAATTTTTCAAGATATTCAGGATGATGCTAAATTCTAGAACAATTGAGACACTTCAATTTTCACTGAAAAAGTATCCGCTTGGATCATCATTCCTCTCTTAGTGTCTTTTTAAGTATTTTTTATTTTTTTATCTTTTTTTTTATTCTCTTAATTGTCGTTTTCTCTTATTATATAACAATTTAAAATGAATTATATATATATATATATTTTGATTATTTAGTAATTGAAAAAGAAGTAAATTTGTGTTTTATTTTTAAATTATATGTATATTTTATATTCTTATATATATAATTTATAATATAGTTATATTAAGAATAATATTTCTTGCTTGTATTTGTCTTATTCTTTTAACTTTGGTTCTTTTTATTCTTTGATTAATGAGGTCTCTTATTTTTTATTCTTTAGCTTATCTCATTAGTTTATTTGTTCTTGTTTTATTTTATGAATAAGGGGTATGCTTCTTAAAAAATATTATTTTCTTTTTCTTTTCTCTTTCTTGGTCAAATCTTAACCTGTGGTCTTCTAGCCCTCTCTTCCCTTCGCCTATTTATCCCTCCAAGTCTGCTATCTCATTCCATTCTTTTGTCTTCTTGCATACAGATAATCTTGATGATGGATCATGGAGTTTGATCCAAAACGTTGATTTAAAAAACTCACGTAGTTTTAATCCAAAAGCTTTAACACTTGATTATCCACCACCACTAGAATGGAATTGTGCTTATTCCTTGACATAGGTAGACCTTGCACAAAGTCCATACTAATGACTTGCCACTTAATTTTAGGTATATTAGTGGATACAAAAGACTTGTAGGATGATGATGCTCTTCTTTTACTCTTTGGCACTCTAAGCATCTTGCAACAAATCTTGCAACATCCCCCTTCATACCCTTCCAAAAATATAGTGACTTCACATCTACCAACATCTTCATCACACCAAGATGTCCAAAGTATGGTACATTATGAAATTCTTTGTTGATATGCACAAGACAACTGGGAGGTGAATCAGTTGTACCAAATTACTTTTACTTATGACTTTAATCAATTCCACTTTAACTTTAATCTGTTATTAAGTATAAACATGAAATGCAGATAACATAAAGCAAACACCAGAGATACCATATTTACGTGGAAAACCCAATGAGGGAAAAACCACGGTGAGGATTAACTCACAATATACTAGTAATGCAATACCTGATCCAAAGGCTCACTGCCAGAGGGCTCATTGCCCAGAAAGGACTCACTATCCAAATACAAAGGCTCACTGCCTACAAATATGACTCACTATCTAGAAGGAGGCTCACTACCTACAAACAAAGAAAGAAAATAGAAAAATATACCACAATAGGTTCCACACATCCGTAGCTTGATCACAGGATTGTAGACACCATCAGCTCACTACTTTCAGGAATTTGACACATCAAAGTACTACTACCTTGATTCACTTTCACACACTCAACTTTTCACACTTTTTTCACACACTTCACACTTCTTCTTTCAATTCACAACATCTTGACTTGTATTTATACCATCTTCGATCTTGAAAAATTTCTCTAAGGTTGAATACGCATCCTTTATTTTATAAATTTAAATTAGGTCAGAAACTCAACATTCCCATAGTGGATAATAATGAGAGAAGACCAAATGAATACTTAATTAGGACCCAAACAACATCTTGGATTAATCACACACTTCCTTAATCAATTCTTATTTTGCATGTAATGTGTAAACACTAGGTTGGCCAAACTTAATGAAAACACCAATAAAATTTGAAGTACATGCATCCACAGTAATATGATGACACATGGATCACACAACATGCTTCACCAAACAATGGAACACCTCCTAGAAACCTTCAGATACATCTACAACAACTACAACAATATTTATACATAAAACACTCTTCAACAATCCAATCGTACCATGTAGACACACATAGTAGCTCTGGAACAAGCCTTCCGGAGCACCAAATCACAAGCACATTTTCTAGAACACAAATAACATCAATATTAACATTCTTCCAAATCAGCAAGATCTAAGACAAACCACAAGAAGACTGCGGAGCAGAGACATCTCTCCCAGTCCATAGACAAACAATTCTACCAAACCAGTTCACATACCGGTGAACACATCTTTCACACTCCTTCAACCCAAAAGCTAAAACTTAGGATATATTATCATTTGAAGCCCATGAAAATACTATAGATCCACACATTCATAAGATAAATATAGAAGAAATACAAAGCACATTACTGGAGCACACTCAAAACACACACACAACAGTGTCTTAATTGTTTATTAATTTTATCAAAGGAACTTGACATTAGCACATTTAAAACACCATAAATATAGCTCCATGTATTGTCAACACTTCTATAGTATCTCAACTATACATGTACCACCTACAATCACTCTAAATTGTGTTGATAACACCGCCAAACACATTCATAATTGCAACAATCTCCCCCTTTGTCATTGTTGACAACACATGATGTGAAAAACCATCAAAAACAACATACACACTCTCCTACTTATTTTTCCCTTTATTTTTCAAATTAGATTACCTGCACAACATTTCTACAATATCTTCTCCTTGCAACTTTTTCACATGACTATCTCTCCCTAGATTTAAATAGGATTTTTCACATGACTCTCTCTCCCCCTTTGAAATCAATGGCAAAGAAATTTTTTTAATGAAACTTCTACCATATAAAGCTCTGTTCACTCCCCCCTAAGAGTGTACCCACATCTCATACTATAATAATGATACCCTCTACTCCCCTTGAGGAGTAGTCCACAATCATCAGTCCAAAAACATGAAGAATTTGTAGATCCACTGGACTAATGCACCTCCATGTGCACCTAGCTTAAGGGAGGGACAATAACCCCTAACTTCCCCACAAGAAACTCAAAATTATCGTTCAGAAGATCCTTATTAAATATATCTGCATTTTGATCCTTAGTAGACACATATTCATGTCTGACTTCATTTTCCAGTACCTTCTCCCTCAAGAAATGATATTTGATAGATATATGCGTTGTCTTGGAATGAATCACCGGATTATTTGAAATATTTATTGCACTTGTATTGTAACAAAATATAGGGATAGAATCATCACACATCACATCTATATCCTTCAATGTTTTCTTCATCCAAAGTACCTGTGTACAATAGGATGCTACTGCAATATACTCAACTTTTGTAGTAGACAAAGAAACTGAATCCTATTTCTTGCTTAACCATGAGACCAATCTTCTCTTAGAAAGAATGCACCACCACTTGTACTCTTCCGGTCATCTACAAAACCAACCCAATCTGCATCTGTGTAGGCATTCAAGGTGAAATAAATATCCTTAGGATACCATAGACCATAATCTGGAGTCCCCTTTAGATATCTGAATATCCTCTTCACAACTATAACATGTTTCTCTTTAGGTTCTGCTTGAAATGCATCAACCAAACATACTACATGCATGATATCTAGTATAGTAGTAGTAAATTATAGTAGTCCACCAATCATAGATCTGTACATGCTCTGATCAAATTTAGGAGAATCATCATTCTTACTCAGTTTGCATCTGGTTACCATAGGGGTATAGACCGGTTTGGAATCATCTATTCCAAACTTCTTCAACAATTATTTAACATACTTAGATTATGAAATGAATATTCCCTTATCATTTTGATTCACTTGAAGTCCAAGGAAGAAATGTAACTCACCAATCATAGACATCTCAAACTCTTTTTGCATCTCCTCTATAAATTTCTTGCACATACCTTCATTTCCTCCAAAGATAATATCATCAACATACACCACAACTATCAACATTATGTTTCTTTCAAATTTGAAATAGAGATTGATATTCGTAGAGCCTTTGCTGAACCCTTGCTATGTCAAATATTTGTCCAACCTTGCATACCATGATCTAGGAGCTTGTCTAAGTCCATATAGTGCCTTTCTCAACTTGCAGACCATGTCTGGTTTTTCTGATAACTGAAATCTTTCTGGTTGTTCCATGTACACCTCTTCTTCTAATTCTCCATTCAGGAATGCAGAATTAACATCCATCTAATACACTTTGAAATTGTTATGTGTAGAAAATGCCAAAAATATCTGAATGGCCTCTATTATTTTCCACTAGGGTAAATGTCTCTTCAAAATATATTCCTTCAACCTGTGAATAACCTTTTCATACAAGTCTTGCTTTATTTCTTACTACTTCACCATCTTCATTCAGCTTATTCCTGAACACCCATTTTAAACTAGTTACATTCTTGTTTACTGGTCTAGGAACTAGTTCCCATGTTTGATTATTCTCTATCTGCTATAACTCCTATTTCATTGCTCCAACGCAACTCTCATCTTTGCAAGCCTCACTCATAGTATTAGGTTCTATCTTAGAAAGTAAACACAAATTTACCTCAACCACTTTGCTTCTTGTGTTCACACCTTCACTTATGTCTTCAATTATTTGTTCCTTCAGATGATTCTTCTGTACATATTTAGGAGTTTTAGGATCAGGTTCCAGAGTCTCCTCTTCTACACTTTTTTCTTTCTCTTCCTTTTCCTCTTCTTGTATTTGTCTGCAGATAGGATCATCTGGTTCAACTTCACTTATTTCAGCTAGTCTATGCATATCTTCATCAACTTTCACATTTGCATTTTCAACTATTTTTCACAGTCTTTTATTGAAGCATCTATATGCTTTGCTGTTAGTTAAATATCGAATAAAAATACCTTCATCACATCTTGAATCAAAATTTCCAACATTCTCATCATCTCTTTTAATGTAATATCTACTTTCAAACACCTTAAAGTACTTAACAATAGGAATCTTACCTGTCCATAGTTCATAAAGAGTCTTTATGATGTTACCTCCGATCTGAACTCTGTTAAGAATGTAAACAACATCGTGGATTGCTTCTCTCCAATATACATCAAGAAAATTTGCCTCTTTCATCATAGTCCTTGCATCCTCTTGAAAAATTTGGTTCTTCCTTTCCACAACTCCATTATGTTGAGGATTTCTAGGAGCAGAGCAATGTCTCTTTATACCATGCTCTTCAGAAAATGCATTAAACTCACCATAAGTGAATTCTCCACCTCTATCAGACCTTAAAAATTTGATTCTCAGGTTTACTTCATTCTCCACTCTTATTATGAACACTTTGAATCTATCTAGAGCTTGAGCTTTCTCCCTAAGAAAAGTAACCCATGTCATTATGGAGTAATCATCAATCTAAGCATAAAATACCTGTCACCATTAAGACTTCTTGTTCTTGTGGGACCAAAAAGGTTTGTATGAATCAATTCCAACATTTTAGTAGATGATTGTACTTTTCCTTTAAAACTGCATCTTTTTTGTTTTCCCAACTGACAACTTTTGCAAATAGAATTGGTAGGCTTTATGATTCTAGGAAAATCCCTAACAACTTCTCTCGAACTGATCCTGACCAAATTGTCAAAGTTTACATGTACCATCATCCGATGCCATAGCCAACTTTCAGTAACTTGAGAAACAAAGCATTGACCATCACCACTCCTAATCTAATAAATGTTTCCATAAGTTCTTCTTCCTGGAGCTACCACTGTTCCATACCCTTTTCTAATCTCACAAGTGTTATCTTGAAACACAAGCTTAAATCCTTTGCTACACATTTTTCCAACACTCAAAATACTATGCCTTAAGCCCTTAACATAATATACATCATCAATACTATGTTTTCCATCAAGAATAATTATTCCTTTTCCAACAATCTTAGCACCAGAATTATCTCCAAACATAACTAATCCTCCATCATAATTTTGAAG
Source organism: Sequoiadendron giganteum (assembly GCA_007115665.2). Classification (NCBI taxonomy): domain Eukaryota; kingdom Viridiplantae; phylum Streptophyta; class Pinopsida; order Cupressales; family Cupressaceae; genus Sequoiadendron; species Sequoiadendron giganteum. The sequence goes on from CM021104.1 coordinate 446,550,541, forward strand.
TTTAGTGAACTTACTTTTATCTCCGGTCATATAATTTGAATATCCACTGTCAATTACCCAATAGTCTTCATCCTGTATAGCATGAAAGGTAGTAACCAAAGTACCTTCCATCTCATCCTTCTTGTTCTCCAGACCAAATTCCCTTGCACATCTTCCATGGTTAGTAGACACAAATTTATTCTCCAAGGCTAGAAACAAACATTCATCTTTATCATCCTCAAAATCAGACTCATCATTAGAAATTACAGCATCTCCTCTAACATAATACAATTTCTTGAACTTTCTATCCTTTTTGTCTTTATTATTATCTTTGTTCTTCTTGTGTGTATCTCTATTTGGACATCTTGAAGCATAGTGACCAATATTTCCGTAACTGAAACATTTAAAAGGTAACATACCTTTGTACTTACTGATACCTTTCTTCAATTTCCTTGTAAAGTTTGCTTCCAACTCTTTTGAACCATCACTATTAGAATCATCTTCTATCTTAATTTATTTGAAGGTTGTTTCAAATTTCTCCTTTTCTCTTTCAAACTTCCTCATCTCAAATACTGTCATGGTGCCAAATAACTATTCTTTAATAAATGTCTTTGGATTATATGATTCTTCAATAGCAGAGACCTTGTCATTGTAATTCTTTGGTAGGGTCATCAAGATATTCTCTATTACATCTTCATCTGTCATGGTACCACCTTGGTTTATGATTTTATTTGCTGCAAGTTCAACTTTCTGATAGTAGCTTGCAATGCCTTCACCTTCTTCCATTCTCAAGTTCTCAAATCTACACTTTGCTGTTAGCTTCCTTGGCAATTTGACTCTATCGTTTCCTTCATAGATATCTTTCAAATTTTACCATACTTCATAAGCAGCGCCTGAATAAATAAATTTTGTTCGTTCAGTTTTAGATAAAGCACTGAAGATAGCATACCTTACCTTTTCATTCTCCTCATAGGCAGAAATCTCATATGTAGAAGAAGGACCACTAGCAGGTTCAACATATTTTGTCTCAACATCTTTCCAAGTCTTGAAACCAAGAGAGATTAGGTAACCTCTAATTTTCACTTTCCACTCACTATAGTCAGCTCCATTAAATATAAGGATTTGCAACTTGTGCACCATCTGATCTACCTCAAGAAATTAAGCTCTTCTCCGAGGAACCAAAGCTCTGATACCAATTGTTGAAATGCACAAGACAACTGAGAGAGGGGGTGAATCAGTTGTACCAAATTACTTTTACTTCCAGCTTTAATCAATTCTATTTTAACTTTAATTTGTTATTAAGTATAAACATGAAATACAGATAACAAAAAGAAAACACCAGAGGCACCAGATTTACGTGGAAAACCCAATGAGGGAAAAACCATGGTGAGGATTAACTCACAATACAATAGTAATGCAATACTGGATATAAAGGCTCACTACCAGAGGGCTCACTGCCCAGAAAGGACTCACTGTCTAGATAAAAGGCTCATTTCCTATAGATAGGACTCACTGTCCAAAAGGAGGCTCACTGCCTACAAACAAGGAAATACAATAGAAAAATCCACCACAATAGTTTCCACACATCCACAACTTGATCAAAGGATTGTAGACATAGTCAACTCACTGCTTTCAAGAATCTGACACATCAAAGTACTACTACCTTGATTCACTTTTACACACTCTTCTTTTCACACTTGTTTCACACACTTCACACTTCTGCTTCCAATTCACAATATCTTGAATTGTATTTATACCATCTTCGATCTTGAAAACTTTCTCCAAGGTCAGCTACACATCCTTTATTTTACAAATTCAAATTAGGTTGGTGACTCAATATTCCCATGGTGGATAAGAATTAGAGCAGACCAAATACATACTTAATTAGGACCCAAACAATATCTTGGATTAATCACACGCTTCCTAAATCAATACTTATTCTCCATGTAACGTGTAAACACCAGGTCGAGCAAACCTAATGAAAACACCAATGAACTTTGAATTATGTGCATCTATAGAAAGATGATGACACGTGGATCACAAAACATGCTTTACCAAACACTAGAACACCTCTTAGAAACCTTCAAATACATCTGAAACAACTACAACAATCTTTATACACATAACACTCTTCAACAATGCAATTGAGTCATGCAAACACACATAGTAGCTCTGGAACAAGCCTTCCGGAGCACCGAACCATAAGAAAATTTTCTTGAACAGAAAGAACATCAATATTAACCTTCTTCTAGATCCACAAGATCTGAGACAAACCACCAAAATACTGCGGAGAAGAGACATCTCTCCCAATCGATAGACAAACAGTTCTGCCAAATCGGTTCACATACCGGTGAACACATCTTTGACACTCCATCAACCTAGAAGCTAAAACTTAGGATATATTATCATTTTAAGCCCATGAACAATACTACAAATCCGCATAGTCATAGGATCAATACAAAAGAAATTCAGAGCACATTACCGGGGCACACTCAACACACACACACAACACTATCTTCATTGTTTATTAATTTTCTCAAAAGCACTTGACATCAACACATCTACAACACCATAAATATATCTCCATATACTCTCAACACTTCTATAGTATCTCAAATATACATATACCACCTATAATAACTTTGAACTGTGTTGACATCAATGACAACAACACTAAACACATTCATACTTGCAACATTATTTACACACCAGGTTCCTTAACTCCTTTGAATTAGGTACACATAATCTTCTTTTAAACCTTATTAATCCATTTGGTTCAAAGTGAAAACCTTTGTAATTTGTATCCTGGGGATTATGTGCGAGTGCTTGCTTGACTTGCTTATATAATTTATCACCCATGGATTCTTGCAACACCTGACCCTTAAATTCATTTTAAATTGTTACCATTGAGGCGATATACCTTCTTCGACTTAGGGCTTCAATAACTCAATTCTCTTTTCCTTTGATGTAGTTGATGTTGAAATCATAGTGTGATGTCAATTCAAACCACCTCCTTTGTCATGCATTCAGATTAGGTTGAGTAAATAAATACTTTAGACTGTGATGATCAGTCTCCAATTCAAAAGGCTTTCCCATCAGATAGTGTCTCCACATCTGCAATGCATGAACAACTACCACTAACTCCAAATCATGTGATGCATAATTTTGTTCATAGGGCTTCAACTTCCTAGATTTATAAGATATGACTTGTCCTTCTTGCATCAAAACTCCTAATCCTTCTCCTGATGCGTCTGTTATGACAATATTAAAGTTTCCTTCTGGATCAGGTACCTTCAATATTGGTGCGATAGTCAACTTATCCTTGAGTAGGTCAAATGTTGCTTGACACTTTTTTGACCGCTCAAACTTCTTACCCTTCCTTTGTAATGAAGTCATAGGAAAAGCTATCCTAGAAAATTTTGCAACAAATAGTAACCAGCCAAACCCATAAAAATTCTAACCTCTGGTACACTTTTGGGCACTAGCCACTCAAGCATTGCCTTTATCTTCGTTTGATCCACTATAATCCCTTTCTCCAAAATTATGTGACCTAGGTACTACACTTCCTTTTGAAAGAATGTACAATTATAAATTTTTCCATATAGCTTGTGCTCTCTTAACTGTTGGAGAACTATCTCTAAATGATTACAATGCCCCTCTTCATTCTTGGAATAGATTAAGATATCATCAAGGAATACTAATGCAAATCTATCCAAGAAATCTTGAAATACATTGTTCATCAGGTTCATGAATGTTTTTGGTGCATTCATAAGTCCAAAGGGTAGGACCGTGAACTCGTAATGACCATATCTAGTCTTGAAAGTAGTGTTGAAACTGTCTTCGTCTTTGATCCTTAGTTGGTGATAACTAGATCGTAGCTCAATCTTTGAAAAAATTGTCTCTCCTCACATCTGATCGAAAAAATCATAAATTTGTGGCAATGGGTAATTATTTATCGTAACTTTGTTAAGCATTCAATAATCTATACACAAGCACATGGTACCATCCTTCTTCTTCACAAAGATCACTAGTGCTCCCCAGGGTGAAACACTGGGTCTTATCAATCCCTTGGATAAAAAATCTTTTAATTGTGCCTTAAAATCCATTAATTCCGTTGTAGTCATCCTATAGGGTACTTTAGATATATTTTTTTATCCTGGTACTAGGTCAATTGAGAAATCAAATACTCTCTTGGGAGGTAGTCTAGGTAGTTCTTTTGGAAAGACATCCACAAGTTTTTCGTAATATAGCATACTTCTCCATATCCATTTCTCCAGATTCCACCACTTTTCCTTCTTCAACCTCTTGAGAATATTATGGTTCACAAAAAATGACATCATCTCGAGGAGTGACTTCCTTGAGTTCTTCTAGTTTATCCATTTTAACTGCAAAGAGTTGGCGACCTTTATTTTTTTCCCTATTCATTTGCACAACCGATATCCATCATAGTTTTTCTTCTCTAGGTGTTCCTTGAAAAGACATGGATTACCTAGATCATCTAGACATTCTATAGTTTTAGCATGGCAATCCACTTTAGCTCTATGCTTCCATATCCAATTCATACCTTAGATGACATCATAAGATCCTAAGGGTGCTACATACAAGTTTAATTCCATTGAGAAACTTGGAAGTTCAACCCTTGCTTCAAATAAACATTGGTTCACCGTTTCTCTTTCTTGTTTTGCATATTCTACAACCCAATATTTTTCCATAAAACCAACCTTCCTAGAAATCTGATTAGCTACTCTAGGTGAAACCAAATTTTTGGTGGCTCCAGTATTAATAAGTATGGAAATAGGTAAACCAAACAAAGTACCAGGAGTTTCCACCAGGGTGATCTGGTATTTAGCTTGTTGATTGTCCATCGCTACATGGATCCTTTTTTGAAATGTAGCCTATTGAGGAGGAAGAGAATTACCATGTGGTTGCAAATTTGATGGTTTTTTAGGACATTGAATAGAAAAATTATTCCCTCCACATGTAAAGAATCCTCTCATTGGTCATCTTATTTTCACTGGCCTATTAGAATTACCACCATTCCATCTAGCTTTGCTATAGTTACCACTATTGTATTTGTTTCCTCCACGATACTTTCTCTGCTCATTCCAATTATTATGGAATGACTTGTCCCCTTTCCTTTTAAATTCTTTCCCCTCATTAAAATTCTTTGGAGCTTGATTAGGTTGAGGTCCTCCGAACTTCGTTTGATTCTTCTCCTCCCAATAGATCGAGATGGCTTTGAGCTTTTGCTCTTGCTCGATTTTCTTCTCATATACTAGGTCCATAATGGTCGGAACATGTGCAACCAACTCTCCACCTATTTGGCCATTTAGTCCCATGATGAACTTAATGATTTGAAATCACTCATCCTTCTGGTAAATTGGTTCATACCTCAAGAGACGAGTAAAATTCTCCCAATATTCATTCACTAACATTTCTCCTTGCTTAAGATTCTAAAATTCAATGAGATTTTGGTCAAACAAGAGTTGGGGTAACCACCTTTTTTGAAAAATATCAATAAACTCATCCCAAGATAGCTTTAAGGAATTGATTCCAAGTTCCATATTCTTGTTCATCCACCAATTAGAGGCTTCTTTGGCTAACTAGAATTCTCCCCACATAGCTTTAGTGACCTCTAAATAGTTTCTTATTTTAAAATACTTCTCAATTTGAATTAACCAAGCCTCAACTTCTTCTCCGTTGGTGATTCCTTTAAATTTAGGAGGAGTAGTCTTTCTCACATCCCTAGATAATTTAGTTGCCGCACACTTTCTCTTGTTTCTGTCAGAATATGATTGTGTCCTAACACTTTCTCGATCTCTAGATTTAGTGTGGTTTCTGGAATCTTCCTCTTCTTCCTCATTGTTCGGAACTTTTCTTCTTCTTCTTCTTCTTCATTGTGTGGGAATTATTCTTCCTCTCTTTATTTTCCCTCACTTATTGCTCAAGGTTTCCTATCCTTGCATTAGTTTCATCCATGATTTCCAGAAGTCGATTCAAATTGGCTTCGATATTATCTAGACCTTGTCCTATAAGGAAACTTGTAGCCATCTAATGAAAATTTCCACATAACCCAAAAGAGATAACAATGCAAATAAGTACTCAAAATCCATATGAAAGAGAATAAACAACATAACCATGAAAGATGACACAAGATATACCCTGGAAAAACCCAGCCTCCAAAATTATCCATACTCTATGTATTATTCAACAATGAAAACTCCTTACAATACATCTTCAGAGATTCTGTGAACACTTCTGAAGCACAAGCTATCCATGCATTCCATGTGACCAAGCATGAATCCACACATCCCATGCCATACTTCAAACCCTCACACATACACAAGCTCAACCTGGTAACCTGCAACAAAATCTCCAACCCCTAAACAACTACCCTTGCGGTTGCTTTTATAGAAGCAAGCTCCCACAAAACCACCAAGTGGTATTACATAAACCATGTGCCTAAAAACATGAACTTAAAAAATCATGTGACCCCACATTTAATATTGGGTACTTTATTATATTTTATTTTTCCCCAATATTAAATAATTACATTTTACAATTAAGTCCCAATGTTACATACAACATAAAGTGGCCCCAACATTATAAATCCTAGTGATGCACGCCCATCTAGGTACCCCTCGGTGCACCACACACATAATAATAAATTAAACATTATAAGCATTATGCAAGGTGTACAACACCTAATCCTAACAATCTCCCACTTGTTGTATACATTGCATAAGGGGGTAACAAATAAGCTCAAACATCAATATAATAAATTCCATAGGCAACATGTACCATCCTAGAATCCAAGTACTCCATGTGATCCATCATGATACCTGTAACAAGAACCAAGGTGACCACCATCGTCCATGAATGCTATCATCCTCCACCATGCCAATGCACTAAGATAAGAGCACATCCAAAGATATGTCACACTAACTGTCACAAAGAGGTATAAACCTGCCTCAAACTAATATATCAAAACAAATACACTTAATCCAAAGGTAACAATATGCACTAGTAGCTGTCAAGAATAAATGACCATAGCTAAAATGACACCCGTAATAAATGCCAACAAATCCAACTACCCATACCTCCAAGGTATACATAACATAGTAAACTCATGCCATCACATATTCACCCATAAATCACAATAACAAACTCCATGTGCAAACCTATCAAAGAGTGACATACACATCTAGGAGCTCCCACTACATAGGAAATTTTCAGATGAATGCAAACCTGGAATGAGCGTATTCAATGCGTCACTTCGTTACCATTCCTAAAACAAGGCACCATCACAAGTGATCAAGGCATACCAAGTCTACTAACAATGCCACATAAAAGATGTAAACATGTAGTATGAAGGAACATCCACAATGATATGCAAAACCTAGAAACCAAACACCTATAGCATGTCCTCCTAAACACACCTCTATATTCCAACTATGTCAAGAATTATCTCCTCCACAACATCCCATAATAAAAACCATAACAACATCCAACCATACAATCACCAAGATCAAACATAGCATATGTATCATGTAACTAATCATGGATCTAAGCATCTCAAAAACAAGAAGATCAAACTCAATGTAACCATTCCCAAACCAAAAAAAAACCCAATAAACCATCTCCTAAACCCAACATGTACAAGGAGATAAATATGCCAACACTCCTCAAATGAACCCTCTAGAACCAAATACCCATGGCTCAAGATCCATATCCATGAGAAGACAAATCATAAATATAATGCACCTAAAACAAAAATGGGCAATACCTCTCAAGTGAATCACCGAGTAGACCAAGAGTGGGGAATGAGAATGATCCTACGGTATATCCAACTCATCATGACTCAACCAAGAACACTCTCCTCATAGGTTCATGTTGAACTCGCATCCAACTAGGGAATAGGCTCCTCGAACTTCCTACTAAAATATCATCAAGAGTAACTGTCTCAAAAATCATGTCTCTAACCATAAGAGAACACCAAGCCTCACCTAAGTCTCCATGTATCTATGAGCACCTGCAATCAATCAATCCATGCTAAAATCCAAGAAAATGATCAAAGTAATCAATACAAAGAGAACCAACCAAGATCAAAATCATAGCTCCAACTACTGAATTAGGAACATAAACATGACACCATGATCTCACATCTCCTCAAAAGAAGATCACAAGCTCAAATCATCATAACATGTACCATGCCACAACTCTAAACCGGTAATTAATAGTATACCATGACATAATAACAAAACCATCCTACAACAAAGGATCACCTGTCAAAACTAGCAAGTCATAAACAATACCTCAACATCTCCAACACTTGATGTCAATGAACTCTCACTGTAGCACACATAATCCAAGAGCTCCTCCATGACACCAATCAAACCCTACTGAAGACAACCATCCATAATCAACAATGGAACCACATCATTGCCAAATGCTCCCACTAAACCGTGATACCGAGCAATCCAATGGAACCATGATGCACACAACCAACACCACATCACTGTCATAAGCTCACACCAAACCTGCAAATCTAGGTTCTCAATGACAACATGATAACCATTCTATAATTCAAGAAGATACACCACCAAACCATCACAGCCATCACCGCCAAACCATCACTATCACAAGCTCCCACTGAACCGTGTAACCAAACTATCCATAATATCGTGATACCAATCTCCTCAAACCAAGAAGATACACTGCCACAACCTGAATTAGGATCCAATTCAATACCACCAACAATGCACCTGCATAAACGATCATGACATGCCAAAGCCTCTAAGGCACAAGAGACATCCATGACACCATGCTCACCACCAAATGTACCAATAACTCAACCCAACTGTGTCCACATATCTGCATAATCATAGTCAACTACATAGGTCTTATATCATGATTGTACCTGGTAACATCTCACCTCCTCCACTTGACAACAAAACCAAAAAACCAAGTGACTAAACCAAGCCACCAAAACTAAACATGCATCAACACTGAAATATCAATGGGCAAAGACAACCCATGTCCAAGTCTTAAATGCAACATGTAAGTATAGATCGCCTACAACATTGCACAACTTGTAGATACAAAAATGCAACATACAAATCCAACCAAATACTGATAACCATATCAAATGAGAGAATAATATGAGATGTACAATTGAGTATACAATGAATCCAACATCAAATCTCCAAGAATTGACAATCGATAAGCTCATAGTATCACCATAATCAAAGTAACCCATAAACAACTCAGATAAAGAAAACAACAAATAAACCATTCCAAAATATCTCCAAACCTAATCCACTGTGTAGTTCTCTGAACAAGATTTCTGTTGACTATTCGAAGTCCAAAAACTGACTCCGTATGCACCTGATATCGCCTCTCGAAGTCATAATGAACACCTAACTTCCAGCATAAAAAACACTGTGAAAAATGCAAAATCTCATAAAATCACTAGCACCACAGCATAGAGCTCTGAGTCGCCTTTCCAACGAGTCTAAGAAGTTGAAAATCCGACATTGTGGGCAAAAGTTATGCCTCTCGGAATAAAATTGCTCCAATTAGACTATATAGACAAATTCTGGTGGGTCCCACTCCAAAAATCAATATAATTCTTTTTGCACTTTAAAACTGGCGGATTTTTTTTTAAATATTAAAAATAAAAACATTAAAATATAAATGAAAAAGGAGGGGAGGTGCGATTTAACATGGTTTTTATCTCAAATATAAAGATTTCACTTTAAAAAGTTATACGACCACTTATTTTAAGTCATTCAAAAAACAAAGACCGATGGAAATAATACAGGCGGCTAAAGCTTTGTACTTCTCACATGATTTCTACATAGGGTATGGGTCTGTCGACCCCCCTCTTTTCCATTTTTTTGTTTTGATTTTTCAATAAGTATTTTCTATGCTAGGTTTTTTAATATATATATATTTTTGATTTTTATTTTGCAGGATAATTTTAATTCTGACGGGATTTTATTTTTTTGAATACAATATTCACGGCTGTACGACTGCAAAATATGGGGTATTTTACAAAAAAAATAAATTGTTTTTCTTTTTTGCATGAATCAAAATAGGGTAAATTATATATCAAAATTCATCTCTCGGCCAACTTAAATCCAACCATGAGGTCATTTGTAAATTTTTCCCTCACAAAACCCTCATTTGAATGCACAACCAAGAAACCCTATTTTGCCAAAAAAATTTCACACCCCAAATTTGTAAACAACCCATCAAAACAACAAACCCAAAACCCTCAAAGCTGCAATAAAACACTTGCAAAACCCTCATATCTTGTCATGCCTTTCATTCTCTCATGCATTGCATAGATTCAAACTTGAACAATATTTTTTTTTTCTCAACCTAGGGTTATCCAACCACAACCATGGCTTTGATACCACTTGTAAGGAAACTTGCAGCCATCTAATGACAATTTCCACATAACCCAAAAGAGATAACAATGCAAATAAGTACTCAGAATCCACATGCAAGAGAATAGACAACATACCCATTAAAGATGACACAAGATATGCCCTGGGAAACCCTCAAAAAGGAAAACCCAACCTCCAATAGCATCCACACTCCATGTATTATTCAACAATGAAAATCCATTACAATACATCTTCAAAGACTCCATGAACACTTCTGAAGCACAAGCTATCCATCCATTCCATGTGACCAAGCATGAATCCACACATCGCATGCCATGATTCAAACCCTCACACATGCACAAGCTCAACTTGCTAACCTGTAACAAACTCTCCAACCCCTAAACAACTACCCTTGCGTGTGAATTAGTTTTCAGCAGTTAAATAATCTTTTAAGATAGGAGATTAATAATCAGTGACTGCAATAGGAATTTTCACATGGTATCAGAGCTGTGTTAAGGGTAGAAAAGGTTTGCCCTAGGAAAGAAATTGAGGGTTTCTATAACCTAGTTTGATCTTTTAAATTATTATTGCTTTTATCCTTTGAGATGGCTTTAGCTAGTTTGAGAGATTAGGACATATTAGATGGTGCCTCGAATTTTGGTGTCTGGAAGGCCAGACTTTCTTTATTGTTGGAAGAGAATGGTATCAAGGATTATGTTACCACTATTGTAGTTGTACCTACAGACACAACACAACTTGTAGCATACAAGAAAGAGGATGCCAAGGCGAGGAGGATTATCCTTGATGGTGTCAAGGATCATATTGTTCTGCATATCTCCGAGTTAGATATGGTGAATAAGATGTGGGATGCCATTATGAAACTGTACCAGAATGCTACCACTAATTGGAAGCTGATTCTCAGAGAAAAGTTGAGGAATACCCGAATGAACAAAGGAGAAGACGTTACAAGTTACCTCACTAGACTTAGACTTGTCAAGGATGAGTTAGCAGCTGTTGGAGATAAGCCAGAAGATGATGAGCTAGTAAGGATAGCCTTAAATGGGTTTACTAAGCAGTGGGATGTCTTTGTTCAAGTTATTAATGGACGAGACACCCTACCGAGTTGGGATCGACTGTGGAGTGATTTCACTCAGGAGGAGCTTAGACTAAGTCTTGTCAATGGAGCCAACAACAAGAGTCAGAAAAGTGAGGGAGAACAAGAAAACGTTGCCCTAGCGGGAAAAGGGAAAGCAAAGAAGGGATTTAGAAAAGGATCAAATTCTCAAGGTGAGAAGAAGAAAGACCTATCTAAGGTCAAGTGCTTTGGTTGTCACGAGTTTGGCCACTATGTCAGCGATTTCCCACAAAGGAAGAAAGATAAGAAGGGCAAGAACCAAGTGGCGGCTTCAGCAAGTGCAGAGGAGCTCTCTAGTAGATTGGAGGATGAGTTTGCACTCATAGCTTGTATGATTAGCTCAACCTCACAGAGTGTTTGGTATATAGACAGTGGAGCATCATTTCATATGACAGGAGTTAGAGAGTACTTCTTCAGTTACAAGGAGGAGGAAACCAATATCCATATTTCTATGGGGAACTTGTCCATGCTCAACCTAGTTGGGAAAGGGACTGTTTAGTTTCAGAGGGAGAATGGAAAGATAGTTCCACTTCATGATGTGTTGCATGTTCCAGGCTTAGGTATGAATCTGATTTCTGTATCTGTTCTTCAGGATAAAGGGTATAATGTACTTTTTAGAGGAACACATGTGTTGATTAAACACAAGGATTCGAAATCACCCATAACTATTGGAGTTAGGAGTGGTCGCCTTTATAGGTTACAGTTTGATACTCCTAAGGCACTCATGAGCAGTAGTATTCGTAGAGATCTTGGAGAGCTATGGCATAGGAGGATGGGCCATATTCATCATGGAGCACTTAAATTGCTTCGTGAGATAGTGATAGGTGTTCTAGAGGTGAGCACAGAGCATGATGATGTATGTAAGGGATGTGTGTTGGGGAAGTTTGCGAAAGCATCTTTTCCAAGGAGTGACAATAGATCTAAGGGTGTTCTTGATCTAGTACATTCGGATGTATGTGGACCAATGTCAACAAAGTCTCTCAGAGGATATGAGTACTATGTTACTTTTATTGATGATTTTTCTAGGAAGACCTGGATATACTTCTTGAAGACCAAGGATGAGGTTTTCAGTCGCTTCCAAGAGTTCAAGGCTCTTGTGGAGAACTCGACAGGAAGGAAGATAAAGGTTCTTCGGTCAGACAATGGAGGCGAGTACAAAGGAAATGTCTTCCAATATTTCTGTACCAGAGAAGGAATCAAGAGAGAGTGGACTGTTCCTTACAATCCACAGCAGAATGGAGTTGCTGAGAGGAAGAACCGTTCTATATCGGAGGCAGCAAGGGTTTAAATTCAAAACAGGGTTCCACACAAGGTACTAGGGAAGATGACACCAGAGGAAGCTTTCACAGGGAAAAAGCCAGATGTTGGTCACTTCAGGATATTTGGGAGTTTGGCATATTGTCATATTCCAGGAGATACACGTACCAAGTTAGATCAGACTGCAGAGAAGGGGTACCTTGTTGGGTATAGTGAAACTTCAAAGGCATTTAGGATTTTTATTCCAGGGACCAGAAGAATTATTGTTAGACGCGATGTCAAGTTCATGGAGGACAAGGCATTTAAAAGGTCCAGAGATTTGCTAGCAGATGATCAGAGTGAGTAGCCAACAAAAGCTCCAAGTCCAAGTCAAGGGTAGCAAAGCTCAAGTACTGTTACTAGTACAAGCATAGACTCAGGTAGTGAAGATTCACAGAGTATGGAGCAACTGGTGCAACAAGATATGCATCTAGAAGATATAGAGGTTGATATTTCATCCTCTATAGTTGGCAGCAGGAACCGTGAGGTTCAAGACACACAAAGGGATACTCAGGAGTCTGTGGGAGCTCCTAGGAAGAGTACGAGACAAAGGAGAGAACCAGCCAAGTTCAATGACTATGTGGCATTAGTCAGCCAGTTAGTAGATAGTGAACCATCCAACTATCTAGAGGCTTCACAACATCAGGTATGGCGAGATGCTATGGTTGAGGAATATACTTCAATAATGTAGAATGATGTGTGGGAGGTAGTGCCTAGACCAACAGATAGGTTAGTAGTTGGATCACGCTGGATCTTCAAGATAAAGCACGGTGTAGATGGTAGCATCGAGAAATACAAGGAAAGGTTTGTGGCCAAGGGGTTCTCTTAGAAGGAGGGAATAGACTATGAGGAGACATTTGCTCCAGTGGCCAGGTATACTTCTATACGAGCTATAATCTCATTTGCAGTCCAGATGGGATGGCAGATCCATCAAATGGATGTCAAGACAACATTCCTTAATGGTGAATTAAAAGAAGAGGTATACATAGAACAACCAGAAGGCTTTGTAGCACACAACAAAGAGACCCACGTGTACAGATTGAAGAAAGCCTTATACGGACTCAAACAGGCTCCTAGAGCGTGGTATGAGCGCATTGATACATACTTGCAGGAAATGGGCTTTGTGAAGAGTGAGGCAGATGCTAACGTCTACTACTTGGTGGTTGGGGGTGAGGTTCTCATTCTTGTTCTATATGTAGATGACTTGTTTCTTACAGGTGCACTAGGGCTCATAGAGGATTGCAAGAAGGACCTTGCAGAAGAGTTCGAGATGAAGGATTTGGGACTCATGCACTATTTTCTAGGCATGGAGGTGTGGCAGACAGATGGAGAGATTTTCCTTGGTCAAGGGAAATATTGCATTGAAATCTTGAAGAGATTCGAGATGGAGGATTGCAAAGCCATGTCTACACCTATGATCACTAATTGGAGGAAGGTAGATACATCTAATGACAAAGATGTAGATCCCACCTTATACAGGTAGTTAACTGGTTCGCTCATGTATTTGGTCAACACCAGGCTGGATATAGCATTTGCAGTAAACTCTCTTAGTCAGTTCATGATTGAACCAAAGAGAGTGCATTGGACAACAGCCAAGCATGTGTTGCGTTATTTGCGTGGTATAGTTGAGTATGGGATCAGATATGTTTGAGGTGAAGGAATCAAGTTGATAGGCTATACTGATGCAGATTGGGCAGGCAGTACAATAGACAAAAGGAGTACTTCAGGGTGTTGTTTCAGTTTAGGATCAGGAGTTGTTTCTTGGTTCAGCAGGAAGCAAAAGTCTATGGCTCTGAGTTCCTCAGAAGCAGAATACATTGCAGCTAGCATGGCAACATGTGAAGCTATATGGCTTCGGAAGTTGCTAGTGGCTTTGTTTGGTCAGAAGGTTGAGACTACTATGTTACACTGCGACAATCAGAGTTGCATCAAATTGTTTGAGAATCCAGTGTTTCATGATAGGTCTAAACATATAGATATCAGGTATCACTTCATCAGGGATTGTGTACAGCGAGGTATTATTTAGCTACAATACATACCTACAGAGGAGCAGGTAGCAGACATTCTGACTAAAGCATTGGGGAAGGAAAAATTTATCTTCTTCAGAGATAAGATGGGTGTCATGCAGAACAGCTTCCTCGCTAAGAGGGAGTGTTAGTTTGTTAGCTTGGACAGCTGTTCGTCCATTTGCTAGGATTAGATAATAGTTATTTTATTGTTGAGATGTGATAATTATTATTTAATTATTGATTTCTTTTAGTGACACCTTGCAACCAAATTTGTTGTGGTTGGTAAGTTGTTATTTATCTCAGCCGTCGATTGAGAATCGATCTTGGCCGTTGGTTTTCCAATGAGAGGAGTATAAAAAGGGGTCATTGGGCATATGGAGAATATAGAAGTTTGTAGAAGCATTTGCAGTGCTAGCAAATGAGTTTGTGAGTTTGCAGTGATAGCAAACAGTCTTGCAGTGTTAGCTATCACTGCAAACTCACAAACTCATTTGCTAGCACTGCAAATGCTTCTACAAACTTCTATATTCTCCATATGCCCAATGACCCCTTTTTATACTCCTCTCATTGGAAAACCAACGGCCAAGATCGATTCTCAATCGACGGACTGAGATAAATAACAACTTACCAACCACAACAAATTTGGTTGCAAGGTGTCACTAAAAGAAATCAATAATTAAATAATAATTATCACATCTCAACAATAAAATAACTATTATCTAATCCTAGCAAATGGACGAACAGCTGTCCAAGCTAACAAACTAACATTGCAGTTGTTTTTATAGAAGCAAACTCCTACAAAACCACCAAGTGGTATTACATAAACCATGTGCCTAAAAACATGAACTTACAAAATCATGTGACCCCAAATTTAATATTGGGTATTTTATTATATTTTATTTTTCCCCAATATTAAGTAATTACATTTTACAATTAAGTCCCAATGTTACATACAACATAAAGTGGCCCCAAAATTATAACTCCCAGTGATGCACGTCCATCTAGGTTGTAACGACCCGGTTCTTACGTAATTTTTTTTTCTCTTAAACTACAACTTTTAACATAAATGATAAGCATATAAGAAAGTACTGAAACATTTCTTTATTTTTCATTAACATTAAATAAGATACATGCTAGCTAATAATTTGTATTCTTTTCCTTTCTTGTGAACAAGATAATATATTTCAAATAACAAAACTTTTCCTTTTCAATACATGAGAGAAAATATACATACATGCACATACATAGCTCGTTGAGCTTTTGAACTAATATTGGTAAGAAGGTCCAGGAATTTTCCTTTCAAATCTCGGTGCCTCAGTAGCCTAGTAAGGAGGAGAAACATCACTCAGGCACTTTTCTGCCAACCACAGACTTATAATGCGGTCCCTCGCACATCTACCATTCGATAGATGGCCCTCCCTTCAACGAAGAGATTGGTAGGGTAACTGATACTGTTTACCGACTGAGCATAGTGGTGTGTCCTACAAAACTAGAACTTGTTATTTCACAATCCCGAAATAGCTTGCTTTAAGGATCACGATGAACTGACAGTGTAGTCTCAACTATCTCACATCTAAGTGGATGTCGTACATTTCGAATGAAGGTCATCTATTACATACACTATTTAGGGTTGATTTGACTTAGGGCTATCTTACACTACGTGTAGGTCTTTGTCCTTCACTGAGTAATTCTTACCCCAGACATCCTACATCAAATTTAACTACTAGAAATGAAACAACATAACATGTTATCATAAATTCCCTTCCTTTACTAGACATCTTCATCCTAGGAGTACCTCAAACTGTCTAAGTTAACCTATTAACTTAAGCTATGGTTCGTTACTTGACTTAATGCCTTCATTTCCGTCCTAGTCTTTAGTAACTAATACAATCATATTCTCCATATACAGAGATCATACAAATAAGCAATAATACTAAATGCATTGTCTACCTTTCAAGACAGATAAATATTCTTTTAAACAGTCAAATGCAAGCATCATACAACAATATCATATTTCATTTGCCTACCATGACTTCTCAAGTTTGAAGATATAAAGAGCAGAATAGTACTTCTTTGATCTAGCATGACTTCATAAAAATCAAAGATGAAATGAGAATAAAGTAATCATGCCTATATTAAGCTTTCCACAGGTGATGATGGTCTTTTCCTGCAATAACTCAGATTGCAGAGTTTCTCTGCTCTTTCTCACAGTAAAACACTCTTTCCAGAATTGTCTCTCACACAGTAAATGATTCTTTTCAGGAATATGGCTACTCACAACAATGATGATTCTTCTCATAATATGGCTACTCACAACAAATTCACTTCTTACAACAATGGCTTCTCACGGGAAATTGGAATACTCAGGAAGATTAAGAATCTATCAATATGAATGAATATGAAAGCGTATGAATGAGTATGAATGAGTATCAATGAGTGTGAATTGTAATCAATTGGTATTTATTCGCAGCAGTTGAAATCCTTTATATAGAGTCTATAAATGCAATGCATTTCCTTACGGGAATGCATGTAAACTGACAACACACTTAGCCAGACTTATTCAAAGGCACTTGGTGGGTTTCCAAGCCCTCACTCAACAATTTTGGTAGTGATTCGACTTATACTTTAGCCAAAAAAACCAAAATTGTTCAACTGTTCATCAGAATTCGCCACTTACAGGTAATTCCCCAAATAAGGTGCCAACAAGAAGGTGATTCATTTTGATGGAAAAAATTCTTGGTTTATTTAACAACTATAACCTCATGAGCTACGTTGCCCCTATTCTTCAGCATGGTTGGTTTATTCACCTAGGCGAAGCGCTCTAAACAGTCGCGCGGTTTAGCTTCTTTCGCCATTTCCATTTGATGGGAAAATTTTTAAATATTTCAAAATTGACTTTATTAAGTCAATAGTCAAGCATCAAATATTTCTTTTTAAAACTTAAAGAAGTCCTTACTCATTTTCAAATTATTCCAGGATGAAAATAGGTAAAGTTGTTTTCCAATATACTTGGAAAACATTTGATTTCCAAATATGTGATGAGAAATGAATAAACAAAGAATTCCATTTATAAAATAATATATATAAATTTATTAATATTATATATATATAATATTAAAGTTATAATAATTTATATAAATACATATATATGTTATTACTTTAAGTAATATATATATATATATTTATGTTAATTATTTTTAACTTTAATATTTATATATATTTTATATAATATTAATATGTATTTATATCAACAGGTAATAATAAAACAATATTATTTATATCTTATATGTAATAGGTGGTGTATATACATATACATACATATACATATGTCCATATATATTTCGATATACACGAATGTGTATGTATACCATATCGATGCAACTGTGTGGGCATATCCATTTTCCAATCACACACTTGTATCGATATGTATATACATATGGATGCGTGTGTATAATATATATGTATATATATATCCCTTGCCTATTTACTTGCATTCAAATACGATCCATTGAAATGAACTAAATACCATGAGACAGTTAGCAGACAAACATCACTTACAAAAGGTACAAAAGAAGACATGACTCCTAATTCCTGTTTACGCCTATGGATGACTTATCTAACTCAACTGATTCAGTTACTCACTCTATAGGGAAGTGTGTGTATGCTCAGTTAGTACACATTATTGGTTAACCGACCAAGCCCCTCTCCCAAGTGATATTTCCCCTGCGCCTGGAGGAATGGTACTTATACCTGCATCCACTAACATACGTCCACGAAAGTCAAATGTACACAACATAACAATATAGATACAACATTTCACAAGTTAGATTATTAACAATTCTATAACTTAATATGCATAATTACACCAAGAATGAAATCAATTGAAACATTAAAATGAGACAATCATTAAATGTAACAACACTCATATTGACAACAAGGTACACATTTTATTCAAGCATTGAGTTCACATTACAATCTTCTGGCCCTATGCATACTATTACGTAATAGTTTACAATTTGGGGTGTAACATAGGTACCCCTCGATGCACCACACACATAATAATAAATTCAACATTATAAGAATTATGTAAGGTGTACAACACCTAATCCTAACATGTCCAACTTCTTGACTCCCTCCAGGATTAGTTCTTGTCATAGCCATTGTCTTATGTATAGTTATACCTGGAGGTTCATCTTAATTAGATCATATCATGGTTTACTAAATGCATAGAAAACATCTCAAAAGAGAAAAAATAACATAAACAAAGTTCCGTTGAGTTTTTCATACACAAATTTGGATAATAACATAATATTTCATTTATTCATAAGGATTTTAATATCCTTCCTTTTACATATAATGACTTTTTAAATAGTCAAGAGGTGAGTATCCATCGGATGCACTCTCAAATACATAACTACGTGGGATGTAACCCCTTGATTTTTTGCTCATCTCTATCCCAAAAAGGATACTAACCTTTAGATATATCTTCCGTCACATAATTTCGGGGAACGTATCCCTTTGATACCACATGTAACATGCCCATTTTTCTATGCAATAAATTTCCTAAGATTAACCTGAAGTAAATAGTTTAAGCATCTAATCATTATGAGCAATAAATTTTTTCTTTCCAAAAGTATAAGGATATCATGCACATTTGAAATAAATATCTTTCCAAAATTTTCCATTGCATTATATCAAAGTATTACAACTTTCCAAAGTAATGATTACATAGTACATGTTAACATGATAACATTTATCTTTTACAATATTTCCATAGAAATGGATACAAAATACACAAACAAGGCTCCATAGAGATTACTGGAAATAGATGTACGAATGGTCTAGGTGCCCTCCATCAAATCTTGGTCACCTACTGATGAGGAGAAGCATAAATCAAACACTTTTCCCCACCCTTGGACTAACTACGGTCCCCCACACATCTAACAAAATGATAGATGGCCCTACCCTTCAACAAAGAGATTGGTTTGGTAACCTCATAATAAAAATTGACCTTTCTCGAGCATGGTGTTGTGTCCTACACATATAGATCTGTCGCATAGTGGCTACAACCTACACATATGACATTCCCTAACTAGTATGTTAATCTGGATCACAATGAACTGAAAGTGTAAACAATGCAACTTACACTACTTTGGCCCAAGTATTCATCACCCAAGATTTAGAGTGGACGTCATTAAACTTCACCCACCTTCCCAATTAGATTTGTATTGACCATTCATAACCTATGCATAGGATATTGCCTTATGCCATGGAGTAACCTTAACCCCAAGAATAACCTGTAACTTTTATGTTAATTACGATACTTTTACTAAGTAAGCAAAATGACTCTAAGTCTCAACTAGGTTAAACATTATCTATATAAGGTATAGCCATAATATAGTATTTATCCCCACTATAACCACCCATTATGTAGATATTGAATAATGTCTTAAGTCTGCGAGCACCATTTTTATTGGTCGTCGTCCTACAATAATTGAATAATTTTAATTACTTGATTATCCCTAACCATATTCCTCTATTTAACTAAACAATTTTAATTATTTAATTAGTTCATTCTTTAATATTTATTCTATCCTCACCAATTAAATAAATTAATTGTGTCCCTAATATCCCCCTTTCTTCAATAATGAAATGAATTAATATTTGTTTAATTATTTTCTTGTTATATTTCATCTATGGTTAAATAATAATTATTAAGTATTTAACTATTCACTCCTTTTAATTCATCTATTATTAAATAATTATCAAAATTATTTAATTGTTCATGGGTCTCTTGTATTAAATAATCAAGTCAATTTAATTATTTAATACCCCTTTTCATTTTCCTCCAGATAAATAATTCAAATGAATTATTTATTTTCTACTTGTCCATTTTCTCCATTTTCGAATAAAGAATTTAAAATAAATTATTTATCCCTCCCTTTTGGTCAAAGATGCCCTATTCATGGTCTTTATTTCTGTCATAGCCGTTTCTTTCATAAGCCTTCATTTCTGTCATAGTTGTTGGGCGTCATAGCCTTCATTTCCCACGTCCTTTTGGTGCATCAATTCTCAACCGTTGATCTTGGAATCTTTCTAGAAGATCAATCTTGGCCCTTCATTTCATAACCTCCTTCTCATCCATTCCCATTTGTCGATCTTGGAATCCTTCTAAAGGATCAATCTCGGTCATCCATTCGAATGGTTGTCTATAAAAGAGACCATTCTCCTCCATTTCTACTTGAACAACTAATTATCTCCAACCTTCTACTTACCATTTTCAGGTTTTGCACAAGTACTACAAAAAATTTGAGGGCAAATTTGCATAAGGAGAAATAGGAGAGCAAGAGAAGTGATTCAAAATCAAGCATGGGGAGTATTGTTATTTTATTCTTTTATGCTTTAATTGTTTTCTCTTATTTATGTGTGGTTTCATAGCTTAGAAGTGTTGGATGTCACTTATTCTAGGCTAGGATTCACCTAACCCCATCTTACATTGGTGAACCCGACGCAAACTTTGTTTTTTGCAAAAAATTTCATACGACTTTTACTTGTTTTTATAGATTTTAGGTATAGAACAACACAACTATTAGGCACAACGACATATTTTCTAGGAAGTGACACATTTGAAAAACGTAGTGACACATTCGTCCAAAAACAACACATATGCATAAGGCATTTGTGGGCGGAAAAAATGAATTCAAAAACATGACATAATCGATTTCGTGTGATGCAACACAGTGATGCAACTGAGGGAGGAAGCAACGCATTTGTTTGCTCGGTAATAAGTATCAGTTTTAGGATCTTTTTGATTTTTATTTTAAGTTGTGCAAGTAGAATAAGGTTTCTAGGTTACTAATATTTTGTTTGTAGCGGCTTTAGAGTGGAGCTCCCGAAAACTGCTTCTTTGGAAGCAGCAAAAAAATCAAGCTCTTAGCTTTGAGTTTTCTTTTCTCAGTTTAGCCTCTTCATTCTATAGTTTAGTTAGTTGTTAAACTTTGAGTTTTAGTTTGGTTTTTAATCTCTTGTGCTAACTTAGTTTTTGCAGCTTTTCGTTGGTCCAAGATAGTTTTGAGAAACTACTAACGTGTGGTTTTGTAGGTTTTGTTTGTCCAAGGCTATATTTTGAAAATACCATCTTGTTTTCTTTAGATTAGATAACAATTCCATTGGTTGTTTGAAAAAGAATGATTGTCTTCTTTCGCGTAGATTTAACTAGGGGGTAATGAATCAGTGTTTTAGTGTTTGAAGGATGGTAGGTATTATTCTCTCACCTTGTGCAAACTTGGTGATTAGAAAGTCAGACCCATCTGATTTTGTGTTTACCCTTTAGAGGGCCTACCTTGGTGGGAAAATTACTCACCCCAAGGGAACAACCCAAGCGATAATGGGCTAAATCCAAGTCCTTTCGAACTGCTATATAAATTTGTGATTGCAAGGAAAGTTTGCAATTCACAGGAAGCGGTACGTGATAGCTCTCCCCCAGTATCTTTATGATGTGAGAGACCCTTATTCTAAGGGTTGGGATACCTCTTGAGCGAGTTTATCACATTACCCTCTAAACTGATGCCCTTACTAGACACCTCTTGTTTGTAGCAACCGAAATCCTTTTATTTATTGGCATAGGAGGTTGGACCTCTGAAGCCATCCCACATTTTTTGTGGTTCTTTGTAGAGATATAAAATTACTCTTTGGGGAATTCAAAACTTATTACCGAGAAGTGAGTGCTGAATAAGGGGGAGCCAGTGCTACCAACTTCCTAGGCTATCCACTTTGAATAAGCGTGGATGGAGAAATCCAAGTGGGAATCCATTGAATATTATCCTTGCCATCCTAGGATTTTTGCTTGTCTTTTTAAAATTGAACATTTTCACATCAAACCAGACCAAAAATAATTTCTTGATATTATATTTTGTGTTTACCAATCACATTTTATCATAAACAATCAAAATCCAGATCAAAACCATTCTAAAACTTCAAAACTGTCAAAGCAACATTATGAAAAACTGCATTTGATAAAAATAGAGTTTCAATTGTTACTATGAACCGCAACTGAGAACTAGAAAATTACAATCATCTGTCTGAACTACATTTTCCAAAAACAAAGCAAAATTTGATAAAATTAACCGCATCTGATAACTTGCACCGCAACTCTGTGATGCATTTGCTGAAAAGAAAGCTGCAATTGTCTGCTAAACAAAAAATCCTCAAGTCTATGTCCAAAATCTGACCAAAACAATTCTAAAGTGACCTTTGAATGGTAAACCAAATACTTGCAAGTTTCACTTTCCCATTCCAACATTCATATTGGATATACATGACATTATAGGTTGCATTCACCCATCCTTTTCATTACACAACTTAGGATTTCATCCTTAGGTTGCATTTGTATCTTTAAATTTTGAACATAGGGAGACCTTGGAGCTTTTGGAAATTCTGGGTTACATATTCTATTTGTTATTGACCATTGTCCTTGTCATTGTCTTGTCATTTTCACCTTGGCAGGTTTGGATCTTAGTCTTTGTTGTTCTCTTATGGTCAATGACATTTGGAATTTTTTGCCTTGGGTTCACATTAGCTTGATTGCCACCCTTAGTTTAAAATTCCTTCACATTAATCTCATTTAGACTAATATTTCTTAGACTGCACTTTGCATCTTTATCCCAAAAATACAAAAAAATAGTTCGTTTCCATCATAGCCTTAGCTTGGCATATCCTTTTGTATCCATTTACCTCATTATCTTTTGACATTAGCATAACTTGCCTTCATTTTAACCCTAGCATCATTTAGTCACCTTATCCTTAATTAAACCTTAGCTTCCAATATAATTTTTTTTCCTTGCATTTTCATCATTGCCTTAGTATCCTTGCATTTTCATATCCTAAAATCTAAAAAGCCAAAAACATTGTTTAATCTCATTTGCATCTTGCATTATCCCCAACTTTCAAAAGTCTCATATGGTTGAAACAAGGTCAAAATCCAAAAGAAAGGACATGGATAACTCAAGTGACCCTTTTCATGAAACTACCCTTGGAACAAATTCAAATCATTCTACACCTACAAGGGACATATCACAATGAAACCAAACCAACACATGGGAAGACATGAGCCTAGAAGAATTCAACAAGAAATTGAATCCTCAATAAATCGAAAGGGCTTATCAAGATCCAAGAATCTTAAGCATGGTTGATCAACTTGTTAGTGCTAACCCTAATGAATTTTTCTATGCACTAGCAAAAAAGGGTGCCAAACTACCTCAAGGCTTTGATGTGTCGACCCTTGTGGCAGAAGAAACTGAAAATCCATTTGACCTTGGCATGCCTTCATCATCTCAAACATCAAACATACCCCTTGGGACAACTTCACACATGAGTACCAC
Source organism: Sequoiadendron giganteum (assembly GCA_007115665.2). Classification (NCBI taxonomy): domain Eukaryota; kingdom Viridiplantae; phylum Streptophyta; class Pinopsida; order Cupressales; family Cupressaceae; genus Sequoiadendron; species Sequoiadendron giganteum. Next base: position 446,574,734 of record CM021104.1, read on the forward strand.
TACCACACATATCAGAAGCATCCCAACATTTGGAAACAAGGTAACCCATACCACTACACAAGGACAAACTTTTACACTTGGAAGTTCCTCCAATTCCATGATTAAGACCTTTACAAACCCCCTTTTCCAAAACACACATCAAGGTTCCACTTTACAAGGTCCTACATATTTGACTCAAAATTCAAACCAAGGTCCTATTCCTACACTTCAAAACACCAATCAAGGATCATTATTTCAATTTAAAATTAAACCTTCATCAAGTCAACCTAGGAAGGTTCACATTGTCTCATGAAAAATACCAAAACAAAAATAAAAATCAAGGATATACTTCATCACTCCAAAATAGTAATCAAGGGTCCCTCCCATCATTCCAAAATTCTAACCAAGGAGCCATTCCTTCATCACAAAGTGTCAATCAAGGGCCTACATCTTCATTTAAAAATACCAACCAAGGGACCATTCCTTCATTGCAAAACATCAATCAAGGACTTACAGCTTTAAATTAAAACCAAGGGCCTAATTTCCAAAACCAAAACACAAATCAAGGGTCTACACCTCAATTACAAAACACCATACCACATACAAACATGACCTTTGGAACAAACCTAATTTCCACTTTCATTCCAAATCAAACCAACCCAAATCAATATGGAAACCAAGGTCTCACATCACAATCCATCAATCCTAACTCAAATCCAACCTATGACCTTAATACCAACATCATGACACCTTTTTAAAAACAATACAACACCATATCTTGTAGAATTCTTGATATAACAAGTGAAAACCTTTCAACGATAGATGAAAAACATTAAATTGGGGACCAATAAGAAGACCTATTCCATGGAGGAATTGTGCCCCTTTTCATTTGATCGAATTCATACATGCCAACTTTTCCCCCTCATTTCACAACACTACCTCTGCCGAAGTACAAGGGGACAGGGGATCCGATAGAGCACATTCAAGAATTCAACACATCATGTATGTAGGTCTAATATGATCTTACCATTTTGATGAGATTATTTCCATGAAGCATTATAGGGCCAAATCTAGATTGGTTTGCACATATTCCTCCAGGAATAAGAACATGGGGTGAATTAGCCGATAAATTCATCAATCCTTTTTCCTTCAATATTAAAAATGATGCCACCCTTGCAATATTGAGCACAATAAAAAAAGAAGAAGGGGAACCCCTCACCTTGTTTTACTAGAGATGGTGAGGTTTTCCTGGCAAATTCCCTTGTCACATTCCTGGAAAAAAATTGGTCACCATGTTTGTGGAAAATCTTAATGGAGAATTCATGAGCTAAATTCAAATCCAATGTTGCACAACATTTGAAGAGATCCTTGAGAAAGGTCTTATCGCCAAATGACTAGTCAATATAAACAAATAAAATATGAAATCCAACAATGACAAAAGAAAATATTGGTCGTGAAACAAAAATGTCACAAATGATGGAGTTGTTGATGCCAAACTGATAATCAAAAGTCCAACCATTAAAATTAAAGGCCCCTCCTCATTAAATACACCAACTATACCAAATACACAGATCCAAAATCAAAACCAAACATTGAATGCTGTCAAAACTAACCAATAATGAAGAGGACCTCCCTTTGCCAAAAGAACATACACTCAATTGGGTGAACCCATTGAATCAATCCTCAAATAATTTTTGCAATCTAATATCATCTCACTTCCAGACACCAAGAATTATGAACCTACCTTGATAACATCTGATTGGTGGAAAGAAGACAAATACCGTGAATACCATTGTGGAAAAGGACATAAAACAACTAGATGTTGGACACTTAAGAACATTATTCAAGAACTCATTAAAAATGGAACCATATCGGTAGGAGATTCACAAGGAAAAACCAATGTTGATCATACCATATTCAAGACTCCCTTGCAAGACCATGATAAAGGACCTCCAATTCAGGGAACAATAATAGTGCTAACTATTTTGCAGTGAAACATGACTATAACACTATCATTCTTAACATTACACCCTTTGATGATTGCATTGATACCATCACCATAAACAAGCCAAACTTAGATTATACTGTTGCTACTCATATAACCAAGATAACTATTCTAGGACCTCCATATAATTCAAGGCCAAAGAGTCAATATAACCTCCTGGAACAATTGGGAAAAACCCCCACACAAATCTCTATCTTTGAGCTTCTTCGCACGTCCCCATAGTATAGAGATATCCTTGAAAAAGCATTGAAAGAAGCATCCGTCCCCGCTGACCTAGATGTCAATGCATTTCAGGCCATGGTTGGATACCTAGCTATGTCACACCATGTCAGCTTCTCTAAGAAAAAAATTTCTGCACCAAAATATGATCATAATGACTCCCTACATCTTGAAGTTTGTGTCAATAAATGCAAGATCAAATGAGTCCTATAGATAGTTGAGAAGGTTTGAATATTTTCTCACTAAAATTGGTGAAAGCATTAGGATACTTTGAGAATTTTATAGACCAAACAAATAAAATCACTATCAAAGCTTATGATGATGTTGAGCGTTCATCTGAAGGTGTAATTTCACTTCATATAAGAGTTGGACCAACAATGTAAGATACAATATTTCATGTCTTGGATCTGGATTTGCGTTACAATCTTCTCCTTGGTCATCCTTGGATTAACACTATGAGAGCTATTCCATCCACCTACCATCAATGCCTCAAATTCCCACACAATGGCACTGGAATCACTATTCCCGGTGACCCTGATCCTTTTCAATATTGTTGAAACCTAAGAGTAACTGTTGAACATCAAGTGCCCATCAATCGAGAGGCCTCACCTTCCACTTCATTCACCACTCCATTTCACTACATTGAACCATCTATCCTTTTCAAATCCTCCACTCCATACACCACACCTTCCATGCCTAATATCCAGATTGAAGACAGAGGATGCAAAGAATATAATGTGAAGAGTCTCTTTTTCATGGGAAAATTACCTAAATCCTCAAATTCATATGAAAAACCGCATCCCTTTCAGCCTAAGATTATCATCCATACCCCCCCTACCACTTTCACTAGATGGGGGGACTTGCCAAAGAATATCTAGATGTTCAAATCCTCACATGGCTATACAAAGAAGAAGAAGACACTAAATCTAAAAGGTTTCTAGTTGAATATTATCCAAAAGGGTTCCAAAAAAAGAAGTGACAAGGATATGATGGACACAATGGTCTTGGATTAAATAAAAAAGGAATGATGGAACCCTTGCAACCCCCTAAGTTGATTAAACACCAAGGGTTAGGGTTTGTACCTATAAAAGTGAATTTCTGAGGTATCATATTACCTTCAAGTGAGGTTGGTAATGCTTTAGATGAGATCGAGACATATGAAGACCCTTGGGGTTTTGATGTTGATTCCAATGAATATGAATGGGATTCCCTATCCTCCACTACCTTTATGGACTTAGATAAACTATTTGGCATATACTTGATGAACCTCCCCTTGAAACACAATTTAGTCAAATGCTTACAATTGGTTCCCTGCTAAGCCTACCAGGCCCTCATCCAAAAGCCCCTTTGAATAAAGAAGAATGGATCAAACACTTTTGGGAAACCATTGACGCTACCTACTGGGAACCTGATGACTCTACCTCCTTCTTCACCCTATCTACCTACACCATGAATCTTGATAGCATTGATGATGGCTTATCCCTTGTCTACCCACAACTCATAGATTGGGATCAACAAGACCCACCAAGTTTGGACACTTTTGAGAACGACGAAGTAATAACTAAGTTTATGGGATTTCATGAAGGAATACCTAGTGGTGATCATAAATATGAATTTTACATAGAACTTGATTATATAGCATACTTTGGTGAGGCTATCCTATCCTCTAGTCACAAAAGTGAAAATAACAAAAAGTACAAATAAAAATAATAGGTCTTCAGGTGAAAATTGAAAGGTGATTGCTGACTGTGAACAAGTAAAAATAAAGGACATATCTAAAGGTGAAATTTTTTTTGAGGTGCTTGAGGATGGAGGATTGGATTGTCTCCCAATAGACTGAGAGAGATCATCGTTGCTAATAGAAGAAACAAAAGAGGTGAATTTTGGAACACTAAACAATGCCAAAATAATATAGTTAGCATCATCTTTGATCGACAAGGAAAAGAATGAGTTCACAACATTCTTTGCAGAGAGACATGCCAATTTTTCTTGGTCATATGTTGACATGCCTGGATTGGATCCCAAATTGGTTCTACATCACTTACCTCTGCTACCCAATGATAAACCATGCAAACAAAAGCTAACAAAAATTCATCCATAGATTGCACTCCTTGTCAAGGCAAAATTGAAGAAAATTCTAGATGTCAGATTCATTCGTTCTATTGATTATGCAAATTAGATATCAAATCTTGTTCTTGTCACCAAACCAAATGGTCAAATTAGAATTTGCACAAATTTCAGAGACCTCAACAAAGCTTGTCCCAAAGATGATTTTCCTCTACCAAATACTAACATCATAGTAGACCTCACAACTAGACATGAAATTCTATCACTTATGGACGGATTCTCTGGTTATAATTACATAAGAATTTCTACTGAAGATCAACCTAAAAAAAATTTCACATGTGCTTGGGGAAATTTCTATTGGAATATGATGCCATTTGGACTGAGTTTTTTTGGAGCTACATATCAGAGAGCCATGACTAAAATTTTTCATGGCTACATGCATGTTCTTATGGAAGACTATGTTGATGACCTTCTCTCTAAATATTTAGAATGAAGTGGACACTTGAAAATATTGGATAAGATTTTCACACGACTAGAAAAATACCAACTGAGACTAAATCTAGAGAAATGTGTTTTCGGGGTCCAATCAGGCAAACAACTTGGATACATAGTCTCACGTAGAGGGATAGAAGTTGATCCCATAAAAGTCAAAGATATCTTAGAAATGCCACCACCAACCAATATCAGTCAGTTGAGAACATTACAAGGAAGACTACAGTCGATCTGTAGATTCATTGCTCAATTAGCAGACAAGATCCACCTATTCCAACATTTGTTAAGAAAAGGAATTCCCTTCAACTGGACAAAAAAGTGTCAAGAAGCATTTGATCAAATCAAATATTATCTACTACTCCACTAGAATGATAATGATGGAAAAGAATGGCCTATATATTACAACAGTCGCACCCTAGTTGGATATGAGTTGAACTATAGCCCTATTGAGTGAACATGTCTAGCAATGGTATTTTCAACACATAAACTGAGACATTACATGTTGAATCATAAGATAAAATTGACTGCCAAGATTGATCCTTTGAAATATCTTCTTAGCAAAGCAACACTGACATGAAGACTAGTTAAGTGAGTTATGATGCTGAGTGAATATGACATCGAGTATGTAGATCAAAAACCAGTAAAAGGACAAGTGATAGTAGATCAACTCATAGATGCACCCATAAAAGAAGATCATCCTTTGATATCATATTTCTTAGATGAATCAATCTTTGTTATAGACACACCAAGTACATGGAAGTTATATTTTGATGGATCTTACACAATTCATGGTTTAGGGGCTAGAATTTTGTTCATCACACCTCAAGGAGATTCTATTCCCAAGTCATTCCAAATAGCATTCCCATGCACTAATAACATAGCAGAATACGAGGCATTGTTGACAGGACTCCAAATAGTAATGAAATGAAAAATCAAGGATCTTCAAGTCTACGATGATTCACAGTTAGTGATAAACCAAGTCAATAATGATTATGATACTAAGGATGAGAAAGTGATGCCCTACAAGTGCACAATGGACAGTTTTAGACTAAACTTTGATAATGTTTATTTTGAATAGATCCTGAGAATGCAAAACAAAGCAACTGATGAAATGGATACCATTGGATCTCTCTTGGATATTCCTAATAATGCATCACAATATGAATTCTTGGTAGAACAATTGTTGATCCCTCTGTTCGATGTCCCTAAAATTGAACTTGTGTGTGACCTTGTTGGTCTTGATTCACCTTGGTACAAAGACATTTATGCCTATTTGTATGACCAGATTATACCTCTTGACTTGCCCCTTAACCAATATAAAAAAATTATCCTCCAAGCATCTAAATATGCCATCATCAGAGACACCCTTTATCGTCATAGCCTAGATAGTACCCTGCTTCGATGTCTCGACTCAAATGAAGCACAAACAACCTTACAAGAGGTACATCATGGTATATATGGAGCTCACTCTACTGGTCCTACTTTGGCTAAAATTCTCATGAGAACATGATATTATTGGCCTACAGTTGAACTTGATTCCTATCACTTTATGAAGAAATGTCACCAATGTCAGATTCATGGAGATCTTGTACATGCACCAACTCAGGAATTGTAGCCGCTTACTTCTCCATGGCCATTTTATCAATAGGGACTTGACCTCGTAGGAAAAATCCATCCCACCTCTTCCAATGGACATAAGTTTATCCTTTTCTCTATTGAGTACTTTAGATAATGGATCGAAGCCACCCCATTGACTTACATTACTGGTAAGTAGATAGCCAATTCATCCTGAATTACATCATTTGTCGTTATGGTATCCCAAAGTCCATCATTACAGATAATGGTCACCCTTTCAAAAATTAGGATGTCCAGGAGCTTTGTGAAAAGTTCCATATTCAACATCATTTTTCTAATTCATATTATCCCCAAGGTAATGGTCAAGCTGAGGCATCTAACAAGACTATTCTAAAAATATTAAAGAAGACTATCAATGATGTTGGTTGTGACTGACACTTACAACTTAATCCTACTTTATGGGCCTATTGCACTAGTATTGACACCCCTAGAGGAGCCACACCATATTCCCTTATCAATGGATTTGAAGCAATACTTCCTATAGAGGTCGAGTTACCATCCCTATGAGTCTTCATGCAAGGCTTGATTGATCAATAAGAATACCGTGTATCCTATCTACAAGAGATAAAGTTAATGGATGAAACGAGAGAAAATGCTTTGACACATTTGCAAGCATATCAGAATCGCCTTCGATACAGTTACAATAAGAAGGTTCATCCTAGAAGTTTTGACATTGGTGACTTAGTCCTAAAGGAAAACCTGAAGAATCAAGCAGAACAAGAAAAACTCAAGAAGTTTGAACCTTATTAGTTGGTCCCATATATTGTCACAACAACATATGGATCGGGTTCTTATCAACTTTATACTCCTGAAGGAGAACTGTTTCCCGAGCCCATCAACAACATGCACCTTCACAAGTATTACACTTGATTCTCAGAGTATCCCTTAAAAAGTCAAAAACACAAAAACATAAAAAAAAAGGCCAATCCTTTTAGGTTTGTCCAGATAAAATCATGAATCAATTTTTTGTCGAATATGACAAAGTCAATTTGTGTCAAACTACGAGGTCTCTGTGTGTATAATATAGGCAAGGCCATCAATCAATGAGCCCCTGAGGCCACCTAGTTCAGTCCTTTAGGGTTTGTCAAGTCTGGTCATATTCTTGGTCTGTAAGTAATCATCGTTTGAACCAAATTGTGAATCAAAAAACAAACACAACCAACAAATCTTTCAATCAATCAATCAATCAATTTTCACATCAATCAATCCTCTTATCATTAATCAATCAATCAGGTCATTGTTTTTATATTGGAGTGGGGAATTATGTTTTTTTTTTCTCATTCGGTCTTATGTCTTGTCTTTTATCAAGATGTGTCCTTCCTGAGATTAGACTTTGTCAACTTGGTCATTCACCTTAAGAAAGATGTGTGTTTCTTGTAGTTAGGTGTCTTGTCAACACTTGTCACTTGGTCAACTTTATCAGATGTGTTGCTTGCCTTAAATAGTACACGTCTTTCCTAAAATTGGGCATCGTCACATTGCTTGGTCATATCAATCAACCTTTGTCAAACAATCAATCAATCTTGTCAACTTTGTCAATCAATCTTTCCTTAATCAGGATGTGTCTTTCCTAAATTCAGGCACAATCAATCAAATTTTTCAATCAACCTTTATCAAATCAATCAATCTCGTCAATATTTCCTTAATCAGGATGTGTCTTTCTTGAAATTAGGTTCAATCAATTAATCAATCTTGTCAATCAATTAGGTGCAATCAATCAATCTTTTCATTCAATCTTTCCTTAATCAAGATGTATCCTTCCTTACATTAAGCACGATCAATCAAATCAATTTATCAAGATTTGTCAAACTTATCAATCAATCTTTATCAAATCAATCAAATCCTGGTCATCTTGGTCAACCTAATCTATCATATCAAACAATGTTATCAATATTATTGGCAAACACTGTCTCTTTGGCAAACACTTTGTTGATCTGAATTTGTCTTATCTTTTTGATTTGTTTCGGGTCATGTTACTAGCTACCTTGAGGATGTCCCATCAAAGGGATTTAGAGGGATGATGATGGATCTTGACCTCTTTGCTTTGCTTGTTGGCTATGGTTTGTCTTGGAAAAAAGGTTGGGATAATTGGGTCCTTAGTATGAGCCAAGGCATTCCTTGTCTTTTGGCTTTGTTTTTTGACTGCTTGTCTCTCACAAATGGTCACCTTGCACACCTTGCTCTATGTCATACCATGGTGTTTGTGTTCCATTTGCAACAATTTTAATGCCTGATGATGATAAATATTAAGGAATGAAAGTTGGTCCCTTGCCATTTCTTGCCTAACATTCCATCTCTTTTGTTATTTCCAATGTTAACATCCATCTTCTCCATGCTAAAATTTATTCTATCCTTCATCATCTAGTCGAGTATCATCCATTTCGAGAGCACATTCATGTTCTTTGAACCCACCTGTCCTCTCGAGGGAGCATACCACAACCCTCTTGGTCATCCTTCCTCTTTCTCTTTACAATGGGGAATATTTTAGAATTAAATTTCTTTGACACAATGTGATGAACTGCATTATGTTAAAGAGGTGCAAAATTTAGACACTAAAAAATGTCCTAAGTCTGCGAGAACCATTTTTCTTGGTCATCGTCCTTCAATAATTAAATAATTTTAATTACTTGATTATCCCTAACCATATTCCTCTATTTAATTAAATAATTTTAATTATTTAATTAATTCATTCGTTAATATTTATTCTATCCTGACCAATTAAATAAATTAATCGCGTCACTAATATCCCCCTTTCTTCAATAATTAAATGAATTAATATTTATTTAATTATTTTCTTGTCATATTTTGTCTATGGTTAAATAATAATAATTAATTATTTAACTATCCACTCCTTTTAATTCATCTATTATTAAATAATTATCAAAATTATTTAATTATCCATGGGTCTCTTGTATTAAATAATTAAGCCAATTTAATTATTTAATACCCCTTTTCATTTTTCTCCAATTAAATAATTCAAATGAATTATTTATTTTTCACTTGTTCATTTTCTCCATTTTTGAAGAAATAATTTAAAATAAATTATTTATCCTTCCCTTTTGGTCAAAGATGCCCTGTTCATGGCCTTATTTTCTGTCATAGCCATCTCTGTCATAGCCATTGGGTGTCATAGCCATCGATGTCATAGCCTTCATTTCTCACCTCCTTTTGGTGCATCAATTCTCGATCGTTGATCTTGGAATGTTTCTAGAAGATCGATCTTGGCCCTTCACTTCGTAACCTCCTTCTCATCCATTCCCATCCGTCGATCTTGGAATCCTTCTAGAGGATCGATCTCGACCATCCGTTCGAATGGTTGTCTATAAAAGAGACCATTCTCCTCCATTTCTACCTGAAAAGGTATTTATCTCCAACCTTCTACTTACCATTTGGAGGTTTTGCATAAGTACTACAAAAAATATGAGGGCAAAGTTGCACAAGGAGAAATAGGAGAGAAAGAGAAGTGATTCAAGATTAAGTATGGGGAGTATTGTTATTTGATTCTTTTATACTTTAATTGTTTTCTCTTGTTTAGGTGTGGTTCCATAGCTTAGAAGTGTTGGTTGTCACTTATCTAGGCTAGGATTCATATAACCCCATCTTACACATTCCTTAATATGGAATATGTAGAAACACTTCAGACAAAATAGATCCTTACACTAAGTACAACAAGAAATATTTCACTTTCACTAAGATTAAAATAACTTTTCCTTAGTAAGAAATTGTTCTAATTTTCCAAACACGACAAACAATGTCACACAATATTTTCAAAGATTAAATGTATATAAGATTAAAAGTATATAAAAGTAGAAATCGACATGCCTATTTATGCAATGCTCCAATTGATTGATCTGGATTCCTATCTCAGCCTTCCTTTAATTTTGTATGCAATTTCCCCAATTATCCTTCTCCCTCTATACTAAAATCTTATTCACAATATCCTCTCACAACCTCTTAAAACTCACTCAACTCAGAAAATAGATAATGACAACTGAGAAAATCATAACATTAATGTAGGTATGCATCTCCATTGAGGTAGATAGCTCCTCTATTTATACACAAAGTTCAACAACTAAAGGATAGAAATAGGGTATCAAGAATGAAACTTCTTAGCTCAAATGGTTCGACTCAACAAGGTTAAGAAAAGGTGGCAGCTATAAATGTTGTACATTGAACACATACACAACCATGGTGAATGAGTCACTTTACTCATATGAACAACACAAATGATAATAAAAAATACAAGGTAATTTTATTCTATAGGTTGACTTACTTGGCCAGCTACACACTTGACCATTTCCTATATTTCATAATGCTTCATAATCTAGAATTCATATTGCAAATCATACTTCTAATTTATTCATGCTTCTCACAAGTTGGCACCACATTGTTTCCTACACGCCCTATTCCTTTGGCTATTGTTTGCAATGACTTGGTCAAAGTTACCTGTGTGTGGTTATTCATTTTTGCCTTTGTATTGACCAGTTATAACTTTAAGAACCCCCCCCCCCCCCCTCGGCGAAGGTGTAAAATCCCGACGAATCTTGTATACTTCTCGATAAAAATATTAATTTTATTGGCGAATGTTTTCATTTTTCAGGAAAAATAAATAAATTGGAAAATCTTTTCTAATTGCTAGAAGTTTGTGGAAAATCCTGGCGAATTGCAATTTTTTTAAACCAATAAAATATTTTCATTGGCGATTAAAACCATTTTTCAAACCAAGAAAATATTTCCATTGGCGAATTAAACCTGTTTTCAAAACAGAAAAAATATTTTTGTTGGCGATTAAAACTTTACTTCAAACCAAAAAAAATATTTTCATTAGAAAATTAAACATAATCTCAAACTAATAAGAAAAATTAAGTGTCGAAATAAATTGGTATGCCAATAAAAAATCATAGCATGGTTGGCGAAAATATCAGATTCTGGGATAAATTTTTCACACATTCAAATTCCTTCATAAAGTGTTAGGAATGGGGACAAGTGTCAACATATTTATTATGTCTAAAGCTATATGTCAATGCAAATTAATATAGCCCACGACCGTTTGATGAATTTTTGATGGATGATTGTAGTTGCATTTCGGAAGAAAATCTCTGAAGCACTAGACTTATGAAATGAAACCTTTGGAATAAAACTAGAACAGTTAGATTACCAAAAATCAATGGTTGACATTTTATTAATTATTAAATCACTTAAATTAATGACAACCAAAATAATATTTTATTGTTAATTGGCTATCGATAGTTGGTCGCTTAAGTTATGACATAAGCCTTTGGAGTTATCATGGTGATTGATCCCTCGACCTAGGAAAATGATGAGTTCGAGAAATGAACGATAAAAACCGTCGAAAGAGCTATAGTAAGATGCAAAATATTAAGGAAATATTAAGGATTTCTAGTGTTAAAGCGTGCGCTACTGAAGGATCCTTTTAAGCACATGTTTTAAAGGTAAGAAAGACATCTTAATTTGGGCCGTCCATCTAGTTTGAGGGTTATGCATAGGTGAATGGTCTTAAGGTAAAGAGCACACATATGTAAAGTGGTAGATATAATCTGGGCCGCTCCCTACCAGCCCATGAGGGACCCACCTACATCTCTCATCCCTCAACGAGGAGGCAGGGAAGTGCCACGTGGAATGATCAAAACCGTCGAAGGAACTATAACATAGTGTGAAATATTTTGACATAAGGTTGAGTAGTGTTAAATCCTACACTACTAAAGGAGCCTTGGAATCACATGTTTTAAAGGTAAGCAAGACATCTTAATATGGTTTATCCATTTATTCTGAGGGTTATGCACAGGTGAATGCTCTTAAGGTAAAGAGCACATAGATGTGAAGCACCAAATTTAATTTGGGCCGCTCCCCACTTCCATGTTGTTGAAAGTTGTACATGGGTTAAAACTAACGGGGAAGCGGGGAGGCCAACATGTGGATTTTCTCAACGTTCATGAAGATGGTGGAGCCCACGGGTAACTTGGAATAATATCGTATCAATTTTTTGAAATAATATTGTCACATCAATGATCAAGTGGTGAATTAAATGTTAAGAGTGAGTATTTAATGTCATTGTGCTTGTTCTAACTTCTATATATACTTCACCAACTTTATGTTCTTCATATCATTTATAATATATTTGGCTTTGATTTATTTCTTCTCTATTCTCAATTTAACTATGATATTATGGAGTATTCATGGCATGTCATGCTACCCAAATATTTTTAGGAGAAAAGAAGTGACGATGCATACGACAGGAAAAAGATGGGTATGGTTTTTACAATTCCTTGTGTGTAGGTTGAGGATGCTATAAGAATAATTGTGGGTAGGGAATGGCTTCAGAACAACCCCCATGCTCTATATTTTGAGGTAGCTTCAACTTTCTTGTCCAATTGCATGGAAATTTTGTTCGATAAAGATTTGGTGAAGACGCAGGCAATATGTTATTTGTGGCCTTTAATTTACTCAATTTCTTTGTTGGAGTTGGAACTGGAGCATTACAATTTTGAAAGTAGGTTAGTGCCTATTGGTGGAATCTTCCAAAAAGTGGAATTCAATTCTTGTACAACTTAGGCTCTTCACTTGGTTAATATGAGATGTGGTCTGCTATGTGATATGAAAAATGAATCATTAAAGAGTCTGGAGTTTTGGAGGAAGGTTTTGGGTGATTCACTTTTCTTCTCTATTGTTACTTTGTTAAATTTGATTCACCTTCTAGTTAAATACCCGATTGTGGGTTGATGGCCTTAGCTATTGTTACAAATTTTTTTAGTAATGAATTGTGTGACGTGTTACGTGTCTATATTTTATTGTACACAGTACAACACACCATTTCTTGTAATATGTATTTTGTGACTAGTTTTTTGTCACATTTAGTGGCTTTTTGGCTAGGCTAGCTATGTAGTATGTACTAAGTACTTTAGTCTTTATCTACTTAAATTAAAATAATTTTTGTGGCTACATTCTTGTAAATTATTTTTGCTTTGTTAAATTTAAACAATTGGCTTTTAAAACTAACAGTAATTATTAACATAGTTCTGATCATAAGTGAGCGAAATTTATTGTGACTTATTAGTTGACATTGATAATGATTAAGGTAAAATAAGCTATTTAATTCTCTCTTTTCAATGCCTAGAAGTAATCTAAATTTCATTTAATTGAAGTTCTCAATATTTTTGAAGAAAGTGTGGTTGTAGTATTGTGAGTAGTGGTGCAGATTAATGCCATATGTACATAAGAAGTGATTGATTGGCTAGCTTTATATTAAAAACTGCATGATGTACTATAGATGATGATGTCATTAATCTAGTGATCAAGTGAAATAAGATTTGTAATGATTTCATATCATTTGAGTGGTGATTTGATAGCTTGTGGTACAAATTGCATGTAGCTAAACATCAATCAAATTAAACATTTTAATTGTAAATGTAAGGCTTAAGTTACACAAATCGATTAAGTTGGTTTTTTGGTTTGTGTGAATCACGATTATCATTATAACAAACCTCACATGTGACATGACTCACAAGTAAATAGGGATTAGGTTGGTAGTGGCATTGGTGGCCCATAAATAGGGATATTTAGCAGAATTGAAATCATTCCTTGAAGGCTAAAGGCTTTACTATTGAGTGCAATGTTCTGAATTATCATAAGGGTTTTCATTTTGTAGGGTTAATAAGGATTCGGGAAGAAGATGATGTAGTATTATTTGGGATACTATAAATTATCCTACCTCCAGTTATGTAGTTACAGAGTAAAAGACCAATTTCCTTCAAGTTCAAAATAGGTGGAATTGGAAAGAAGTTGATTTGGTTCACTTGACTTCTGAGGCAAGTTTTAAAATAGGATGAGGAGATCTGATGGAGATAAGTTTTATCCTAGTGCATGGAGGCTACATTGAAAATATGGGAGTAGATTTACTAACTCTCATCTTCTGCATGACTTTGGTTTTCAATCAAAATAGGAATATTTTGTATCTTCACAACTCCCATTACCCCAACATTGTTAACTAGGAAATCCCTATGTATTTGTATTTTCAGAGGCACATTTGTATTTTCAAAGGGGATAAATACAAATTTTTATCTTCACAGCTCCCATTTCCACAACATGGTTCACCAAGCAAGCCCAATGCATTTATTTTGAGAGCACATGGTTTCCCAAGCAAGTCTCATGCATTTATTTTTAGAGCGCATGTTTGACCTAGCAAGTTCCATGCATTTATTTTCAGAGCACATAGTTGACTGGGCATGCCCCATCACCATGCATTTATTTTTAGAGTGACATTTGTATTATGTTGTCACCAGTGGTCCAGCAGAAGCTTGGCGCTTATATTTGTATTTGTATTATGTAAAGTACATATGTTATTTATACAAAATAGGAGCTTGGCGATTTCATGCTCTACTCATATTTAAAAAGATATGTAATAATGTGACATTATAATTTAGTTGTAATAAAATAAATGGTTGTGTTATTCTTCGTTACGCATTTACAATAAAAAAATATTTTCTGAGTTCAGTGTCTATGATGTATTCAAATCATTTTTTTTTCCTTTAAGAAATTAAGTATTATCTATTTAATATTTTTGCATGCAGATTTAAAGAATAAATCAATACAAATGAAAAAATAAATTTTCCATCAAATTGTCAAAAAACATTATACACTAAACGTTGTCACTCTTGCTAGGTTTATCAAAATGTTATTAATTTCAAATTTGATGTTGATCTCCCCTAGTTCGTGGTATGATTATTCATTTTATAAAGTTCTTTGCAATGTTAAGTTATCGGCCCCTTTAAAACATATGTTTATTGTTTATATCATAAATGACTCAAGTTTCAACCATTCGATGAACATTTGATGGATGTTTGTAGTTGCATTCCAAAATGAAATGTACATAGTGCTAGGCTTGCAAACTTAAACCTCTAGAATCAGCCTATAACCATTAGATTTACAAAAATCAATGGTTTATAATTTTTTGTTAGTGCAAGATATCCATGTACTAATTGTGTAGTCTAGAATCAACACATTGACGTTTCATTCACTTTAATGTTCGAAAAAAATCACTTTCTACTGCTAAGTGATTTTATTTTTAAGTGAGAGGGTCAACACACGGGGAGATTTCAGTCTTCAAATTGTTCATTGCAATGCACCACCCTATTTTGGGTTCCACAGTTCCACTTCCAACAAAGCCATTCCATGCCAGTTAGTATTAATCTTTTCAAGAATCAAAATCCAGGTAAGTGAAAAAATTCCTGCGGCTACATTTCATCATTTGACGTTTCTTAAAATATTATTTTGTCAAAGTTTGAAGTTTGGGTTGAGGGTTGAGAGACTTAAGAATTAAGAAAAGTTAAGGAGGAATAATAGGGAATTCACAATTTCACAATGTATAAGCATTTCTACCACCAGTACCACTAGAGCAATGTCGGATAAAAAATACATTATTCTAAATTGCTGAAAAACCCAGGTTTCACTAATGAATACTATGATATTTATGATCCTAAAATCTATGGTAGGTTTACATCAAAACTTATATTTTCATCTGAAAATAAGGCTTCAAAGTAAATGCAAGTTAATAGTTACAGTGCACCGTGGGTAACTGGATTAGGGCGCATGATGTTACATGAGGTTTTCCCTTGCCCAAAATTTATCATGGTATGTGCCCAAAATTATGATGATAATAAAAGATAAACTATTAATAAAGATAGAAAAGAAGAATTGTTATGCATTAATTTAGAAGAACTTGGAAAAGTGTTGGGGTTTACAACCGAAGAATTTGGAAACATTCACAGTGACCTAGAAAAGCTTGCTAGTGATTATGAAGCAATGAATGAAAGAGAGAAAAAATATTTCATAAATAACATTGTTCAAGATAACATACAAGTTATAAAAAAATTGTAAGGTAATCATAAGCCTCCTTATGATTTTCATATTTGTAGACCATGGGTTCAAGATATTATTTCCATGCTAGGATTTTTTCTCATACTAGATAACAATTGGGAAGTGGGTGCAAGCCTTCTTGAAATGGTATATAATATCCATTATGGTGTTCCACATGTCAAATATAACTTTATTGAGCACATTTTAGAATCCATGCATAATTTTTTTTAAATGATTAAAGGAGGTTCCACCAAGACATTTAGGTTCACAACCTACTTGTGCTATTTTTTTCTATTCAAATTTAGAGGAATATTTCAGACCAACAAGCTTCAAATTCAACCCTATAGTAATGCTCAGGAAAAGAAAATGGCTCCAGTATATGAATGGACCACTGAGATAAGGATGCATGATTCTCAAGGGAACTATAGTAATTTTGTAGACTAATTTTTGGCTCCATTGCATCAAGCAATTACAAATACTCCAATGCCTAGATTTCCTATTTCATGTAGAAATTGCATTCAACTAGGAAAAAAATACAAGTGGGTAATTGGTACTTAATGGAAGAATATACTGTGCTAATATTTTATGGATTAGGAGTAGAGCCATACAAACTTACAATACATGTGACATAAAGGGTTTTTGCATTAGAATATGTAAGGTAGATGCAGAGTATTGATGAACTACACTTTTCTGGTCAACAAAAGAAGACTTTATTTCCTTCTTTACCTTTTTCATGTGGAGGGCTCACATTCAAGAGAAAAGAATTTAGTGTGGCACATGATCTTTTGATTTTTTTTTGAATTTTGATGTTTTCTGTCATTGGAAGTATGATCCATGTGACACCATTAAATCAATGATTATGGCCAATAGGAATGCTGCAAGTAGAATTCAACATGAAAGTAAACCCTTGCTTGAAAACTTGAGAAACAAGTATTTTTGGGATGAGGTCAAAATAGAAATGGAGAAAAGTGTTGCTGAGAAAGGTATTTCTTTTGAACAATTGTTAACAGAAATTATGGCATTGCATCGAAAGACAATCAAGAGGTACAAATTTTTTTATGAAAAAAGTTATAAACCATCTAGTAGAGTAAAAATTCCAAATTCTCTAGATAAGGAAGTTATAGCTAAAAACTGGTCACGATAAAAAATTATTGCCTTTTGGTCTATGAGGAAGGAGCTAAGTGATCCAAGAGCTCTTTTAGAGTATGGAGATAATGAAGAAGATTGTGATTTTAGCAAATTGTGGAATATAAAGCATCTTGATGAACGTGGAGATCAAGAAACCGATGATGAATCTAATGATGATAAGGAAGAACAAATCCGTTTCAATTTTAAACCTGGTTTATGTGAGGCCACAAAAGAAGCATATACTTCAGCAGTAGCCATAGCTGAAAAAATGGGTTATGATGGTGGTCCTTTGGGGTCCCAAGGACAAGGCCCTTGGATGGTAACAAATGTAGAGCATAGAAAACCAGTTGATAAATCTGGCCTTGGAGATGAAAAAGTAGACCAAGGGAATACAAGTACAACCAAAAAAATATCAATTTGTTAGAGTTTAAAATCCTCATCCTCATGGTTAGATAAAATCACAACTAGGACATGCCCATGAAGGAGAGATTAGTGAAATTGGCACTGCCACTGGTGGTGATGGTATGGGTAGTAGTACTAGTAGTGGTCAACATGTGCTACAAAAAAAAATTACACACAAGAGGACAACAATACAAGATACCATAGAACCACCATGTGATCAAGGCATATAGAAGAGGCAAAGGATTTTGATAGGTTCAAGTCACACTACCAGTGGATCCACCACAAAGAAGTTATTTCTAGGAACTCCCTCATTGCTAGTTAGTGTGGTTGCGACATCATTAGCAACTACAAGTAATCCTATTCCTTTGCCAATCAAGCATTCCATTGTTCCTGCATCCCCAGGTTTTGATTACATTGAAGAGTTTAAAAAGGAATCATACTTGTATAAAAAAGAAAAGAAGCAACTGATGGAGAATGAGTTTGATATAACTTTAGAGCCTGCAACAACCATGGTATTACCCACATTTGACACAAATAAATAAATCATGGAGTACACAATTTTTACTCCCATAGTTAAAAATAAAATAGAAAATAATATGGATCAATCTGAATTCCAGGTGAGTAGTTTACAATTGCATTTTTTGGACTCAAAAATACTGACAAAATTGATGTATTGAAGAAGAAAAATGAATTGGTGTACACATCACTACTAAAGCAAGATAGAGAGAAAAAAAGGTTGCAAATTGAAATAGAAAATTTATAGGTAGACCTAACAAATGAGAAAGCAAAGAGGAAAACAACAAATAGCATGAGCAGTGAATTAGGAAAAAGAATAAAAAAATCTACCTCTACATCAACAAGCAAAGAGGATAAAAAAATGAGAGAGAGGTGAATGAATTGAAGAAAAAGTTAGATGAGAGAAACAAGAAATATGATGAGGAAAAATCCACTTATAAAAGTTAAGACAAAGCTTTGGGAAAGGAAATGCATAGTGGGAACAAAAATTGGAGAAAGAGAGAAATAAATGAAAGATTGGAGGCATAGCTGATGGAAGCAAAAAATGAAATTAACTCTTGTCAAAATACATTATCTGCATTTTATAGAGAAACAATGAGGCATATGAAAAAAAAGATCAGGGATGAAATAATGCAGAGGATTGATCATTTGTGTGACATGTTTCAATTGATTGATGCTATCATAAGACATTATACGAAGCTCAAAAAATATTTGGTGGACAACAAAAATGTGTTGGAATTAGAGAAATATGCAAATCATGTTCAACAAACAGTCTACAAAGCCAGTGACAATGATTTGATATTAAAAGGGATTGATAATTAGCTTTCTACATCAATGATGTCATCTATCATTGAAAAGTGTTTGAGAATGCGTGAAACAAAGGAATATGTACATTTTCCTACAAACAAGATGAAGAAGCTGGATGAAAATGTAAGGAACTAAACAAAGCTTGGTTTGCTAGAGGATTTTGACACAAATGAGCGATTCATTGGAAATGATGATTTAAAAAATAAGATGGAGGGTGCAAGGAAGATTGATTTGGACTAGTTTCCTCATAACCTAGATGTGGTGAACTATTTGGATTCCATCAAACCACTAATAACTTTGAATACAAAATTGATTGAAGAATTCAAGATAGGTTCCAATTTCAATCATGAATTGTTAACAAATCTTCAAGTCAAACAACATCAATTAGAAGAAATGACAATTCCACCACCTAAACATTGGAAGTTGCTAGAAAAGGTGATACAATGATTTGATATTTAATAATATGAGTTTCCAAGTTCTAACTTAGCTTTGTGTTGAGTTGTCTTTGAGAAAGATTTTGCATTGCCAATGCCTCTATGTATTCCTTCATGTGAAAGTCAATAAAAAACTCAAATTCAATAATGTGTCGATGTTCAATTGTTTGTATTATTTATTTTATCATTTGAAGAAAAAGTCTGGTTTCAACTACTAGATACACATTTGTTGGGAATAGGTGCCTCAACTTCTAGCTTGAACCTCTGAAAAGAGTTGGTGAATTTATCACCATTCTCATCCTTTACTACTCTACCATTGAGAGTCTTTCATAGAGGCGCGGTCTGGCGGTTTACCGCTTTACCGTGGGCCTCTGTCGGTCTGTCCACGGTTGGGCGGTGTTATTGGCATATCGTGGGTTCTCCATCCGAGGATGGAGGTATCATGGTTGACAGGTGTAGAGGTTGTTCATTGGTGGCGTAGTGGCAGCGGTGGGAAGAAACAATTAGCGAAGGCTGCTTAATGCCACACCACGATGGCATCTTGGCCATGTTGTGGTGGGGTGGTAAGCTTGGGCAGTCAGAGATAACAGTTACCTCCTTACCTCAGAGGTTTTGAAATCAAAGCGTGGTAGCATGGTGGAGCTTGACGTTCAACATAGGTGGTTATCGCCATACCGCGGGAGGCTTTGCTTAGCCTCGCGATTGAGTGGTGGCACCACCATACCATGGAAGATCGTTTTGAGATCGGCGGTGACACGGTGTTAGGTGATAGGCTAGCAGACAAGCCACTACCTCAGTACCATGACAGTGTTAGAAGGGACCTGCAGTTGGGCAATGGCACTGTTGTGCCTATAGCACACACACCCCATTCAGAACAGGGACCCTCTCTTTCCTTTCGCCTTGCTAGGTCATTTTTGCTACTGCCTCATTTTGTGTGCCCCCATTTTTCTATCCTTCATGGTCAACACATTCTTTAAAGTCTCATTTTAGGTTGACCATATTTTTCCCTTTCAGAAAGTTGCTAAATCTTAAGCCCTTTCGGGTTTTGTCTATCAGTTTGCCTTTTTGGCGTCCGTAGGATCCTCTGGGCCCAAACCATCGGGTTTCCCTTTTTGGGTTCAACATTTCAAATGGCCAATGATCGGCATCCTCCTGGACCTCAGACTCCAGTGCTTCCTTGGCTGTCTGCATTACTTGTCAAAAATTGAAATGACTATACTTCGACGTCCTTCCAACCCTCAGGCTCCGCTGCTCCCGCTGCCGTCCTCAAAATTTAAACTCAGCCATCTCAACCGCCGCCGTACCAACATTCAGTATGGGGTATTAATTGCACTTAGGGGCTATTTAAATGAGTTTCAACTTGTCATTTTCACATGTCAAGAAGAACTAAAGAGCACAGTGTGACCCCAACAATCTCTGCCTCCACGCCCGGGCTTCAACTTCGCCATTCTTCAAGGATTCAACATTTTGCTTCTTCAGGCCCCCGAGGCAGGATCACCGTCCGATTGTCATTTCCTTTTCTAAGATTTGTAATTAAAAACTAAGTAACAAGGAGAAAAGGACTAGGAATCTGGTAGAATAGTATCTCATCTTAGAAACCCACAAGTTTGAAGATTAAAAAGCAACCCATCGGAGGTTAAAATTGAAAATCGGAATGTTGCCATCCCATTGCTGTTCTTCGGGGCAGGTGACCACAACTTTTGGGCCTGAGCCTCTATCTGGCCATGAAATTAACTAGCTAAAATCACTCTGATGGTGAAGCTTCTCTCAGGTTTCGTACCTTAGAGTTCCTTGTCCGTTTCGCCATTTCTCAACGGTGGCTTCGTAACATCCTCCTGGACCCTAGGCTTGCAAAATCTGCCTGAAACTGTTGGAAAAAAATCAAACTTCGAGGTTGGATTTGGACCTCGGCCTTGGGACTTCCATCCTCGGGCCGCCGTCGCCCATCCGGTGTTCCACACGGCCACCACAAGACATTTTCCCGACTCTCAGATCCCGATCGCCCTTTCGTTTGGCAGGTTTTAAACAAAGAAATGATAAGTCGAAACCTCGCTTTGAATCTGGCCTCTGACCTTCTATCCCTGGAACTCTGTCTTGCTTCCACCATCCCAAATGGTTAAACCTGTCTGCCTTTCCGAACACTTGGCCCCGAACCTCGATTCGCCTTCGAAGTCTTGGAAAAATTGATGAACCCACCTTGGGTCTAGTCCACCGGGAAGCCCATCCCAGACATCCGTCCACGCTTCGCTGTTCCACATAGTTATCCCTAAACAGCTTCCCGAACCCTACAACCTGAACTCCGGAACCCCGCCTCTGGAATGCCATTTGTCCAATGCTGTTCCAAACAATCGACCCTTGATAGCTTTCTTGCAGCTCAAGCTGGAATGCCTAAATAATGACTCAAATGACCTCCAAATTGAAAATGAATTTTGACCCATGTGCTTAAAATTGCCTTTCTCCCACATGAACCCTTTGTTAAGAGAATCGAAGACTGGGGGAAGTCATTCGGGACTCCTTGCCCTGTTTTCCCTTTAAAAACAACATTCTGGCAGGAGAAGTCCGACCCCCGGGGTGCGGGTCACTCATTTGCCTTCCAGTGTTATTTATATAAAGTGTTAGACTTTTCTTAAATAGAAATTATGGGTGTAACCTTGATATGTAGGAGTTTGTCCAAGGCTACATCCTCATGTTTAATTTTTCTAACTCTCATCTCTCTGTGTAGGATTTATGGAATCTGGTGCAAAATCCTCTGGAGCAGCCAAGGACAAAGGGAAAAGAACTGCTAAAGCTCCTCAAGGCAAGGAGGATAAAGATCAGATGAGGTACCAATTCCAGGGAGTGCCATTCCACTCCAAAGTTACACCTAGATGGAGGGATATCATAGACCCCAATATCAAGCACATCAATATTGATGACTTCACACAATGAGTTAGGATAAAACCAAAGATTGAGAATGCCAAGTTGATTAGGAGCAGGGGACTGGCTAAGGCTGCGGGTTTACCTTCGGCCTTGATTGCCCCCAAGCTTGTAATGGCTTGCAGGGAGGTGTACTAACTTCAAACAAGGACAATTATGGATAGAGACAACATCATGGCTGATATGTACCCTCTAGGGATAACAAAAACCTTTCACATACCTATCTTCGAAGGCATGGAGATCCCAACTGTCCGAGAGTGAAAGGCATTATGGGATGAGGATACTTTAAGATGCAAGAAGCTGATCAACCAGTATTGGTTGAAGGAGAGGTAGGGAAGTGTTGCAAAGGTTCCTCAAGAGCTCTACTACAGTGACTTCTTCGAGGACTACCACGATTTGGTTACCGTGCTAAGTAGAATAATAGGCCTTCCTACTGCAGCCTTCTTCCAAGAATGGATGATGCAATTCGTTGAACAGGTTATCCATGGAGAGGACACCACATTCTATTGGGGAGAGATAATCAGTAATTGCTCCCATGAGCAATTCATCAACGTTAAGAAAACCTCCAGATTCTACATGACATCCTACTTGGTATATTTTCTTGTCGATTGGCGGTATTATAGTGGATTGTCTGCAGTGCCGAATGAGATTCCAGGAATAGAGCTCAAACCATATGACAAGTACCCTCAGCTGCAATACATAAATTTCAAGAGGGATTACTGTAGGGTAAATGATGCATTTATCGCCTACATCATCCGATTGCTTAGAGGTGATTTTGAGAGAAGAGTCTCTCATAGTGTTAGGGCCCTCCTCAAACATTATGCCTTCCTATTCATCCAGTACCCCAAGTTTACCTAATTTCACGCCCAGGGATTCTTCGAAAGGCCGAATAAGCTGCCCCGGTACCCTAATGACTGAATCATACTATTGGAACTATGTTGGTAGTTGTGACATATACACAACGTTCTAAGCAATAAGCATCTGGAAGGGACCCCTTTTCCCTTCACACTCAGCCAAGGAATGTATGAACTTCATACTTCCCAATGCATTGGCAATTCAGAGAAGGAGCTGGTTGAGTACCACTTCAGGCCACATACAACCAAACAACGTATGGACCCATATGACCACATTAGGAAGGAAATTGGATATGAATATGCCCACCTCCACCATAACAAGGATTTCTTGGCCAACTGCAAAGATGATTTTGAAGTGCGGGTAGGGCATTATATGCATATGACCGCGTACTTTGTAAAAAGGGTGAACCTGTTTCCAGTGCCAGATCAACTGAAAGAGGAGGAGAGCACCATGATTGACCCAAGATATAGTGCTATTGAAAATTTACCATTACCTTTAATTGATTGGAATGTGCAAGAGGTTGATGACCTCAACATTCCTACCAAGCTCGATGAGGCTCGAACAAAGGCATGGATCGATGGGTAGGTCGCTCGTCTGAAGCAACAAGGAGTTGCCTTGACATTCATGGGGCTCGAGAGTGAACCTAGTGTTCCTGATGGTGGGGCAACTACTTCTTTAATTGGAGGAACATCTAAGTCCCCACCATCTGTTCGGTTAAAAAAGAGAACGGAGGTTGACGACCAACAACCCAACCCAAAAGTGTACGCTAGAAAGGTCTCAGAGAGTGAACCTCCCAAAAAGCATAGAAGAACGGGCAACGCCACTGAAATGTCGGTAATAATAGAAGATCCACCCCATGAGGGAGAGGATATGAAGGATGATCTAATAGGATCATCGCTGCTGCTACCATCGCTGCTACTACCATCACTCCTGCTGCCACCGCTACTGCTATTGCTACCACCCCGTCTATCCCACATGCAATAGTTGCATCCTCTCCGCTTGCACTGGACATCCCTATTCATGTCACCTCTACTTCTCCCGTCGTGCAAGTCATATGGGTGGATTCATCCTCTGCCACTACCTCACCAATTTATTCATTCTCCATGTCTCCTTCCTTTCCTCTTCTGACTACCACCACTACTACTGCAATACCTTCCCTCGCTCTTCCAAAGTCCTTCATCAAATACATGCAGAATGTGTTGTCTCAAATTTTTAGGATGTTTTCAAATCCAATGGTGCAGTCTGCAATTGCTCAAGCAATGGTTAACACCCTAGTTGCTCCTCATTCTACTGAGGCACCTAGTATGGAGGCTATGCCGCAAATTTTTGATGAGATGGAACGATAACAACTAAAGGCAGCTGAGAGATTGGAAGAGGAGGAATTTGAGTATCATGAGCACCCAATATACAAACATCAGGTGAATGATGAAGTTTCCCATGAGTCTTCCAGTGATGACAACAAGGATTGGGGCATGAAAATAATTCAAGAAACAAATGACGCGGAGCTTGACGCCGAATGGTCCAAGCAACTCAAGGAGATTGAAGACAAAGAAGTTGAAAGATAGCCTATGGATGAAGAAAGAGTTGCTGCTCCGGAAGCAGAGGGTAATAAGTCTACAGTGGAGGGGCATGACCGCACCCCTGAGCATGGTGAAGAAACGTCCTCCCATGAAGATAGATAGGAAGATAAGCCTGAGGAATCCAAACATGATCAGGATGGGGAGGAAAAGGGTGCTGAAGGGGAGGACCACCCTAATAGACAACTACCCACCAAATCTCCCATCAAGCGCACAGTGTTCATTTAGGACTCTAATGAAGAAAGGGAAGATACAAGGATTGAGTAGGAGGCCCTTAATGACAAGGCCATTGAACTCAGGGTAAAAGACAACAATGATCAACATGAATCACCCAGGGAAGGGTCTCCGATGCCTGACTGGGGTGAAAGGCAGTTGGAAAAATGGACTCCCACTCCAAAGGACCTGAAAGCAAGACTTGAGGCAATATTGGCTAGAGCTCAGATTGGTACCAAGAGAGAGAAAAATCCTAGAATTAGATCAAAGGTAACAATGGATGCCTCTAGGTCCAGAATAGTTCAAATAGCTACGCCGGCGGTTGGAGAACAAGAAATAAGCTACAATATTTCGACCATCAACTTGGGAGTGGCCACCAAAGAGGAAAAGGTTGACCATCTCTAGGAATCAGTCGCTATAGTGGTGCACCTCATCCAACAGGATAAAGTTTCGAAGAAGGAGCTTAAGGCACAGGTGGCTGATTTGAAAGCCTATATCCAACAATGGTCATCCATGGAGGAACATCCAACCACATCCTCGGCCCCACCATAGTTGTTGTTTGAAGAACAAATTAACAATTTGGAGAAAAGAAAGAACTTGGACAAGACCATGAAAAACTGGTTCCGACAGTTCTTGGATATTGGGAATATAGGTATCAATCTGGCTATCCGAAAAGTGAACAAGTTCTTGGAAGTACAAATATCTCTTGAAGGTATGAGGTGAATTTTCATTGAGTTCCCAAAGAAGAATGGGGCTGCTTATCCAAAGATCGAGGCTATCCTCAAGCTGCCAAGTGTGATTTGGGAAAAGGAATTCCCCTTCAAGGACGATGACCATTGGTTGATGGATGTGTTGAAATGAGACTTCGATCACCAGAAAGAAAGGCTAGAACAGGTGCTTGAGCAAGTAACTCTGGATGTTGAATGGGGCAAGGAGGCCAGAGGGGATTGCTTTTGATACCTAAAGCTGATGATGGGGTATGAAGTTCCCACTGTCAAGATCAATCCAAAAACTATAAAGCCTCACTTCCGGAAGAGGATGGAAGATGGGATTTCAGCCGAGATTACTACAGATTTTATAAGATTTTCTGCCCAAGATTTTGCCCAGTCTGAACTATTTAGAGACCACATTTCCAAGTATGAGGAGGACTGGGAAAAGCTCGTTAACAATTCCAAAGAATGGAGCTACCAAGTGCTGAAATTTGACATCATTGAGGTCGACAAGTTTGGACCAATGATCTTGAGGTTCATGGAGTATGTAGCTTCGAAGAAGCAAGAAGGAAACCCTTTTATTGATGAATAATTTCTAAAGGAGTAGCTGCAGCAAGGAGCAATCAACAAAAAGACGAAAAATTCTACAATGTTGCCATTAGAAGACAAAATAGGGATATGGAGAAAGTGTAATTTAAAATTGTAAAATATTTAGGGGTAGGTGAAACCCTAGTGTAAAGTGAATCTTGGCCACACAATGAGATTAAATCTTGGCCACTCATTTTTCTTTTTGAAAACTATAAATAGGGGTCTCTTCCTCTCATTTTGAGAGAGTTGAGTTGTTTTAAAGACATGCTACATAAATTGCAATAGAAATACATTGGTATTGGTGCATATCTAGATTTCTTCTCATGTTTCATGATTCTCCTCCCATAAGTTAAAGATTTAGTTAGATTTACTTTGTTGTTCTAGTTTCCTTTTAGTCAACTTTGGTAAATTTAGTGATGTTGTTCTTGATTGTGGAGATTTCTGTTGTGTTGATGCTTTTATCATCCATACTTTTGGTCATTTTCTGCTGGTAGATGGCTGTGCAAAGTTAGTCCAGACTTTGATTTTAAAGCTTCCTCTAAAACTTTATCTTTGTTCATGCATGTGTGTGGTGAATGAACGACAAGAACATCTATAGTCCTTAGAAGATAGCATAGGCTTCATGATACTGTTAAATTTCTGGCTAAGTGAAATTCTATTTTAATGAAAAATGTCCACTGTAGAAGCCTCCATGATCATTGTTCATTAGTAGTTGCAGATCCAGGAACCCTCTCTCTTCCCTGCTCTTTTCCCTTTTTTTAATAAATAACCTATGTTAAGGTTCATTACACATTTTAAAGCTAAATTCAATGATAAAATTGAGTTCAAGACTGTTGTTTGAACCTGTAGCGAGTGCACAATAAATTCTTCTATCTTAAAACTCTGTTCGCAGATTCGATCCCCATTCCATCTTAACTCACATAAGATCACCTTGTGATTCCAGAAAATCACATAAAACAAGTGAGATATTCCAAGAACTATCATTAGAGACCTTTCGATAGTGTTCTAGAACTTGATTGCGGAAGATTGTATTTCAAGAGAGGTGATGCACCTATGCATTACTTGTGTTTAGAAATGCATAAAAAACACATCAACATAACTAGCACTAGAAGGAGGGCCATTTAATGTCTAAGCTAGATCGAATCGAGTCTTTTTACCCTTAGAGATTTTATAGAATACTAAGGTCTAAACCAAACAAAGGGGAGTTTCAAGAGCTACAACCCCTTGCCCGAGCTAAGAGAGCTAAGAAAGGGGAAGCCTCCATATCCAACTCATCCGACCAACCCATTTCACTTTCATGATCATCCTCCTCTTCTATCCTTTTACCACCATCTTCTCCTTCATCCTTGGCCGAATTTTCCCCTACTCACCTGCTCCAAACAACCGTCCAGGCTGCCGCTTCCCAAGGGCTAGACGCTACCTTCCAACACAAAGCAGTCCCATTCTCGGAAGTTGTTTCGTCAGCCGCTACTGCCCGTTTGTAGTTACAAGCTAACCTAGAACAACCACCTCCACCGTCCCCTCCAATGGTGTAGTTGGGAAATAATCTTTCTCCTTTGGCATTCAACCTCTACCACGACATGCTAAAGAATCTTGAGAGTTTTTGCGCGAAGTTCAATCACCAGGATCCGTAGAGGATGGTTGAGGAGCATGTCAAGATTTTTGAAATCATGTTGAAGACTATGCAGATCATATACGAGAATGTGGCTTGCTGAATTTCCCTAATCCCTGTGGGAGGAGGCCTTCTATTGGTACGTCAACTTACCGGAAGGAACTATCAACACATGGGACCATCTGAAGAATGCTTTCCTGCAGAAGTTCAAGAATCCAGTCAGTCCTGCAGAGTCTTATCAACATTTTATGTCGGTTCAAAGAGAGGTCAATGAACTGATCAACTCCTATAATGATCAATTCGATAGAGCATATACCCAACTGCAGGACCCATACATGTTCAATGACACTGCAATTTCACTAGTCTATTATGTAGCATTGGACAATCTTATTGTAGCGTTAGTAAAAAGGATGTGACCACAACCCACCAAATTGGTAGATGCATACTCATAGGACGTCATTGCTAGCACAGACTTGGGGTAGAATATCTCTGGTCCAATGCCCTCTCAGAAAATTACACATCCTGTAGAGATTCAGGGGCTTACCCAAGCCTTGCAACATCAGATTCCCCTCATGAACAAAGTACCACATCTACCTATAGTTCTTCACCCTGGGAAACTGATGAATCAAGAACCTCTAGTTCCTCACTATCTGCTGCCCTAGGATTAGCGGGTCCATCCCTAACAATAGAAAGTTCATTCCCAACCACCCCAAGTATCGACATATCTCCAAGCATCTGAATTTCTGCCCACTCACCAAAATCAGCCGATGGCTCATGCGGCGTTCCTCCAGAATGCTGCTCAACAACCAAACAACACGGAAAAGGATTAGATTGATGAACTCATGAAGATGATCGAGAAAATGTCTACGGAGATGACGCATTTTAGAAACCAAAACAACTAGCTGCAAGCTATATAGAAGAGATCCAGGCTAACCTTAACCATGATAGCCATGAGAATTGGGATAACCATGATGTCGACACTTCGTCTAGGTAGAATTATGATGGGAATCAGAATTTGGAATAGAACTTTGATAAAAGGCCTTTCCTGAGGTAGAACCAGATATGGAACATGAGGCACAATAATGGTGATGTTCCCACTCCCCTCGATCAGCCTAGCAACAATGACAATACGATGAGTGGAGTTTACTTGGCTGAGGCTACTTTATGCAACTAGTGCTATATACAAAAAACAAGCCGACATTCCGAATTGGATTGTCTAGAATTCCAGACGATTGCTGAAATTTTTTAGGTTGAAGTCCAAAATGTGGTGGAAAACTCGGGATGTAGAGACATTGTTCCCTCGTAACTATACGATTCCTCTGTGTTGGTGGTCAACTAGGCTCCTTTCCCGAAGGCCGAGTGCAACACGTCGGAGCAGGAAGGCTCCAACACGGGCAACATCGATAAAGCAGAAGAGGTAAATTATGAAAGCCCTTTGGCTCAACTTTTTGATTAAGTAGAAAACAGTCCTAAGGATGAGTAAGAGCCTAGGGAAGATGAAGTCCAAATGTTTCACCAGCAGACTACCCCTTACAACCTCAGGAATAGGCAGGCTGGTGGTCCTCTTACGACCTCTATTCCACCTAATAATTTCAGTACTCCTCCTAACCCAAATGTGAGAAATAACGTGGGATTTCCCCATATACCCACACAGTACCTTAACAAGAACAAATAGGAAAACCATGACCAAACCTAGCTCACTAGCTCCTCCCAAAACATTTCTTATGATCAAGAGGTTGAGAAAATGGGGGAGTATATTATGGAGGAATTTAAAAGGGTTAAGCTAAGTGTGTTCGCTTTTGAGCTACTCAAGGTGCCAACCGTAAGAAATGCATTTTTTAGAATGATAAATGGGACTCCATTGGTCGCATTGACTCAAGAAACTCTAGCTAAGAGGGTTTTCTTCGAGGATCAGCAAAGTGAGCCCGTCATCCGATAGGTCTTCCACAAGAAAGTTGATCCGCCTGCGAATCAGTAGCCAAACAAATAATCCACCAAGGAAACGAATCATACACAAGCCCAAAATAGGGGACATGATAAGGACAAGGGTTAGGTCACCCAGGTGGATGTTTCGGGAGGACTCTTTCAAGGGAGATTTGAAACTCCTCCTTTCCTGACCACATCCCAGTGTTTGGAAATAACCTCCATGATTGCCTACTAGATTCAAGAGCTTCTGCCAATCTCATGCCCCTGAGCGTGTGCAAAAAACTCATAATAGTCCCAAATCCCTCCTGGAATAAGGTAACGAAACTTGAAAAGACTGAGATCAAAATAGTAGGTGAGATTAACATAATACCTATGCACGTTGTTGCTGATCCTAGAATTCAACAGATGATTGAAATCCAAGTTGCTGATATCCTGGATACGTATGGTATAATCCTAGGAAGGGATTTCACAAGAGCGTTGAATGGGTACACTGTAACTGAATACTCTCACTTATGGTTACCATGGAAAGGAATGCCAAACTAGATTGAAATTGATCGCGAGCCACGCATGAGGTTTATGATCACAAAATAGAACACAAATGAAGTGTTGTTCGCTGAAACAAAATTGGGGAATTATTCCCCAGTATCATATCTAAATGAACAAGAATTCCTTGAAGGAGAAGGCACAAGAGAGGTTTTCCTCGTGTTGTCTAGCCTACCTGTTAATCTGGCCAATACCTCTTCGAGCACATAAATGTTGATAGAATGCAATGATGAGGAATCAAGTGAGGATGATAATCTTGGGTTGCTGGATAGTTTCCAAAATTTTATGGAAAGATGTGCATAGGACCAGTTCAGTTTGGGAGCTCAAATGAACTTTTAGGAACTCTTGCTGCCCAGTTGGTGTAGGGTACATAATGCTACCCATTCAGAGTTTGAGTGTTGTTTTTTCCAAACAAAAATTGAGCATGTTAAAAGACAAACCACTCCGAAGGAGGAAGCTGGGTCAGTGCCACAAGAACATACATGTTCCACCCCTACACCTCCCCTAAAGGTTATTGAAAGGAGGTCCCCATTAAAGGTGAAGGTCGGGTTTGTTGATTCTGCGTTCAAGGACTCTCCTAGGTGCTGGACATTGCGCTTTGACAGATCCAAATTCAAGTATGGGGCTGGAGCCGGCTTCAAAAAAATTAATCCCAGAGGTAAGTCATACTTTGTTTCTCATAGGCTTCAATTTTGTTGCACCAAAAATGTAGCAGAATATGAGGCCTTGATCTTGGGACTCCTTATCGCATTAAGGAGGGGTGTTAAAGTACTACAAGTTTTCAGGGATTCAGAGCTGGTCATAAAGCAAGTTAGAAATCTCTACTCTTGTTATGACCAGAGAGTCACCAATTATAGGCATAGGGTATGGGATCTAATAGAAGGGCTAGATGCATTCAATATCCAACTAATCCCACCCTCCAAAAATCATACATCCAATGCCTTAACACAAGTGGAAAACACGTTGCGACCACTGTCCTTATCTGGTCTCAAAAGATTCACTGTGGAACTCACCTCCATTCCATCTGTGCCGAACAATGTAGCCAATTTCCAAGTGTTTAATGATGAAAAACACATCTTAGATTTTATCACCAATTCTGATGTGTTCGCTACTCAGATAATAGATGAGATTGAGCTTCAATAAGTTGACTTGGATATAGAGGGGTCATCAATCTGAAGACCAATACCATCCCTAGAGGGATGGTCCAATTTTCATGAATCTTTGACTTGGATTAGATTAGGGATCAAGTTCAATAGGCCAAGAAGGATGTTGTTAGTGGATAGTGCGACACCTACAACCTCAGAATGTCTGGGAATGCAAAAAATGTATTTATTGGAAAGGTGTGCACAACCGAGGAAAGACAAGGTATAGTTGATGCTTTGCAGAGGTACCACGATGTCATCACTTGGAGCTATGAGGATATCAAAACATATGATACATCAATCATCACCCACACCATCCCTCTCAGACCAGGCATGAAGCCGTTTCAACAATGACAATGTCCTATCAATGCTTTCTTGGAACAGATAATATACAAAGAATTACAAAAATTGATGTCCACTAGGATTATTTTCGCAGTTAGAAATTACACATGGGTGGCGAATTTGGTTCCTGTTAGAAAGAAGAATAGGGAAATCGGGTTATGTGTCGACTTCCACAATCTGAAAAGAGGCTCGGAGAAGGATAAATATCATGTAGCCTCATTAGATGAGGTGTTGCAAATAGTAAACAGTTCTCAGATGATGGCCTTCCTGGACGGGTACTCTAGGTACAACCGAGTCATGGTGCAATACGAAGACCGACACAAAACGACGTTCACCACTAAATGGGGAACTTTCGCTTATACATTGATGCCGTTCAGACTCATCAATGCTGGTTCCACCTTCCAACGTACCATGTATATTTCTTTTAAGGACTTAATTGACAAGTGCATAATCATCTGCATGGATGATTTAACAGTATTCTCAAAGTAGCAGAGTAATCATGTCGCTGACCTATGCAAAGTCTTTCAGAGATGCTAGGAATTTGGGTTCTCCCTTAATCCGAAGAAGTGCATCTTCAGAGTAACTGAGGGAAAGATGCTTGGACATGTCCTCTCAGAGTGGGGAATCTCTATTGATCCCGAGCGTATCCAATCAATCATGAAGATTCAGCTGCTAGGCAACAAAAAGGATGTAAAATATTTTTTTGAAAAGATTAAATTATTCGGTAAGTTTATCACGGGCTTCACGAAAATCGTCAAACCACTCAATGCTATGCTGAAATAAGATGCCAAGGTCGAGTGGACCCCAGAAGGCAAAGTAAGATTTTTGGGAAATCAAGAAAGAAATTGCTGACACACCTGTGCTGGTCAACCCCAACTATCTGAAGCCATTCTACGTCTATTCATTTGATTTGGATCATTCGTCTGCCAATATTTTGACACAAAAAGGTGATGAGGGGAGCGAGCATCCAATCGCCTTCATGAGTGCCCCTTTGAAAGATGTTGAGCTATGTTATCACAAAATAAAAAAATAGGCTTATGCCCTTGTTAAAAGGGTAAATAAGTTCAGGCATTATATCTTGCACAACAAAGTGTTCACCATAGTTCCCGACCCAACAGTAAAGACATTGCTTATGCAAAACGAGATAGGAGAATGAAGGGAAAAATGGATCACATTGCTGTAGGAGTATGATATGGAAATCCAGCCGATGAGATTCGTGAGAGGGAAAGCATTTACCAAAATGATGGCAGAAGCAGTTATTGAGGTTGGGCCTAAACTCACAATGCAACAATACCAGCTGGAGGATGTCTTGCCAGGAGAATGGTATGATGACATAGTGTATTATTTGTTGAGCCACAAATGTCCACCCTGCTTGCAGGGAGTCAAAAAGCATGCACTTAGACTGAAAAGAAAAAACTACATGTTGCAAGGGGCCATATTGTACAAAAGGAATCATGAAGGTATATACCTAAGGTGCCTTGGTAAAGAGGAAGCTGATTGGGTTCTTAGGGAATTCCATGATAAGTTCAGAATTGGTCACGGTTCTGGGTTGTCTACTGTGCATTAGATATTGAGAGTTGGATACTATTGGCCTACGGTTTTCAAGGATTCCCATAGTCACATCTGTACTTGCCATGTATGCCAGTATTCAGCCACCTGAGAAAAGAATGTTGTTGTCCCGTTGCATCCTATTTTGGAGGTAAGGCCATTCGCTCAGTGGGGTCTTGACTTCATTGGTCCGGTAAGCCCTCCATCATCTGCTGGACACATGTACATTCTAACTGCTTCTAATTACTATACTCGATGGACATAAGAAATCGCATGTAGGCAATGCACAATTGAAGCAGTCACTAATTTTTTGGAAATTTTTGTTTTAAATCACTTTGGTTGTCCTTATGTGTTGGTATGTGATAATGGTCCTGCATTTTCTTTGTTAAAATTTGCTGGTTGGGCCTTTAACTATGGTATCACTGTCAAGTTTTCCTCCAACTATTATCCTCAAGGCAATGGTCTTGTTGAATCAACTAACAAGAACTTGATCACCGTGAGCAAAAAATTGGTGGATAGGAACCCTAAGGACTGGCATACACAACTCCGTTTCGCCTTATGGGCAGACCATACCCGTCACAAGGCTACGCATGGAGATTCCCCTTTCCACTTTGTTTATGGCTTGGATACCATTTTCCCCATACATTTGAAAATCCCTACCCTCCAATTCATCAATGATTTTTATGAAGGAGGAGACCATAGAGAAGCTCGCCTCACCGAGTTGTTACACTTAGAAGAAGTACGAGATCGTGCAATCAATTTTTTTTCCAAACATTGGGGTGTAGTTAAAAGATAGTTCGACTGCTCAGCCAAAATCAAGGCCTTTCGCATTTCCGATCTAGTCCTCTATTGGGACAAGGCCCACGAAAAGAAAGGGGGATAATTTTTTTTTGACAAGCTTTAGCTTGGCCCCTTTCAAATTGCTGAAATCCTTGGAGATAACACGTTTCACTTAAGGACCTTAACTAGCAAGGATGTCCTATTGCTCATCAATGAGGAAAATCTTAAGCATTGCTTCCAAGTCAGAGATCTCCTAGAGGTGGTTGTGTAAATACTTGTATATAGGTTAGGATAGGTTTCCTTGTTTTTCTTGTCTAATTTTTTTTGGTGTTGCTCATTTCCTGATAGTTTTTTTTGAACTTGAGAGTCTCCCCTTATGCCTGCTATGGTGGCCATACCTAGCTCTATGAACGGTTTTCCCTACTATCCACTCTTGCTTTGTTTTATAGGTAAGCCTTCATTCCCTATTACTAATCTCTGAAAGAATATATCATTTGTTTCCTCTCTTAAACTTTGGACTAATCTAGGATGGTGTCCCTATTTGAATTTCCTACGCTTATCATGGAACAAACATAAACATGCCTTAAAGGTTTCCAAAGAATTGTGTGGCGATCACTAGGAAGGCTGAATAAGTGAAAAATCTAAAGTCTTCTCCAATGACCACTGTGATTTCCAAACCCATAGTGAGCTTTTAATGCTTACACGGTTGAATAAAAGAAAAGAAAAGTATTGAAAAGAAATATCAAAAGAGAAAGAATAGAAAACGTAAAGTTGGGAACCGTATGGGTGTACGAATATCTCTACCATGGCTATGGAGGCTTGGATGGTAGTAGAGAAATTTTCGTAGGGTCACAACGATAACTCCGTCGGGGCTATGGACGCCTGACAGGAAGTAGAGCAATGTCCAAGTTACTTTTGGGGTCAGACGAACTATGTAGCTTGTCCTCCCGATCAATAATTATCGACATGATCTCTGAGGAAAATAAATGAACCCACCATGCACATACTCCCATGATGGTGTCGTGGCATGATACAATCTTGCCTTCCTTAACTTGTTCTTAGTTCAACCTTGGAAATCAACTTCTGGTCTGCGAAACCAGAGATCATGGGTTTAGAATGAATATTTATCTTTAGAACATGGGGAGCGTTCTCCCAATGGAGTTGCCATTTGTTGTCCCTATAGCACAGATGCCCCATTCGAAATGAGGACCCTCTCTTTCCTTTTGCCTTGCTAGGTCCTTTTTACTGTCGCCTCATTTTGCATGCCCCCATTTTGGTTTCCTTGACAGTCAACACATTCTTCAAAGTCTGATTTTAGGTTGACCATATTTTTCCCCTTAGAAAGTTGCTAAGTATTAAGCCCTTTCAAATTTTCTTTGCCAATTTGCCTTTCTGGCATCCGTAGGACCCTCCAAGCCAGGAGCATCGGGTTTCCCCTGTTGGGTTTCCCTTTCCGAGTTTCCCTTGTGGCTTTGATGATCTGAACGGTCGACGGTCGGTGTCCTCCCAAACCTCGGACCCCAGTGCTTCCTTGGTCATTTGCATCACTTGTCAAAAATTGAAATGGATATGCTCTGACGTCCTTGCGATCCTCGGGCTCTGCTCCTCCCATCTCCATCCTTGAAATTTAAACTCACCTACATCAATCGCCGCCATACCAACATTCATTAAGGGGTTTTAATTGCACTTAGGGGCCATTTAAACGAGTTTCAACATGTCATTTTCACATGTCAGGAAGAACTAAAGAGCATAGTGTGACCCCAACAATCTCTGCCTCTGTGCCTAGGCTTCAACTTTGTTGTTCTTGAAGGATTCAACATTCTTCTTCTTCGGGCCCCCGAGGTAGGATCGCTGTCCGATTGTCATTTCATTTTCTAAGCTCGGTAAATCAAAACTAAGTAACAAGGGGAAAGGAGTAGGAATTTGGTAGAATAGCGTCTCATCCTAGAAGCCCACAAGTTTGAAGATCGAAAAGAAACCCGTCGGAGGTTCAAATCAAAAAATCAGAACGCAGTGATCCCGTCATTGTTCTTCGGGGCAGGTGACTACACCTTTCGGGCCTGAGCCTCTCTCCGGCCAAGAAATTAACTTAGCTGAAATCAGTCTAATGGCGAAGCTCCTCCCAAGTTCCGTACCCCAGAGTTCCTTGTCCATTTTTCCATTTCTCAATGGCAGCTTTGTTACATCCTCTTGGACCTCGGGCTTGCAAAATCTGCTTGAAAATCATGGAAAAAAATTGAACTTTGAGGTTGCCTTTGGGCCTCGGTCTTCAAACTTCTGTGCTTGGGCCATCATCATTGGTCTATCATTCCACACAACCACCGCGAGACATCTTCCCAGCTCTTAGACCCCGATCACCCTTCCATTTTGTAGGTTTTAAACAAAGAAATGATAAGTCCAAACCTCGCTCGGACTCTGGGGTCTGGACTTCCATCCCGAATGGCTCAACCTGTCCACCTTTTCGGACACTGGGCTTCGAACCTTGATTCAACTCCAAAATCTTGGAGAAATTGATGAACCCACCTCGCGTCTGATTCACCAAGAAGCCCATCTTAGACTTCCATTCACACTTTTCCATTCCACATTGCTATCCGTAAATGGCTTCTCGAACCCTACAGCCTGAACTCCGCCTCTAGAATGCCATTTTCCCAACATTATTCCAAATAGCTGACCCTTGACAAATTTCTTGCAGCTCAGGCCCGAACGCCTAAATAATGACTCAAATGACCTCCAAATTGAAACAGATTTCAACCCATGTGCTTAAAATTGACCTTCTCCCACATGAACCCTTTGTTAAGAAAATACAAGACTAGGGGAATTCATTCGGGACTCCTTGCCCTGTTTTCCATTTCAAAATAACATTCTAGTAGGAGAAGTTTGACCCCTGGGGCTCGGGTCACCCATTTGCCTTCCAGTGTTATTTTAATCAAGTGTTAGACTTTTCTTAAATGGAAATTGTGGGTCTAACATTGATTTGTAGGAGTTTGTCTGAGGCTGCATCCTCATGTTTAATTTTGCTAACTCCCATCTCTCTATGTAGGATTTATGGAATCTTGTGTAGAAGCCTCTAGGGCAGCCAAGGACAAAGGGAAAAGAACTACTAAAGCTCCTCAAGGAAAGGGGGATAAAGACCAGATGAGGTACCACTTTCAGGGAGTGCCATTACACTCCAAAGTTACAATTAGATGGAGGGATATCACAGACACTAATATCGGGCATGCCAATATTGATAACTTCACACAAAGAGTCGGGATAGAGCCAAAGACTGAGAATGACAAGCTGATCAGGAGCAACAAACTGGCTAAGGTTGTAGGTTTCCCTCTCACCTTGATTGCCCCTGAGCTGGTAATGGCTTGCAGGAAGGCGTACCAACTTGAAACAAGGACAATTATGGACATAGACGACAACATGTTGGCTGATTTGTCCCCTCTAGGGATAACAAAAACCTTCCACATACTCGTCTTCAAAAGCATGGAGACCCCAACTATTTGAGAGTGCAAGGCATTATGGGATGAGGATCCTTTGAGATGAAAGAAGCTGATCAACCAGTATTGGTTGAAGGAGAGGTGGGGCAGTGCTGCCAAGGTTCCTTAGGAGTTATACCATAGTGACTTCTTTGAGGACTACCATGATCTAGTTACCCTGCTAAGAAGAATAATGGGCCTTCCTACTGCGGCCTTCTTCCAAAAATGGATGTTTTATTTCGTTGAACAAATTCTCTGTGGAGAGGACACCACATTCTATTGAGGAGATATAATCAATAATTGCTTCCATGAGAAATTCATCAATATGAAGAAAACCTCTAGATTTTACATGAAATCCTACTTGGTATATTCGCTTGCCGATCGACGATATTATAGTGGATTGTCTGTAATGCCCAATGAGATGCCAAGAAGAGAGCTCAAACCATATGACAAGTACCCTCTGTTGTAGTACATAAATTTCAAGAGGGATTACTATAGCGTAAATGATGGATTTATCGCCTACATCCGACTGCTTGGAGGTGATTTTGAGAGAAGAGTCTTTCACAGTGCTAGGGCCCTCCTCAAACATTATGCCTTCCTATTCATCCAGTACCCCATGTTCACCTACATTCGTGCCCATGGATTCTATGAAAGGCCGAATAAGCCATCTTAGTACCCTAATGAATAGATCATACTATTGGAACTATCTTGGCAACTACGACATATACACAACGTTCTAAGCAGTAAGAATCTGGTTGGGATCCCTTATCCCCTCACACTCGGCCAAGGAATGTATGAAATTCATACTTCCCTATGTGCAAGAAATTTAGAGAAGGAGCTGGCTGAGTACCACTTCAGGCCACATACAACTAGATAGCATATGGACCCATACAACCACATTAGGAAGGTAATTGGATAGGAATATGCCCACCTCCACCATATAGAGGATTTCTGGGCCAATTGCAAAGATGATTTTGAAGTGTGGGTAAGGCATTATATTTGTATGAATGCGTACTTTGCAAAAAGGGTAAACATCTTTCTAGTGCTAGATCAACTAGAAGAGGAGGAGAGCACCGTGATTGACCCAAGATAGAGTGCTATTGCAAATTTTCCATTGCCTTTAATTGATTGGAACAAGCAAGAGGTTGATGACCTCGACATTCTTACCAAGCCCGTTGAGGCTCGAACAAAGGCATGGTTCGATGGGCAGGTCACTCATCTGAAGCGACAAGGAGTCACCTTGAAATTCAAGCGGCTCGAGAGTGAACTCTATGGTTCTGATGGTGCGGAAACTGCTACTACAACTGGAGAAAAATCTAAGTCCCCATCGTCTACTTGGTCAAAAAAGAGAAAGGAGGTTGACGAGAAGCAACCCAACCCAAAAGTGTATGCTACAAAGAGTGAATCTCCCAAAAATCATAGAAGAACGAGCAACGTCACTAAAATTCCAGTAATACTGGAAGACCTATTCCATGAGGGAGAGGATATGAAGGCTGATCTATGAGGATCTCGACCTACTTCATCTACTGCTGCCACCGCTGCTTTTATTGCTACCACCCTGCCTATCCCGCACACAATATTTGCATCCTCTCTGCTTGCATTGGAAATCACTGTTCACCTCACCTCTAATTCTCCCATCGTGTAGGTTATATCGACGGATTCATCCTCTACTACTACCTCACTGATTTCTTTGTCCTCCATGTCTCCTTCCTTTCCTCTTCCAATTGCCGCCACTAATACTGTAATACCTGCCCTTGCTCTTCTAGAGTCCTTCGTGAAATACATGCAAAATGTGCTGTCTAAACTTTCGGGGATGTTTGCAAATCCAATGGTGCAGGCTGCAATTGCTCAAGCAATGGTTAACACCTCGGTTCCTCCTCCTACTGAGCCACCTAGTATGGAGGCTACGATGCAAATTTATGATGAGCTGGAATGAAAAAAACTAAAGGCAACTAAGAGATTGGAAGAGGAGGAATTTGAGTATCATGAGCACCGAATATATGAACATCGGGTGATTGATGAAGTTGCCTACGAGCTTCTAGTGATGACAGTAATGATCGGGGTATGAAAATAATTCAAGAAACAACTGACCTAGACCTTGACACCAAATGGGCCAAGCAAATCAAGACGATTGAAGACAAAGAGGCTAAAAGACAACCTATGGCTAAAGAAAGAGTTGCTGCTCTAAAAGCAGAGGGTGCTAAGTCTCTAGTGGAGGGGCATGACCGTACCCCTGAGCATGGTGAAGAAAGGTCCTCCCATGAAGATAGACAAGAAGATAAGCCTGAGGAATGCGGGCATGATCAGGATGAGGAGGAAAATGATGTTGAAAGGGGGGACCACCCTAATAAATAACTACCCACCTAATCATACATCAAGCACACGGTGTTCATTCAGGACTCCGATGAAGAAAGGGATGATACAAGAATTGAGCAGGAGGCCCTCAATGAAAAGGCCATTGAACTCAGGGTAGAGGAAAGAAAATGTCAACATGAATCACCCAAGAAAGGGTCCCCAATGCCTGATTGGTTGGAAAGGTAGCTGGAAAAATGAACTCCCGCTTAGAAGGACCCAAAAGAAAGACTAGAGGCAATATTGGCTAGAGCTCAGATTGGTACCAAGAGAGAGAAAAAGCCTAGAATTAGATCAAAGGTAACAATGGATGCCTCTAGGTCCAGAGAAGTGCAAATAGCTACGTCAGTGGTTGGAGAACAAGGAATAAGCTACAACGTTTCCACCATCGAATTGGGAGTTGCCACCAGAGAGAAAAATGTTGACCATCTCCAAGAATCAGTCACCACAGTGGTGCACCTCATTGAGTAGGATAAAGTTTCGAAGGAGGAGCTTAAGGCACAGGTGGCTGATGTGATGACCTATATCCAACAAAGGTCATCCATAGAGGAACAACCAACCACATCCTTGACCCTATCACAGTTACTATCTGAAGAACAAATTAACAAGTTGGAGAAAAGAAAGAACTTGGAAAAGACCATGGAAAACTAGTTCTGAGAGGTCTTGGATATTGGGAATACAGGTATCAATATGGCTATTCGAACAACGAACAAGTTCTTGGAAGTACAAACGTCTCTTGAAGGTATGAGGAAAATCTGCATTGAGTTCCAAAAGAAGTATGGGGCTGCTTATCCAAAGATCGAGGCTATCCTTAGGCTACCAAGCGAGAATTGGGAAAAAGAATTCAACTTCAAGGATGATGACCATTGGTTGATGGATGTTTGGAAATGAGACTTGGATCACTAGAAAGAAAGGCTAGAATAGGTTCATGAGTGAGTAACTCCAGATGTTGAATGGGCCAAGGAGGCTAGAGGGGATTGCTTCTGATACTTGAAGTTGATGACGGGGTATGAAGTGCCCGCTGTTAGGATCAATCCGGAAAGTATAAAGCCTCACTTCCGAAAGATGATGGAAGATGGGATGTCAGTAGAGATTACTGGATATTTTATAAGCTTTGCTACTTGAGATTTCACCCATTTTGAACCATTCAGAGACCACGTTGCCAAGTATCAGGACGACTGGGAAAATATTATTAACAATTCCAAAGAATGGAGGTACCAAGTGCTGAAATATGACATCATTGAGGTCGACGAGTTCCGACCAGTGATCTTGAGGTTGATGGAGTATGCAACTTCAAAGAAGAAGGAAGGAAACCCTGTTATTAATGAAGAATTTCTAAAGGAGTAGCTATAGCAAAGAGCAATCAGAGAAAAAAATGAAAATGCTACAGTGCTACCACTAGAATATAAAACAGGGATATGGACAAAGTGTAATTTAAAATTGTAAAATATTTGGGGGTAGGTGAAACCCTAGTGTAAAGTGAATCTTGGCCACACAATGTGATTAAATCTTGGACACTCATTTTCCTTTTTGGAAACTATAAACCACCCAGGGAAGGGTCTCCGATGCCCGACTGGTTGGAAAGGCAGCTGGAAAAATGGACTCTCACTCCGAAGGACTTGAAAGCAAGACTTGAGTTAATATTGGCTAGAGCTCAAATTGGTACCAAGAGAGAGAAAAAGCCTAGAATTAGATCAAAGGTAACAATGGATGCCTCTAGGTCCAGAGCAGTGCAAATAGCTATGTCAATGGTCGGAGAACAAGAAATAAGCTACAATGTTTCGACCATTAACTTGCGAGTGGCCACCAGAGAGAAAAAGGTTGACCATCTCTAGGAATCAGTCGCTACATTGGTGCACGTCATCCAACAGGATAAAGTTTCGAAGGAGGAGCTTAAGGCACAGGTGGCTGATTTGACAACCTATATCCAACAATGGTCATCCATGGAGGAAAATACAACCACATCCTCGGCCCCACCATAGTTTCTGTCTGAAGAAAAGATTAACAATTTGGAGAAAAGAAAGAACTTGGACAAGACCACATAAAACTGGTTCTGGCAGGTCTTGGATATTGGGAATACAGGTACCAATCTGGTTGTCCCAAAAATGAACAAGTTCTTGGAAGTAAAAATGTCTCTTGAAGGTATGAGGTGAATTTGCATTGAGTTCCCAAAGAAGTATGGGGCTGCTTATCCAAAGATCGAGGCTATCCTTAGGCTGCCAAGTGAGATTTAGGAAAAGGAATTCGCCTTCAAGGACGATGACTATTGGTTGATGGATGTGTTGAAACGAGACTTCGATCACCATAAAGAAAGGCTAGAACAGGTGCTTGAGCAAGTAACTCCGGATGTTGAATGGGCCAAGGAGGCTAGAGGGGATTGCTTCTGATACCTGAAGCTGATGATGGGGTATGAAGTTCCCACTGTCAAGATCAATCCAGAAAGTATAAAGCCTCACTTCTAGAAGAGGATGGAAGATGGGATGTCAGCCGAGATTACTACAGATTTTATAAGCTTTTCTGCCAGAGATTTTGCCCAGTCTATACTATTCAGAGACCACGTTTCCAAGTATGAGGAGGACTGGGAAAAGCTCGCTAACAATTCCAAAGAATGGAGCTACCAAGTGCTGAAATTTGACATCATTGAGGTTGACAAGTTTTGACCAATGATCTTGAGGTTCATGGAGTATGTAGCTTTGAAGAAGCAGGAAGGAAACCCTGTTATTGATGAATAACTTCTAAAGAAGTAGCTGCAGCAAAGAGCAATCAACAAAAAGATGAAAAATGCTATAATGTTTGCCACTAGAAGACAAAACAGGGATATGGAGAAAGTGTAATTTAAAATTGTAAAATATTTGGGGGTAGGTGAAACCCTAGTGTAAAGTGAATCTTGGCCACACAATGAGATTAAATATTGGCCACTCATTTTTCTTTTTGAAAACTATAAGTAGGGGTCTCTTCCTCTCATTTTGAGAGAGTTGAGTTGTTTTAAAGACATGCTACAAAAATTACAATAGAAATACATTGATTTTGGTGCATTTCTAGATTTCTTCTCATGTTTCATGATTCTCCTCCCATAA
The DNA here is from genome assembly GCA_007115665.2 of Sequoiadendron giganteum. NCBI lineage: Eukaryota > Viridiplantae > Streptophyta > Pinopsida > Cupressales > Cupressaceae > Sequoiadendron > Sequoiadendron giganteum. The sequence goes on from CM021104.1 coordinate 446,617,936, forward strand.
GTTAAAGATTTAGTTAGATTTACTTTGTTGTTCTAGTTTCCTTTCAGTCAACTTTGGTAAATTTAGTGATGTTCTTGATTGTGGAGATTTTTCTGCTGTATTGATGCTTTTCTCGTCCATATTTTTGGTCATTTGATGTTGGTAGATGGCTGTACAAAGTTAGTCTAGACTTTGATTTTAAAGCTGCCTCTAAAACTTTATCTTTGTTCATGCATGTGTGTGGTGAATGAATGATAAGAACATCTACAATCCTTAGAAGATAGCATAGGCTTCATGATATTGTGAAATTTTTGGTTAAGTGAAATTTCTGGTACAGTCCATAGTAGAAGCCTCCATGATCAATGTTTATCGGTAGTTGCAGGTCCAGGAACCCTCTCTCTTCTGTGCTCTTTTCCCTTTTTTTAATAAATAACCTATGCTAAGGTTCATTGCACATTGTAAATCTAAATTCAATGATAAAATGGAGTTGAAGACTGCTGTTTGAACCTACAGTGAGCGCACACAAAATTCTTCCATCTTAAAACTCCATTCATAGATTCGATCCCCTTTCCAGCTTAACTTGCGTAAGCTCGCCTTGTGATTCCAAAAAATCACATAAAACAATTGAGATATTCCAAGCACTGTCAAGACCTGACATTATAGACCTTGGGATAATATTCTGCAATTTGATTATGGAAGATTGTATTTAAAGAGAGGTGATGCAGCTATGCATTACCCGTGTTGAGAAATGCATAAAAAAAATCAACAAGCACTACCATACCACGAGAGGTCTCGTGGGGCTCGGAGGTGGTATGATGAAGATAGATGATGGGTTGACAAGGGCTTACTGCCATATCACGGTGACTGCTTTGACTCGGTGAGGTAGCGCGGTAGGAGATGTTTGTCACTTTGGTTGACCAGTCTGACTTGAATGGAAGCAGCGAACAAATAGAGAGGCGATGCGTGGCAAGTAATCAACATCTTGTTGGTTGAAGTCTAGAGCGATGAAAGCAATAATTGCAAGACGTGTTTAAGTTGATGACAAAATTCGATTAAGGAAAGGAGAGTTAATGCCTAGGTGGCCCGATGTGTGTTTTTAGGGTAGATCGCTCAGATGATCAGATTACTTGATTGGGTGAATGATCCATAACTAAGGCTTACAATTGGTCAGCTTGATTAATGCAATATAAGACTTGTATAGTCGATTACATTGATATACGTCAATGGAGGGTGATGGTGAAGTTAAGTGAAAAAGAGACAGAGAAGTTAGTTGTATTCATTATATATTGAAAGAAGTATTATAACAATGAGTGCATGAAAAATTAAATCTGCTACTATGACCTAACTATAAGAGAGTGAGGACTATAATATTTGTATGTAATTTATTTTAATGTAATACAAAGTGTCTTCTCTTGCTGTGGTGGGGTTTTTTCGGAAAGGGTTTTCCCATGTAAATTTGGTGTTATTTGTGATTGCTTCTTTATGTTACTCTAGCTACTCTGTATGTGTTCATCTCAATTGTTTTAAGAAGCTTTAAAATTGGTCTTTGCATTTCTCCTCTATTGTATTAGCATTATGAAAGTGATTCTGCACCTCTTTTTTCCTTTCAAGTGGTATCAGAGCTTGTCCAGTTGTCTTATCCTTGTTAGTAAGGCTGGTTTTTTGTGCTAATACTATTCTAGTGGGAGTATTGAAAAGTTAGAACCTAGTTTTGTTTGAGATGGCTAGTACATCAGGTAGAGTAGAGATTGAAAAATTCAATGGTGGCAAATTTGAGTTATGGAAAATCAAAATGGAAGAGTTGCTTGTGTCTGGAACTATGCCACAAAGTATGAAGCAAGAAGATTGGGACCTTGCAGATAGAAAAGCGAGAGGCCTGATAAGACTTAGTCTAGCTGATTCTATCCTCCTGAACGTCCATGAGGAGAAGTCTATAGCTTCATTATGGAAGAAGCTTGGTGATATTTATCAGGGAAAGTCTTTGGTAAATACGTTATTCCTGAGGAAGAAGTCGTACTCCTTGAAGATGGAAGAAGGTGCATCTTATGCAGACCATCTGAACTCATTTAATATGAGTGTTTCTTAGTTGGTGTCTATGGGTGTAAAGATTGAGGAGGAGGATCATTGCATGCTCCTGTTATGTTGGTTACTTGACACTTGGGATCATCTTGTAATTGCTATTGGAAGTACGACCACTACTTTCAAGATGGAAGACATTGTTGCCTCACTACTATCTGAAGAGATGTAGATAAAGTCTTCAGAGATGGACAAAGAGGCCCTTGCTGTTTGAGGTAGTTTGGAGGAGAAAGGAAAAAACAAGGACAAGAAGTCCAAATCTAAATCTATGGGGAGATCGAAGTCTCCTCGTAAAAATTCCAAGGTGAAATGCTAGAACTATGTGAAGCCTAGTCATATCTGAAAGGATTGTAAGGAGAAGAAGAAGAAGAGTAACACTTCAGACAATGAATCTTCTCAAAGTGATGTAGATGCCTTCATTACAGCCTTGGAAACTCAAGCATCAAATGGTGTCTGGTTGGTTGACTCGGGTGCATCCTTTCACATGACGTCTCATAGAGAATGGTTCACTAAGTACGATAAGTATGATGGCAGAAAGGTGTACCTGGTGAGTGATTCAACATTAGATATTGTTGGCCGTGGAAGAGTCAAAATACAATTCCCTGATGGTAGAATCAAAGGGATTTGTGGCGTACTACGCATACCAGGTTTGGCTCGTAACTTACGTTCTGTCAGTAAGATGAATGATGCTGGTGTAGAAGATTCTTTCTCAAGTAAAGGATGTAAGATGGCTAGAGGTAAAATGGTGCTGGCTAAAGGTGTATGTGTTGGCACTCTGTACAAGCTGGATGCATGTCCTGTTCAATGCAACAACGCCTCTGTAAATTCAAGCAAATCAATTCCTATAGAGGAAGATGAAGATGCTTGTCTGGCTGCAAATTATTTGGAGGTGAAACTCCCAATAGAGAAGACCATGTTGTGGCATCATAGACTTGGTCACATAGGTGTGAAAGGTTTAAAAATCTTGAAAAATAAAAATCTTGTTGAAGGGCTTGATGATTGTAACCTTGAGTTCAATTTTTGTGAACATTGTATTTATGGAAAGCAACACCGTGTTTCATTTTATTCAAGTCTTCATAAATATTCTCATGTACTGGATTATGTTCATTATGATGTATTTGGTCCAGTTAATTTTCCTTCGTTATCGAAGTCTAGATATTATGTTTCTTTTATTGATGACTATTCAAGAAGGAAATTTATATACTTTCTTAAGAGTAAATCAGAAGTGTTCAGTTAGTTTAAATAATTTAAAACATTGGTAGAGAATCATATTGGAATGAAAATGAAATGCTTGAGGACGGATAATGGCTGTGAGTTTTGTTCTATAAAATTTGAAAGGTACTACATAGACCATGGGATTAAAAGGCATAAAACTACACCTTATACTCCACAACAGAATGGAGTTGCTGAAAGGTTAAACAAAATGTTAATAGAAAGAGCTAGAAGTATGTTGAGCAGTGCTAGTCTAGAGAAGAAGTTCTAGGCTGAGGCTGTGACTATGACATGTTACCTGGTAAATCATTCACCTTATTCTGCTCTAGTTGAAAAGACACCTTTGGAAGCGTGGTCTGGTAAGAAGCCCTCTCTTAGACATATTCATGTCTTTGGCTGTGAGGCATATGCATATGTGCCTAATGAAAAAAGATCAAAGTTGGAGAACAAGGCTGTTAAATGTATCTTCATTGGCTATGGCATTGGTGTAAAGGGATAGAAGCTTTGGAATCCTGATACTGAGAAGGTTCTGTATAGCAGAAGTGTAATATTTCGTGAGTTGAAACCTTCGATAGCTAATCCACAACTAGAGATAGATAAAAGAGAAAAGAAGAATGATGTAGTTTAGATTCCTCAAACTCTAGAAAAAGAAGAATTACATGGTTACCTGAATATGAGGAGAGTTCAAGAAAATCTTAGAGTTCTAAAGATGAATAACCACAACCTCAGCCAGTAAGAAGGTCTACATGTGAAAAATAACAACCTGATAGGTATGGTTTCTCTATGTTAGATTCAAACTGTGCCTATGCTTTGATTACTAGCACTGATGAGCCTAGGACTATAAAAGAAGCTATTAGCATGTTTGATTCAAATTCCTTGTTGGAAGCCATGGATGAAGAAATGGAATCATTGAAGAAAAATGAAACCTAGGATTTGGTACCTTTGCCTGAAGGGCGAAAGGATTTTGGCTGTAAATGGGTATTTAAGAAGAAGACTAGTCTAGATGGCAGTGTAGAAAAGTATAAGGCAAGGTTGGTTGCAAAAGGTTTTTCCCAGATAGAGGGAATTGATTATGGAGAAATTTTTTCCCTTGTAGAAAAGCCTACATCTATCAGATTTTTGTTGTCATTGGAAATAACATATGACTTAGAGATTGAGTAGATGGATGTGAAGACAACGTTTCTCCTAGAGAGTTGGAAGAAGAAATTTACATGGCCTAGCCTGAGCACTTCGTTGAAAAAGGTAAACAAAGTTTGGTCTACAAATTAAATAAATCTCTGTATGGTTTGAAGCAGTCTCCTAGAATGTGTTACCAAAAATTTGACACTTTTATGTTGTCTATGGGATTTGTGAGATCAAAATCTGATCATTATGTTTATTATAAATCTAAAAATGATTGTGTGCTTATTATTATTACCCTGTACGTGGATGATATGTTGTTCATAGGAAATAGTAAGTCTATGATTTTTGATCTTAAATCTCGATTGTCTGTAAAATTTGAAATGAAAGATTTGGGTGCAACAAGGTATATTCTTGGGATCAGAATAACCAGGGAAAAAATGAGTAGAAAGATTTGGGTTAGCTAGAGCGAGTATGTTAACACTGTTCTAGAGAGATTTGGTATGAATGATTGCAAGTAGCTAGTGGTTCCAATTATGTAGGGAACAAAACTATTTGTTGAAGACTATCCTAAATCTGCTACTCAGATGGAGGACATGACCAAGGTTCCTTATGAAAGTGTTGTTGGCAGTCTAATGTACACAATGGTCTGTACAAGACCAGACATTGCCTAAGCAGTGGGAGTTCTCAACCGTTTTATGGAAAATATAGGAAGACCACATTGGGATTCTATGAAGAGAGTGCTCAAATATTTGAATTGGACTTCAGAATATGCTCTGTGTTACCATGGCAGTTTGGTTGCATCACAGAGAACACTCAAAATTTGTGAATATGTGGATTCTGATTGGGGAGGGGACATTTACAACAGAAGATCCACCGATGGATACACTTTCATGTTAAATGGTGGTGCAGTCAGTTGGATGAGCAAGCGACAAGTTGTAGTCACTTTATCCACTACAGAGGCTAAATACATGACAACAACACATGCCTGCAAAGAAGTAGTTTGGCTGAGTTGATTGTGCTCTGATATTAGTTTTAATGTAGGAAAGATTACAATTTGTTGTGATAGTTATAGTGCCATTTGTTTGGAAAAGAGCCCAACTTTCCATCTGTTTAGAAAAGGTTGCCACTTTGAATAATGTTGCAGATGTGTTAATGAAGGTAGTGAGCACTGACAAGTTCAGATGGTGTACAGATTCAATGGGCCTTGGGGCCTATGCTCGTTAGTAAATTTTTTGAAGTCTAGAGGAAGCCAAGAAGTCTTCATCAAGTGGGATCTTGTTGGGAACAAGTGCCTCAACTTTTGGTTTGAACCTCTAAAAAGAGAGTGAATTTATCACCATTCTCAGCCCTTACCACTCTACCGCTGAGAGTCTTTCATAGATGTGTGATCTGGTGGTTTACTGCTTTACTGCGGGCCTTTGTTGGTTTGTCCATGGTTGGGCGGTGTTACCACCATACCACGGAGTCTCCATCTTAGGCTGGAGGTAGCACGGTTAACAACCATGGTTAGTGTGAAGTCTTACCTCCCTACCACAAAGGTTGTTCGTTAGTGGAATGGTGGCAGTAGTGGTCATCAATAGTTAGCGAAGGCCGCTTATCACCACACTGCGATGGCCTCTTGGCCATGTCTGGTGGGGCAGTAAGCCTTGGCGGTTAGAGATAATGGTTACCTCCTTACCTCAGAGGTCTTGTAGTTGGGGTGCAGTAGCACGGTGGAGCTCGACGGTCAGCATAAGCGGTTATCGCCATACCACAAGAGGCTTTTCTTAGCCTCGTGGTTGGGCGGTGGCACTCCCATACCATGGAAGATCATTCTGAGCTCGGCGGTGACACAATATTATGCGATGGGCTGGCAGAAAAGCCACTACCTCAGTACCACAATGGTGTTAGAAGAGATCTGTGGTTTGGCGATGGCACTGCCATATCGTGAGAGGTCTCTTAGGGCTCGACAGTGGCGTGGTGAAGATAGCTGATGGGTTGACAAGGGCTTACTACCATATCATGGTGACTGCTTTGACTTAGAAAGATAGCGCAGTAAGAGATGTTTGTAACTTGGGTTGGCCGGTTTGACTTGACTGGAAGCGGAAAACAAGTAGAGAGGTGATGTGTGGAAAGTAATCAACATCTGATTGGTCGAAGTCTAGAGTGGTGAAAGCAGTAATTGCAAGACGTGTTTTGTTTGATGATAGGATCTGATTAAGGCAAGGAGAGTTAGTGCCTGGGCGGCCCAATGCTTGTTTGCAGGGCAGATCGGTCACAAGATCGGACTGGTTGATTGGGTGAACAATGCATAACTAAGGCTTGCAATTGGTCGACATGATGAATGCGATGTAAGACTTGTATAGTCAATTACATTGATATAAGCCAATGAAGGGTGATAGTGAAGTTAAGTAAAAAAGAGACAGATAAGTTAGTTGTATTCATTGTATACCGAAAGAAGTACTGTAACAATGAGTGCATGAAAACTTAAGTCTGCTGCTGTGAGCTAACTAGCAGAGAGTGAGGACTGTGAGCTTTGTATGTAATTTATTTTACTGTAATACAAAGTGTCTTCTCTTGGTGTGGTGGATTTTTTCCCAAAAGGGTTTACCCACGTAAATCTGGTGTTATCTGTGATTGCTTATTTATGTTACTCTAGCTACTCTGTATGTGTTCATCTCAATTATTTTAAGAAGCTTTAAAATTGGTCTTTGCACTTCTCCTCTGTTGTATTAGTGTTAGGAAAGCGATTTTGCACTTCTATTTTCCTTTCAACATTAAACGATTGCTGATGTTCATTGTTGTATATGCTACTATTGTTAATATGTTATTAAGTATTGAGTTGAGTGATGAATAACTGAGTACATTTTTAAGTTTTAAAATGATTAAAATATGAAATTATTAATAATATGTTAATTTAGCCATACAAACCTATGATTCCATCAAAGCATTTTAATTAATTGTTTGAATTAAACCAGAGACAAAATCATACATTCAACCAAAATGATTAAAGACCGATAGAAGTTTCCTTGATCATTTTATTAATAATTCATATGAAAAAATACAGGAGGAGGGAATCTGTACTAGAATATGCATTTTCTCATTCAAATTCCATCACTATTGTGAAACCATTATTCCTATTATAGAGTTGAATTCATTCCTAAGACTCAACACTAACTCTATTTCTTTGTGCTTGAATTACAAAATTCTATTACATGACTTCAAAATCTCTTTCAACCAAAGACCTGTGCAATTGGCCTTGAATTCCCTTTTATAAGAACAAGGGAGCAAACAAGCTTCATGCCAAATTACACATTTAGTCACATTTATATTTGACATACATTTGAATTTCAATTTCAAAATGTCCCCAAAGGCAGTTACATTTGCATTTCCAATTACGAGCGAGAATTTCATATGAGACAAAAACCATTTCCATTTGATGGTGAAGATTCTCCCACCTTGCAAAATTCTCCTTTAGTCGGTGCAAAGTAATCTTTTCCATGAGAAAACATTGCAGCCCATGTGCTTTAAAAACCTGTAGAAGAAAATGATAAAGTGAAAGAGAGAATAAAGCAAAGTAATTCCACACCTGCAATCCTTGTCACCACATTTGAAACTTAGAAAGTGCAATATTTGAATGTTGATATATCCAAGGCCTAATCTATACTCGTTTTAGGCCATGTATTGCACTTCCCTACTGAAATTTATTATTGCAGACCACCAACAAAAATTGATGTCACCCACTCCCACTTGCAACAATTTATATGTCCAATATGTCAATCTAGTTGGAATTCCATAATGTAAAATCCTCCTCTTTAGGCCAATCAAATCGCATGATATGGTTTTCCTTTTTTCTATATGGGCTATAATTAACTACCTCCTAATTTTCCTCTTTATCAAAATCGTCAAGGAAAGCCCTTGTATGCATGAGCCTATCCATACTATTCCTCAACATAACCAAATCCATTTCATCACATATTTTTTTGGCTTGGGAAGTTAATTCTTAAACTGCCTGGTCTTTCCACTCTTGTAGGGACTTAACTTCACCCTTCTCATTTAGAATGTCTAGAAGAAGACCAAAATTATAATCATCGAAATTCTTAACCAATTATCTAATCTTCATCTCTAAAGACTCAATGGCAATGAACCCTTGAGAACCAGTTGTATTTTTTTTAAATCTTAGGGTTACAAGTATCTTTGGAGGCTTATCTGCATCATGAGAGGATGCAATAGCCATATCCCTTAGAATTTGAGCCCTTGGAATCCATTTATCCATTAAAGGAATAACAATTTCTTTATCTCTATCAAGGTTCTTAATGGCATCAAACATCAAAGCATCATTGGAATTAATATTGATTAATACTTTCTCTAATCCCTTATTCAAGTTTTCAAGCATTGTTGTCACAATCGTCATATTATTCAAATGAACAAGATAATCCATCCTATCTTCATAAGTCTTTAGATTTTCCATTAGCTCCTCCTTAGCAACTTCCTCAAATTGAGGGGCATCTGATGATTCAGGAGTTGATTGTGCCATTTATACATCTTTAGATTCAATGGGGGTAGTCTCTTCATGATTTTGAAGAGGTGAAAGAATTGGGGTAGGAGGAGGAAATATTGTAGCATGTGAGGTATCAGGATGCAATTCTTGGAATTTCTATTTCCACAGATCCATTTGTGTTTTCCTTTGAGTGATCTTTTGTTGGCTCGAGTTGTACTCAACAACTACCTCATTATATTTGGTTCTAATCTATCCCTTTCCTCAGTTAATGACTCAATTATGGCTTTGGTGGATTGTGCCACATTAACATTCATGGTTTCTATCTCCAAGGTAGATGTATCTGAAACTCTTTTTATGATTAAGCCTCCTCTTACACCTAGGGTGGGTTCTGCAACTGCAAGATTTTTAGTGGTTGGGGCTAAAGCCCAAATAGCAAGAGTGTCCCACTGTTGACTAAAATTTGACCCATGTAAAGCCAATGGGACTTCTTCTTCACTATTAAAAATGGGGGCATCTTCTCTTCTCACAGTGTCAAAAGCAATTGTTGATTCTAGGTCCCATTCTGGGAGTAATAACACTGCACTCTTTCTCACCAATGCCTTGCCCTCTTTTGTAGAAATGTTCGAATACTTGGCCCTCATTTCATCTCAGACCTTGACTTCAGAAACCACTTGGGGATTATTGGGGCTCTCACTTCTCCTTGTTTGCACCATTATTGCATACTCATCCTTCATTTCTCTCCATACATATTTCTTGAAATCTCGTGTCTTGAAAAATTGATCATCTTCCATAAAGATTTCACAAGCTTGGAATCTGACATCCTTAGAGTTATTTATTCCACTTAGGTCAACTTTGCTCAACCTAAGGCTCAAATTTTGTGATATTGTTTCCCCTTGAGGAGATGACATCCCCTACACTATTTTATCATCATTTATAGAAATTTCATCATCCGACAACTCCTTTGTAGGATAGTTGTTGATGGGTTTTTTGGCACACTTTCTCAACAGAGGCAATGCGTAGGTGCGTTACCACTCTTGAAAGGAAATATTCAACAAGTTGGTGAAAATTACCCCAAGGTCTCTCGAGTGTCAGGTCATGACTTGCATAGAATATCTCAGTCGATGTTTGATGTGATATTGCTGGTAATCATAGGGAAAACTTACATAATTTAGGCTGGAAGGAAATTGGATCTGCAAATAGAGTTTTAAGATGGAAAGTTGTTGTACGTTTGCTATAGGTTCAAACAACATTCTTGAACTCCATTTCTGATTTAAGATTTGGCTTTACAATGTGAAATGAACCTTAGCATAGGTTACTTATTAAAAAAAATGAAAAAGGGTAGGGAAGACAAAAGGTTCCTGGATCTGCAACTACTAATGAAAAATGATCATGGAGGTCTCTACTATGGACAACTTCCTTAAAACAAAATTTCACTTTAACCATAAATTTCACAGTCTCATGAAATCTGCACTATCCTCTAAGGACTGCAAATGTTTTACCATTCATTCACTAGATATATGCATGAACAAAGATAAAGATTAAAGGAAGCTTCAAATTTAAGTCTAGACTAACTTTACACAACCATATACCAACAAAAAACAACCAAAAGTATGGACAAGGAAGGCATCTACACAACATAAATCTTCACAACCATGGAACAACATTAATAAATCTATAAAAGTTAATTGAAAGGAAATGGAACAACAAAGTAATTTAACTAAACCATCTAACTATTGGAGATGAATCATGAAACATGAGAAAAAACTCAGAAATCCACTAAAATCAATGGATTTCTATTAAAATTTCTGCAACATGTCATTACAAAAACTCAACTCTCTCTTGAAAATGAGGGGAGGTCCCCTCTTTATGGTGTCCCAAAATTAGAACATGTGGACAAAATTGATTCACATTTGTGTGGCCTTAATTCTTTGTAAGCTAGGGTTCTACCCACCCCACAATATATTACATTTTAAAATACAATTTTATCTTTTTCCCTATTTTGTCTTTAGTGGTAGCATTGTAGCGTTTTGTCTTCTTACCGATTTCCCTTTTGCTGCAGCTATTCTGCCAAAAATTCTTCATCAATAATAGGGTTGCCTTCTTTCTTCTTCAAAGCTACATATTCCATGAATTTTAGGATCACCTTCTAGAGCTTATCAACCTCTATGATGTCGTATCTTAGTAGTTTGTAACTCCATTCTTTAAATTTATAAACAAGATTCTCCCAATCTTCATCATACTTAGCAGCATGGTCCTTCAATAACTTGAACTGGGTGAAGGTTCAAGCAACAAAAATCATGAAATCTGTAATAATATCACTTGACATTCCATCTTCTATCCTCCTCTGAAAGTGAGGCTTTACTTTCTCTGGGTTGATCTGGACAACTGGCACATTGTACCCTGCCATTAGCTTCAAATACTGGCTACAGTCCAACCAAACTTCCTTGGCGCACTTGATATCTGGACCAAAATTTTTGAGCACCTACACCAGCCTTTCTTTTCAATTCTCAAAATGTCGCTTCTAGACATCCATAAGCCAGTGATCATCCTTTTTGAATGCAAATTCCTTCTCCCAAATTTTTCTCGACAGCTTGAGGATGGCCTCAATCTTTGGGTAGGTAGATTCATACTTCCTTGGGAAGTCGGTGCAAATTTTGTTCGTACCCTCAAGAGACTTCCGTATAACCATGAACTTGTTCGCTGCTCGAACAACACGTTTGATGCCCTTGTTTCCAATATCCAAGACCTACTGGAATCAACTTTCCATGGTCTTATCTAAGTTCTTTCTTCTCTCAAGCTTGTCTATTTTCTCTTTGGACAATAGTTGTGGCAGGGCCGAGGATGTGGTAGGTTGTTCTTCTATTGATGACCATTGCAAGATGTAAGCTGTTTGATCAAGCACCTGTGCTTTATCTTGTTGAATCATATGCACCACCGTGGTAACAGATTCCTAGAGGTGATCTACCTTCTGCTCCTTGGTGGTGACTCCCAAGTCAATGGTGGAGATATTATAACTTATTCCCTATTTCCCCACCATCGACGTAGCTACCTGCACCATTATGGATCCTAAGGCATCCATCATTACCTTTGATATGATTTTGGGCTTCTTCTCCTTTTTGATATGAAACTTCTTCCTTATTAACCCATACCATATTCTGTCCATCATGAGCTCTAACAACCCTAAAGAGAGGGTCATAGTTCACAAAAATTTCTTTGAGAAGATCAACATCTATGAACATGTTGGGTACAACTAGTTTACCCATGTCTAACCTCTAGGGGTTGCAGAAGGGGATATCAAAATTCCTATTTCCAAACCATTCCTAGAAAAGACTCCATTCAGAGTATGGTAGGGAAACATATTTATTTGTACAATAATAATCGATGATGCCAAATTTACTTCCAAGGCATAAGTACATAGGTTGTCCCTTTGATTTTTTAGAGGTTGAAGATACCAATTGTTCGATTAAGTCCCGTGACAGAGGTTTCATAGCAGGCTTCGACTGAAAAGATTGGTCTTTTGATGTGGATGCTTGACTTTGGGTGCCATAGTAACAGAGTTTATGAAAACTAGGGTTTACTACTCAACAAATTGCAATCTTACAACTAGGGTATGGGTTTATGCAAGGAAATAATAGGACTAAATAGGCTAATCATTCAAATTGAACGTCAAACCTTAAAATAAATGCAATGAAACTCGAAAACCTAATGAAAAAATGATAGAACGAGCATTTACAACAAATTTTTAAATAACTAAGAAGAAAGATAGCAATTTTACTTACTGGTTTTGCGGATGCTTGAAAACCCTAATTCTTGTTGTTGAATGAGATTGAAAATTTCAGCGAGAACTCCCTAGACGCGTTAAATACTTTAACAGTTTGCAATTATACTTTAAAGTAAGTTTTATGGCTTTAAATTATACCAATTGGAAATTTGGTAGCTTTGCATCATATCTTCCATTATGGTTCACTCACACAAATTAGAATAGTTGATATGGTTCATTTTCCCTCAATCTTGAACTTTGAATTGTAACCATTAGTCTCATAGTGAGATGACCCAACACATAGCTTAGATTCAATCAAATAATTTTGAAAATTTGACTACAAAGAACTATTGCCATGTGGATTTATATCCGTGTCACTTTGTGAGCTCCACCAACTCCACAAGTGTTGAAACTGTCTACGTGTCAACCTCCTTGCTTTCCCTCTGGGTTTAAAGTGTGTACATCTTACGACAATGGGAAGGCGGGGAATGAATGAGATTTATTTGTTAGAATTCATAGTAATCATTGATTTGAACACCTTTAGTCATCGATGCCTTCAAGAAGTGATAGGACCTACCAAAAGGGTGGCAAGTGTTGCCTGCCCGCTATCCTGCCAGCTCCTTAATTTGATTAATTTAATCTCGCGAGATGGAGGGGAACCACTAGAAAGCAGTCAATGGAACCTGCCAAGCATAACAAAGGATTTTAATAAGCACATGCACTTATTGCATGACTTAAAAGGGGTTGCCTGCCTAGGTTTATAACATGAACGATATTGAACGAATATTAAAACCAAAACTTAGGGAAAGAACAATAATTAAAGAATTTTACGACGTGCATAGGACAAGGAAAGACTTATAAGGATTCTATGGGTAGCAACAATGAACATTAGGCTCAAGGGGGCGGTGAGTAAACGAACAAAAAGGCATAAGATATCACTTAAGAGATCGGGAACAGGTAAAACCTGATCAACTTCAAATTAGATTATTAGAATGTAGGTAGAAGGAAAGGCCACTAATATCTTTAATTTGGAAAATAATATCGACCTATCTTTCTCTCCAGTATTGTATTCACTATCTTTTGACTCAAAATAATCAACAATTATTTATAAGTTATGGGAGTTGAACTATTAGCTTCTGTTCAAGGAATGGATTAATATTCCTTTCAGTTATTTATCAAAGATTGTGTGAATGGAAATGCAATAGGAATTTATAAGTAGTATGATAAGTGTTGTTCTTTAAAAATGATGCATAATCACATATCAAATTCAATACCATGGAATACAATATAAAATATAAAATATCACAATTTCATGGAATACAATATAAAATATAAAATATCATAATTTCATGGAATACAATATAAATATCATCAACTACAGTTTGGAATATGATTCATGAAGTGAAATGATTCACAATTTCATGGAATACAATATAAAATACCATCCACCGTTTGGAAAATGATTCATGAAGTGCAGTATAAATACCTAAAAGCTACTAATTCACTTCCATTTCCCAAATTGAGTCAGCATCCTAAAATTGGCATTCAACTTGAGATAAAGTAAAAGAGTCATCTTGATTCTAATTCTGACTCTAGTCTTCTGGTCTTCATTTTCTTTGGTCCGCATCTCAAATTCAACATTCATTGTGTCATTATCATTTGTCCCACTGCCAGTGCCAATGCCACTAATACTAGTGTTTGAAATTGGAGTGTTGCAAAACCCTCTTCTTTCATATGTGGACCTCCAGATTGTGAGTTCCCTTTCAAAAGGAATTTTTTTGACATTATACGTTGTTCCTTTCATCCTTAAGCAATTTTCCAAATTCTTGTCTAGTTTGTTTCTTAACTTTGATTTCAAAAATGCCAATGAATTGAAAACTCTCTCATCCTCCATTGACCCCGATATCATTGTTTGACATAAATCAACAAGTTTGAAATATTCAGATATCATACCACACAATATTTCACTCTAACCTAAGTTTTTCCAAACCTTTGTTATTGATCTCAACTTAGAGACCTTTTCCATGCCCATGGAATCATACTAGTCCATCATATTTGTTGCAAATTCCTACATTGTTGTCTAAGCTTATCTTGATTTAAAATTCCTTCTATTGTCTACTCAATGTATGTTACACTTTTTAAAAATTGTTTGATCAAGATATTTAATTTATCATAAAAATATTTTGGGCTATCTCGATCTACCCAAAATTGAGGATACACAATACCCATGGCTTCAAGTATTTCATGTCGAGGGAATCTTTCATAAATATTTGAGGAAAGAAATTTTGCACTTTCCTTGAAATTATTACTAAAAAATTTAACAATGTCATTAAAATCTACCTTTCTAATAGGCACTTCTCTGATAGAGCACCTAGAAGTCTTACAATGGTACATTGGTATCTCATATCCGTGTACAAAGATACAGGAGTTCCCGCTTGCATTAAACTGTAAATAGTTATTAGGCCTATTCAAATCAATAATTTTCTGCTAGCTGAAAAAAATTGGGCTTTCAAAAGTTAGATCTAGATATATATGATTGAGGGCCATGCATGTATGTCTACATAGTTTGGCATATTCATAAATATACATAGTTCTATCTTAGGATTTCTTCACAAGATTGTTCATTTCATCCAACATGGGGAGAAGACTAGCTAAAGTAAATATTGTCTCTATATCACTTAACCTATGTAAGAGGTTAGGAGCTTTGTCTACTGTGTTGTGATGCTTGTACATTACTCCAATCAAGGATTGATATTATGAAAGAACTCATTGCGCTAGTCCATGCAAGGAGATCCATCTTGTATCAACATCCTTGAGAAGCTTGTTTCTTGCTGTTATTCCCTCAGCAAAAAATTTAAATTTTGTGAAACATTTAGGACTTCAAAAAAATTATGTGTAGAGCTTGCTGACTAGATTATCAGCTTTTGATATTGTAGGAAACTTCCTTACAATTTTGAATGCTAAATTCATTTTGTGGGCCATGTAGTGAATGCCAAGCATGTTGTTGGAAATAAAAGGGCAAACAACTGAGAGGGGGGGTGAATCAATTATCACATAAATTATACATATTAAACTTATTCTCAAATCTGATAAATAAATATGAAAGAATAAACCATCACCACTTAAAAAACACACATAACACCAAGATTTTTGCATGGAAACCCTGTTAGGGGAAAAACCACGGTGGAGGTAAGTCCATAAATTTATACTCTGTTTAAATTATTATAAATGGGGAATGCACATGCATTTAGGTACACTGCCTAGAGCTCACCGCTCAAATACAAAAAGGCTTACTGCCCAAGGGAAGTCTCACTGTATTATAGTCACATTCAGATTACATCTGAAGATTTTGAACTAAGAAAATAGCATCTTCTAATGCCTGATTACAGTTCCAGTTAAGCACGTAGCACTTTCTTCTGCTCACTCTTCTTCACACTTTACTTCTTCCTTCAAAAGATTAGAACATTATTCACACGTAGCACACACACATCTCGCTCGCCATTTCTCTTAAATGGTATAAACAATCAATCATATATATCCGCAACTAAGGATAACATCAACTACATGTCGACCCAAAAAAATATGAAATGTGTACAAATTGTCGGCCCAAATTAATAAACAATTTATCAATGCGAACCAAACAATGTTGGCCAAAACAAAATGTCTCAAACATGAAACACTTTAAACAATTATGCCTCGAAGATCCACAACACACTACAATCACCCTGTCATCCGTTATCATTAAAAACATGAACTCATAGAAGAAAATCATCAATCATGACCACAAAAATCAATGCAAACCAACAACACAGATAGAGAACGATCTAGAAACATCCACAAGCATCATGAATCACCATAGAAGCATCCAGAACAACTCAAATTACTAGAATCATATCATCTTCTTTCAGGAACACCAACTAAAGCAACAAAACAACTGTCAGAACATAAATACTCATAACTTAATCAAATCTTCATGTGAACCTCTAAAAATTCATGCGAATAAACTAGATATACTTGTCAATAAACCCTTTAATCTACAACTTCTTATCATCAATATATTGAGGTAGCCATCATACTGAACTTCACTGCATCACCGACAACCTGCAACTTTTTTTATTACAATTTTCTCAATATCCTCGAGATATACAACCTTAAAGACATTAATGCCAATACTTTTGAAATCAATGACAACCAGAGATCAACAATATCCAAAATTCTCCCTCGTTGGCATTGATGGCAACACATGATGTGAAAAACACCATCAACAATACTTTCTCTTAGCACTTTCTCCCTCTTATATTTTTACTCTTTTCTCCATAACTCTTTTCCCCCTTTGACATCAATGACAAAGTTACACATTATCTTTCTCCACACAAGCTCTGGACCACATTTTTGAACATCTGACTACTCCCCCTGAGTAGCAACCATGACAACATCAATCCAAATCACAAGATATGACTATGAAATACATAGACTGATGCAAGTCAATGCATCTTAATTTTGATTAGGAGGGGTAATCACCCCTAGGTTCCCTCTGAGATAGTCAAAATTATCCTTAGGGAAGCGATTGGTAAAGATATCTACAATCTATTCCTTAGTGGACACATACTCCAATCTGACTTCCTTTTCACTCACCTTTTCTCTCAAAAAGTGAAACTTGATAGATATATGCTTGGTTTTTGAACACATCATTGGATTCTTAGAAATGTTAATTGCACTTGAATTATCAAAGAATGTAGCAATAGGTTTATCATACAAAAATCTGATATCTTTCAACATCCGCTTCATCCACAATACTTGAGTACAATTGTTAGCAACAACAATGTATTCTGCCTTTGCAATAGATAAAGAAATGAAATTTCATTTCTTACTTAACCATGAAATTAACTTCTTTCCCAAGAAAAATGCACCACCACTAGTACTGTTTCTATCATCCACATCTCTTGCCCAATTAGTATCAGTAAAATAAATCAAAGTAAGGTCATCTTCTTTAGGATACCATAGGCCAAAATCAATTGTCCCCTTCAAGTACCTGAAAAAACCTCTTCACAACTGTCACATGAGATTCCTTAGGATCAAATTGAAATCTTGCAACAATGCATACAACATTCATGATATCAGGTCTAGTTTTAGTCGAATAGAGCAATCCACCAATCACGGATCTGTATCTAGTCTAATTTTTTTTTTAGGAGAATTATCATCTTGAGTCAACTTACATCCAGTCACCATAGATGTACCAACTGGCTTTGAATCTTCCATACCAAAATTCTTTAGCAATTCTTTCACATACTTGGACTGAAATATAAAGATCTCTTTATGTAGCTGAGTATTTTTCAATCCCCAAAAGTATTTCATTTCTCCAATCATAGACATCTCAAACTCACTCTGCATCTCATCTACAAAATTTATGCACAAAATATCATGTCCTCCAAAAATGATATCATCAAAAAAACTTCAACAATCAAATCTTTATCATGATAAATCTTGAAATACAAATTACTATCAACAACACCTTTATTAAATCCAAGCTTCAACAAATACTTGTCCAATCTGGCATACCATGCTCTTGGGGCTTTCTTAAGTCCATAGAATGCCTTCTTCAACCGAAAAATCATATCTCCCTGATTAGTTAATTAAAATCCATCAGGTTGCTCAATATACACTTCTTCATCTAGTTCACCATTTAGAAATGTTGAATTGACATCAATTTGATAAAACATGAAATTTTTGTAAGCAACATAAGGAATAAATAATCTCATAGCTTCAATCCCAGCAATAGGAGAAAAAATTTCTTCAAAATAAATTCCTTCCATCTAAGAATATCCTTTACACAACAGTCTTGCTTTGTTTCTAAAAAAATCACCTTGCTCATTCAGTTTATTTCGAAAGACCCATTTAGGTCCAATTACATTTTTGTCCTTAGGTCTAGGAATAAGAGTCCACGTATCATTCTTCTCAATTTGCAGTAGTTCTTCTTTCATTGCTTCCACCCAATGTTCATCTTTGTATGCTTCATTGTCATTATTAGGCTCAGTCTTTGGGATCAAACAATATTCTTCTGCAATTCTTCTCCTTGTTTGAACACCTTTGTTCTTATCACCTATAATTTGATCTTTTGAATGATTTATTCTTACATACCTTGGAGTCTTAGGCTCTTGAACTTCAGGCTCTTGTGATCTCACTTTTACACTTTCACTAGTTTCTTCCTCTTGATATTCTTGATTCACCGGAATGATTTGAACTCGATTTAGAGTCTGAACTTTCTTTCCTTTATTTGAGCAATCATTCTGATTGTCTAAATCACATTCTTAGGTTCTGGATGGTCTAATTGTGTGTTCATCAACCTTTACATTATCACTTTCAATTACTTTCCTCAATCTCTTATTGTAGCTCTGGTAGGCTTTACTTTTAGTAGAATAACCAAGAAAGATTCCTTCATCACTTCTAGCATCAAACTTTCCAATATCTTCATCTCTTTTGATATAGCACTTACTCCTAAATATTTTTAGGTATCTAATAGTAGGCTTATGCCCAAACCATAACTCATAAGGCGTCTTACCGATGTTACCTTTGACATGTACCTAGTTGAGAGTGTAAACGGTAGTGCTCACAACTTCTCTCCAGTAGATATGAGCAACATTTCCTTCCAACATCATAGCCCTAACAACTTCTGGAATTGTCCTATTCTTCCTTTCCACAACTCCATTTTGCTGAAGGGTACATGGGGTAGATAATTGTCTCTTTATCCCATTCTCTTCATAGATAGAACTAAACTCATTGAAAGTGAATTCACCACCTCTATCTAATCTCAGACATTTAATCTTTAGACTTGTCTCAGTCTCAACCATAGCCTTAAAAATATTTAATTTGTCTAGAGCTTCATATTTTTCCCTTAAGAAAGTAACCCAAATCAATCTAGAATAATCATCAATAACTAACATGAAATACCCATCTCCTTGTAAACTTATGATTCTAGAAGGACCACACAAGTCAGTATACACAAGCTCCAATACTTCATTTGAACAATGTTGTTTGCTTCAAAATGAAATTCTAGTTTGCTTCCCTAACTACATTCCTTGCATATAGTATTAGTAAGTTTTATCAAATTAGGAAGATCTCTCACTTCCTGAGTAGAACTTATCTTAATAATATTGTCAAAGTTTACATGACACAATATCCTATGCCATAACCAACTTTCATCAACTTGAGCAATCAAACAACTTTTACTAGTAGTACTTAGGTGAAAGATATTAGCTTTTGTTTTTGTACCAGACACAATCACATTTCTAGAACTCCCCAATATTCTACACTTTCCATCCTTGAATTGAAGATTATATCCCTTGTCAACCATCTGTCCAACACTTACGAGATTATGCTTCAAACCTTCCACATATAGAACATCATCAAGTATTATGCTTACTATCAAAAGAAATGGATGCTCTTCCAAGGATTATACCAGATTTGTCATCACCAGATCTTGCAACACCATCATCATACTTTTCCAAGCTCACAAATTTAATTTTATCACCTGCCATGTGATGAGAGCATCCACTGTCAATCACCCATTCATCTTTTTATTCAACTCTGGTAGCTAGATATTTCTCCACATTCATGCAACTGGTAGATTCAATAGGTGCTGGATTATTTTCCTTGATAGAAATGAATACCCATTCATCCTCACTTACATTCCCTTTATCAAATTCATCATCTGTCACACCTTCATCAACAACATAATAAAAATTTATTTGGAATCTAGGCTTGTTAGATCTTGGCTTAGGAACTCTTTCAGGACACTTTGAGGAAAAATGACCTATCTTATTACAAGAAAAGCATTTAAGAGGCAATTTCCCTTTATACTTACCTTCTCCTTTGGCTACCCTCTTGACAATAAGTGCTTCAAGCTCATCTAGTTTTCTCTCTTCTTCTTCAATTTCTCTCATTTCCTGCTCATACTTGGAAATTTTTCTAAAAGAAATTTCTCCCAGATCATATCTCTGCTTATATTTTCTAGATATAGTGGCTTTGAATGCAGATTCTATCTTAGGAAGAGATTCACCAAACTCACTTAACTCAAAAGAAACAAGCTTACCAATCAACATGTCTCTGGTTGCATTTGTCACAGTTCAAATCTCCTCAATAGCAACAAATTTGTGTTTGTATGCAATAGGCAAGGATCTAAGAATGTTATCAATAATATTTTATTCTTCCAATGTTCCACCAACACATCTGATACTACACACAAGTTCATTCACTCTTTGCATAAAATAAGTGATGTTCTCATCTTCACTCATTCTCAATGTTTCATATTTCCCTTTCAAGATTTGCAACTTAGCAATCTTCACATGGGTATCACCTTCATACAAAGTTTCCAACTTTTTCCAGATCTCATAAGAAATATTTAGCTCCATTACATTTTTCATCTCAGAATCAATCAGATCACTCAACAATGCTTCCTTAGCCCTAATATTGTAATCAACTTCCTTAATCTCACCTGCAATAGAAGGACCATTATGTGAGATGATATATCTATTCTTTGTAATTGTCCAAGAAGGTTCACCAATGCATCTCAGATGACACTCCATTCGAGTCTTCCACAGAGAATAATTTGTTCCATCAAATCTTAGACTATCCTTCTTATATGTCACCATCTCGGATCACCTCAAGTAGTCAAGCTTCTCTAGAGGAACAAGCTCTGATACCAATTGTTGGAAACACAAAGGGAGACAACTGAGAGGGGGGCTGAATCAGTTGTCACATAAATTATACTTATTAAACTTTTTCTCAGATCTGATAAATAAACATGAAAGCATAAACCATCACCACATAAAAAACATATATAACACCAAGATTTTTGCGTGTAAACCCTATTAGGGGAAAAACCACGGTGGAGGTTAGTCCACAAGTATACTCTGTTAAAAGTATTATAAATGTGGAATGCACATGTATTCAGGCACATTACCTAGAGTTCACTGATCAAATTAAAAAAGGCTTACTACCCAAGGGAAGACTCATTATCTTACAGTCACATGCGGATTTAATCCTAAGGTTTTGAACTAAGAAAATAACATCTTCTAACATGTTTGATTATTGTTCCGGTTAAGCACATAAACACTTTCTTCTTCTCACTCTTCTTCACACTTTACTTCTTCCTTTTAAAGATTAGGACATTATTCACACGCAACACACACACATATCGCTCAACATTTATCTCAAATGGTATAAACAATCGATCATATATATCGACAACTAAGGATAACATCAACTACATGTTGGCCCAACAAAATATGAAATGTGTACAAACTATCGGCCCAAATTAATAAACAATTTATCAATGCGAACCAAAATTTTTTGACCAAAACATAGTAAGGACCTAAAACAACATGTCTCGAACATGGAACACCTTAAAAAGTTATACCTCGAAGATCCACAACATGCTACAATCACCATGTTGGTTGTGATCATGCAAAAAATGAGCTCATAGAAGAAAATCACCAATCACGAGCACAACAATCAATGTGAACTGAAAACATAGATAGAGTACAATCTAGAAACATGCAAAAACATCATGAATCACCACAAAAGCATCCACAACAACTCAAATTACTAGAATCATATCATCTTCTTTCAGGAACACCAAGTAAAGGAACAAAACAACTGTCAGAACATAGATACTCATAACTTAATCAAATCTTCATGTGAACCTCTGAAACTTCATGTGGATAAAATAGATATACTTGTCAACAAACATTTTAATCCAAAACTTCTTATCATCAATATACTGAGCTAGCCATCATATTGAACTTCACTGCATCACCGACAACCTGCAACTTATTTTATTACAATTTTCTCAATATCCTCGACATATACAACCTTAAAGACATTAATGCCAATAGTGTTGACATCAATGACAACCACATATCAGCAATATCCAACACATGTATGGTGCACAAGTAGTTTGTAGATTTTTGCAAACACTGCTCCTTTGACCTTCCATCACTATAGCTCCATCAACTCCTACATACACTAACTTTTTGGCAATTGTCAACTCATCCATACCTGCAATTTCATTCAAATATTTCTTGACTAGTTCAAATAGATTTTGAGATGTTGAACTATCCATTTTTTGAATACAAAGAAGATGAGATTGGCGTACAATTTTTTTTACAATATACACATGTATATAGACCCAAGAAGTATTTTCTACCGTAGTAACTTCATCTAAAGATAATGCAATGAAGTTTGAATCTTTTACTTTCTCCTTTAAATATTTATTTTCCCCTGCAACAAGAAATTTTTACCATTCCCATCTAGCGTTTACTGACCAATGTGAGCTAGGAAAGTGAGGAATACCCAAAAAAGATAATAAATTAAAATATTCTAGATAGTCTATCATAGGATGCCCTCTGGAAAAAATATGAAAAGCAACACTCATTTGAACATTTTTTGACAAATGTGCTCCTTCCATTTATTTTCCAAATTGAACTTCAATTGTACCTTGACATTTAACAAGCTTCGACATTCTTTGCTTATGCTCTTCATATTTCGTAGAATACTTAACATGAATAAATTCTTCCTTTGATTTCCATCGTACGACTGATTTTTCCTTTCCGTCTATGATTTGTTTTCCATAAACTTTACCAATATGATTTTCTATAGTGTCTAGATTTAGCTACAACTTGTTGTTTCTTTTAAATTTCCAACTATAAATCATACACATGCATTATGTTGCAATTTCAAAATTGTTTTCTTTCCCAATTGGTACAATGAATGGGTACTTTGAAAACCAAACAAGTTGAAAATTCCTTGTCATTTCCCACTCGCACCCCAATTTTGATTTTCCTTTTATTTTCTTGCTACCATCATCCTGATCCAAGTCAATTATCTCATTCTGGGTAATGAAGGTATCTGTTATCACAAGGATTTGCATCTGCATGCGAAGCTGTAAAAATATACAATCCTGTGTAACATTGGAGTACTTTAAGGTTGTGGGCATCCTATTCGAAAGTAAACCTCTGAATTCTAGGCCAGCTTCCTATATGGTTTTCTGATTATGGAATTAATAATTTATTTGGAAAAGGGAAAAGACTGAAGTTGATATGAAACTGGAAACTAAAATGTTGTGATTCACTAAAAATAAAATGACTTGCAGAGCTAAACATAGCTAGGCTTCTCAAAAAATTGTTAACACAACCTAATCTGGGCATTTTACTCACATAATTAATTCATTAAAAGGCTCTCTTGAATCCCTCTCTCACAAAGGAAAACAAGGTTTTCACAATCCAAAAGAAAAGATATACTTTACGAGCATAATTAATAACATGTAGCAAACTTAATTTTATGCACATGCAAAGGTAAGTGAGACATAAATTTAAAGGTTTCTAAACAAAACACAATAAACTTGCATCAATTCACTTTAACACTCAAGGCATCAAAAACTAAGAAGCGAAACATTTGTTTTGACAAAAAACTTAGAAGGAAATTCTGTAATAAACAATGTTTGATAACCTATAGAACCTTGCTGAATATATTAATCTAAAAATGAAAGCTGAGTTACAAGATATTTCTCTTCGTAGAATGCAAAGGCTGAAAAACAAGAACTAAAGGAAAAAGAATAACTTTTTCAAATATATATAATAAGGCATGCGTAAAGCAGCCAAGAGTTGGAACTGAAAGCTAACTCCAAGTGAAAAAAAATGCATCTCCAATGTGAAATCCGAGCAGAAGGAAAATATCCATGAAAAGAGGGACCAACACTATTGCAAATTGAGCCTAAACTACACAAAACTCCATCTCATATTGTGTATAACTGAACCGTAACTCAAGAATGGCCTATGAGTTGACTAAAAGTCAAAATGTTGCATGGAGGTGGCACTGAAGGTAAATTGGAAATGCAAGCTCATATCCACGAGCAAGGATCACAATCCTTGAATAGAGGGGTCCAAACTTATGCAAAATGAGCAAAAATAGGCTTGAACTCTCACTCAATCCAACTCATATCACTGGAAATCACAAACTAAAATCATCATAAATTATTAGTTAACCAAAAAACTCTCCTTGGCTTTTCATGCCATGCATGATCAATGATACTTAAAAACTGAAAGTTATCATGAGGAGATTTTGTTTTGCATTTTATAAAATGGCCACTTTAATTAAATAATTTATAAAACATCATTTTAATTAAAGTGCTTTACATTATGAATCGAATGCAAAAGCATTCATTCCTCATCGCATAATAAACTTAGAGGCTAAGCAATAAAATAAAAAAAATCTGTGGCCTTTGAATAAATGCGACAAAAGTCACATGCTTTTTTCCTTTCCGGTGATATGAGTTAGTTTGAAACCCTAAAAAACAAAATAAGGAAAGGCGATCACTATTCATTTTGTATCAAGCTTCTTTTGGAAGCTTCATGCCGCCGATTGCTAGGGTTTCATAGGGTTTTGAATGATGAGTTTAGTTCTGACAATTCTTATAATTCACATTCTTCTAGAGATTTTGATCATTTAGGGCTCGGGTATGCTACTGTGATGACTTTTTATGTATTCCTTTTCAAAATATGGATATATTTATGTTGCTCTATGAATATTACTTCAAAAACCCCACTATTTGTAGAAAATAAATGAAACTTTGTTGTTCGTTAGCTGCATTTCATGGCTTCCCGTAGTGTAATCCAACCATTTTGGGTTTCTTAATTTGCTTCTTTCCTACAGGCCGTAGATATACCTTTACATTTTGAAGGTTTCACAAACTCTAAACCATGGCTTAAAAAATGATGTGAATTGGGTCTTTTTGATCTTGTTTGGTCATGATTGTCATTCTTTTTCTGGGTATACATTTATTTGTAGGCCGAACTTTAAATCTGTATTTTCTTGCAAAATAAAAGATATAAATGACATTACATCCATTTGCTTTATGCGGGGTTTCTTTGTATTTTCATGGCCGATAGTAACAAGTGCTCATAATCTTTGGTTATTCTTCCTTTTTTCTCTTCCATTGGATTCATTAGAGATTAATGGTCGCAACCATGACCCATTGTTTTTCTATCAGGCTCTCTTTGTCTCCGTTTCTATGTTTATTTTGAGCTTGGGTTTAGAAAACTCGTAGCCTTCTCAAAAATTCCTTATTGGGTATTTTCTTGATCTTGAAATGCTTGAAATGCGACAAAACATAGTGATAAGACTATGACATTAAGAATAAATCCACCTCCTAAACCTTGATATTGCCTTGTTGCATAGGTTTCTGACCCTTGTGATTATCACATCCTTATGTGAATGTCCCATACATAAAGGCTGCTCATTGATATTGTGAAGCCTTCAAAACACAATCACAAAGGTATTTTCAGAATAGAGTCATTATGATTGCTCAAGATCATTGCCATAAGAATGACTATTCTTTAATGGCTAACTGCCTCAGTACTTTGGTGATTGTTATTCCTTTTCTCCTATATGACTGTCATAAAGGACCTCATGAAAAATTGTACTTTAAAGTCCTTTAACTCATGCTTGTGACTGTGCCTATTGCATGGTACTCTGTGAGATGAAGAAAGGTAACTTCCTTAATGCAGGCAAGAAATGCCTTCAAATATGCCTTTCGATTGTGCTCATGACCTGTAGCTTGGTAGCTATCCTTTGTGCCTCCTTGACTTGACTGCCCTCATGCATTAAAACTTGGTCAATAATCTTATTGAGATGACTGTTACTTCATGATCTTTGAACAATTTGAACTTGCATTTTGAATGCTTGTAACCATCATTTATGACCATACTTGCCACCGATGGTTGATTGATCTTAGAAACAAATTTAATATGCATCAATCACGATTATTGTTCCATCATTAATGATAGCTTATGTAATGAATGATTCGTTATTTGTTCTTTATATTATGTGTTATCTTCACAAGATGCCTCTATGAATATATACCTCTTTGTCTCATTTCATGAAGAAAAAATTGAAATCTTGTCACTCTGTACATTTCATTTGATCTACCATTGCCTTGCACATAACTGACTATGTTGATCCAACCTTGTATTAATGATATTCCAGCTTAGTACTGGGCTGTATTTATACACTTGTAATGGTAAGAAAAAGAACCGTACTTTAATGTTCCAGCCACCTTCACATAGTTACTACCTTTTTTATGGATTTTAAAGTTCCATTCTTTTAAATGAAGAGTGGATGTGGACTTGTTCTATATATTTCCACCATAGTGTGACTTTAAGGCTGATGCTTTGAGTTTTATGATAGCAGTCTTATTCCTTGACTGCTCTTTTATTCTCATCTCAAGATATTTGATGGATCATTGCATTCGATCCTGAGATGATGAACATCTATTACATGTTCTCAACACTTCTTAACTTAAGATTGAATCCTCCTTAGTGTTTGATAACTCTTTTGAATGAAGAGTGAAGGAAGACTAGGCTTTGTGTGCTATTTCCTAATATGATGTTCTCATGTAACAGATTTATATGAAGCAACTTTTTATTGTTTCCTATCTTTTTCCTCCTGAAATAGCATGTTGGGCTCTACCCTTGTGGGAGCTACATTTTACTCCACATGCTAATATCTCGAACATGATGAATCAGTGATAAAATATGTACCTATTACTTGCACAGTGAACAAACATAATAGATAAATCATTGAAGCTAAAATCTTCCATTGAAATTTATGTCTTTTGAACAATGAAATCATCTGATGGATGCCTGATTGGATGTGTGTTATATTTCTATTAGTAATGTAGGCATGAGGTAGGTTATGATTTTCATTTCTCTAGCACCAACTTTCATCATAATTGTAGATGCTTTAGAGCTTTGAGCTGGATCAATTCAGAGGCACAACAACTAAAGACTTCAAGTGTAACGATGATTCGTCATTCCAAGCAATGACGAATCACCTTCTATCTTATGCCTATGTTATTTCCAGTTGTATGATATACAATCTTTTCTTGTATTCATTATTTGATTTGAAAATCAAATGAAGCTACTCCCACGGCTTGTGTGGGACTTTGGTTTTTAAAATATGAATAAAACAACATTTCTTATGCAAATTTATGATTTATGTTACAAACATTTGCATAATAATACTGGAAATTCACAAGTGATCTGATTCTGGAATATAATGAATACTTTAGCAAAAAACATTGTACCTTTCAATGATGAATGCAATTAAGCTCTACTTGTTTTGAGTTGTAGCTAAAAATAGGTAACAATAGCCCTTGAAACATCTTCTACAATATTTCCATCCTCATTTGACTCATTTTACTCAATGATAGTCTAACCTTGACCACCTGGTGGTGGCAAGGTATTGTGAATGACTTCTTCATTAATATTTGGTGGAAGAGTTGATGATATAGCTCCATCTTGATATGATGGATCATAAGTATTGCCAATTCCAAATTAAGACTGTATGATACCTCTACGTTTTGGGAATTTTGATTTCCTCCCAGTCCCTTCACCACCTTGATGAGTCTTACCCTTGCTGCTCGACATATTGAATCATGATCTCTCACTTCGAATAACATTTGGAAACAAATGTCTTCTTGTTGAAGACACATAGAGAATATAGATCCCATTCCCTACTCAATATCATCTTTAAGATTGAATCAATAATGGAAAAGAGATAAAAAATATTATAAAACTATGATGAAATGATCACTCAACTTTAAGTTTAGGTTTTCACTGACTTGTTATTCGTTAATGTAGGAATGCATGTGTTGTAAGTTTGTAACTTGCCTACGATCATATTCAAGGTTCCAAGTGTTGGAAGTGGATTCACTTTGAGAGGGGGAGGTGAATCAAAGTGGAATAATTTTAACTTTGAATGCAGAATGAAGCTTTTACTAATTTTAACCCAATGTGACAGATTTAATTTAGCAAAGGGACATTAACACTTTAGATCAGATTGACATGAAACTTGACTAACATTTACAACCCATATTAAAAGCATCATATGATATTGTTCAATCAAAGCTTTATGAACAATCTTGTTGTGTTTTATGAACAAAACTATAATACTTCACAAAATGCAACTTTCACTTGCTTATGACAAAATTTGGAGCATTTATATAATGAACACAAAATGCAGATGTAAATTCATTTTATGAAAGAATTTTTGCATCAGATTTTGCACAAACTAAATTTGCATGAAAGACTTGAAAAAATTAAAGATAAACTTTTAAACAACCTTAAAGTATCAGAGCATTGACCAACTGAATGATCACAATAACATAAATGACTGAAAGAAAGATTATGCAAGTTAGACACAAATCACACAAATGAGAGACACATAAATTGACGAGTGGAAAACCCTCTTGGGGTAGAAAAACCACTTCTAAAATGCCTTACTGGCTTAAATTCAAAACCACTGCTTACAATTCCTTATAGGATAATTTCTAAGCACCAACTCAAGGATCATCAACCCCTCATTTAGAGACACCAATCTCAAGGAGCACCAACCCCTTTTCGGTTTTCAATAAGATATACAATGATACAGAGGATCTCTCTATTTCTCTCTTATCTATCAAGTGCCTCTTGACAGAAAATATCTAAAATACTCAAAGTTCAAAAAATGAACCTTCAAAATTTCAGCCATTGTCAAGCCTTAAGTCAGCTTGATAATCAACTTATATTTCAGATTTTCAATCTTAGAGCTCAATTTTTTTTGAATACAATCACTGTGATGTACTCACACTATTTCATAGTTTTCATTATCCTTCACACTTATTTCTCATTGTTCTCCACTTTCATATTTTTGTTCTCACTCAAAAACAGTTAGCTCATTCTCTCAAATTTTCCAGGAAACTAAAAGCCCTAATCTCTTTTTTTTTTTTCTTCTTACACCAATTTCATCATTACATCTCAATAATATTACAACTATAGCTTCCTTTTTCATATTTCAAAAACAACAGAGGTAAAAATCAAAGTACCCACTTTCTGTCGAGCAACATTGCCAGGTATTGTTGTTTTAGAGAATGTTCAGTCATGGAGGTTTTGTTCTGACAAAAATAGTCAAGGAATATGCATTTTTAGAAAGGAGACCGAACCTTGTCCACACAAGCAGCCTACACAGGCAGTGCTAATCGAACCAGAATTAAAAAAAATAAATATTCCATGACCAATAGCCACTAAAACTATTGGAACAGTAAAGTAACTGAAATCACATTGTAGTGTAACTGAAATCATATAATGATGCATCCAAGAACAGTTATCAGTGAATCTAGGTAAGAGATTGAACAAATTTGAAGACTTCATGAATACCCACAAACAAAAACCACCGACCCATAAACCTGATATGGTAAGCTTTTGTAAAATGCACTTTAGAATATGTGTAATCAATTTAGTTATGTCCACGAAAAGAATAAACCCATTCTTCAACTTCCATACAGAAGAAAACACATATCTCTTATTAACCTTGCTAGAAGAAGTAACGGTTTTGCAAAATAGTCAAAGAGATGAATACCTGAGAAGATCGAAAAATATTCGACATGTAGCAATTTACCAGACCGACAAAGCAATTGAGTAGCCCGAGCTACTTCCAATTTCGAGCTCTTATCCAGTGACAGGACATTGACAGAAGAGTCGACCATTGTAACTATCTTACAAATTTCCCCATATGCTGTCCAAGAAGGTCAGAAAATGAAAAAGTATAGTGAAATGTCTATGAGGAGGTTTCCATGGTGGCAGCCAGAATAGGGTTTGAAACCCACAAATAATGAACCAAAATTTTTGCCCTCAACTTCAAAAGCAAACAAACAGCCAAAGAATTTTATCATTTTGATAAAGATTGAAGTCCGAAAGGACTGATTTAATAATTCAAAAGTCATAATGCAATTTGAAATCCATGGCCAAACCAATCCAATGCATACCGACAAACTCATTAGCATCGAGTGCATACAAGTCGACACCATCATTAAGAATGTTCAAAAAATTACTCATGTAAGAATGCCGACATAATTATGTCATTAGACATTTGCCATGACCACGTAAAAAAAAAAATGCCGATTACCTTAGCTTTTCTTATTTCCAAGTAACCAAGGCCATTTCACTTCCATGGTGACATTTTAAATAACCAAAACCTTATACCTGTTATCAGCCTTAAGGCCTAGTAATGTGTTGACCATAAACCGAATCATATGCATAAGTAATATCACATGTTTTCCAATGTTCAAAATTCATTGCCACCATATAATGCCCGATATAACCAGTGCCTTATGAAATATAATAAAGGCTAATATTCATGCTAAAATCAATATGCCTTTCACCGATGCCAAATTCAGTATACCGAATGCTCAAGCCAATATCAAGTGTTTCACATATGCCCATGCCAATATCATAATATCATATGCCCAAGCCATTGATAGATTTTTAAGGAAATCCAATAGGGTTTTTAAGACAAAGAACCAACTTAAAGAATTACCTGAACATGGGAGCATAAAATTGTAACCAAGATTCCTTATGATCTGCACATGGAATCAAGAGATCAGTGCCACCAAAGATAATATCATAAATGAAGTAAGTATGCCAATGAAAGAATGGAAACAATTCAACTGAGTAATCAACCACCAAGATGCCAAACTGAAACAAATATTGTCATCAAGGACAAATAGAAAAAGAGAAGTTCAACACCAAGTCCAATTTCCAAAATTTGAATCGAGAACTGAACAAAATGTGTAAGAATACATGACAGTTTTGATTGTATTTATATCAATCCATATTTATCAAATTCCGCAGGATTTTTAAATGGTATATTAAACATTTGGTGAATCTTGCTTGCTTATACAATGATACGTTGTAATTTTCAAGGTGATTATGGCCCTACGATTAGCATGGAGGTGTCACGACAATTGGCGAAATGTGTCCTCAAATGTAATTATTTTTTAATGTTATTGGCGAAATGGGTCCTCATAAGAAACTATTTGTAAATTTTAATTGACGAAATGGGTCTTCAAAAGAAACTATTTGTACATTTTAATTGGAAAATGGGTTTTGATACAATGTAGTTTAAATAGTATTGGCGAATATGTAGGTGTTTTATTTCATGCTTCCGAGATTCCAGGCGAAAATATTAATCGGTTCATTTGAAACGCGTAGTTTTTTATGGAAAATTTGTTGCTTAAATATGCCTCATAAAAAAAATTGATGGCGAATGGACATGCATTGGACCAATAATTCATAAAATCCAAGTGATTTGGATACCCTCTTGGGTGCGATTAATTCACTAATTTTGACTTGGATGATTTCTAAAATTTTCCAATTGGCGAAGATTCACCACTAAAGTTTTCCCTAGCATTGACTTAGTCTATAGCAGTTTACTTAACACGTTGGTGGGCATATGAAATCATGCACTTTTACATGGTGCTAATCTTATTCATAATACTTAGCACTTGAAATACTTTAACCATTACTCATGGTTATGCGCTATCTAATTTCATGCGCTATTCTTTTTAATTGTTTGTTGCGCACATTACTTACCATTTTCTATGTTTATAATGCTATGCGCTTTAATAATTAGGATCTATAGAAATCATTATCATTTATATTAAATATATAATATATATATATATATATATAGATAATGTAATACATTATATGTATATATGTATTTATATATCACAATTCGTAAGTTTATAATATACATTATTTGATATATGAATATATATGAATATATTCTCATAATTCACATATTAATGCATGTGTATGTATGCATATATATATATACATAGGTGTATACATATTAATATATATGTATGGACATATCCTTTTCGTTAATTCATACATGTATGTTAATATATATATGTCTATACTCATATACTATATATATGCCTCACCTTAATATTTAAACACATATATTCAGTCATATCGATTGATTGTATATACACGATATATATATATATGTATATTTATTTCACCTTTTCTGATCGATATTCCCATGCATATGGGTCATCCATTCATAAGCATGTGTAGATACATCTATCTACATATACTCATGCACGCATCTACTCATGTGTATGAGTTTATCGTTGACACATACATACATATATATATATATATACATTTTATGTATATATCCCATCGGTTAAATAGAAACACATAAGGAAGAACTCACACATTACAAAGATACTCAAAACTTAAACTCCTAAGCTAGAACATTCACAAATAAAAACACTAGCAAGACTAAAGGTAACTTACTATTCCCCAAACTATTATCCCGATTTGACCAAACTAGAAGTGTTTTTGTGAAAGCTCAGTTTAGGTCTTTATCAAAGGTTACCAGACCAAGTTATTTTCCCTAAGTTATACTTACCCTCTCTTCAGGAGGCTTGATTCTATTCCTAAATCCAACTTCACACTTTGCAATAGTAGCTAGCTGAAAACAATACATTCACTTGCATCATATATTTTCATAACCAAAACATTTCATAATCATAAATTAAATCAACATTTATTCATCATATTTATGAAACACATAAAGCATAAATACACTCATAAAAATCATTTTCACCCAACTAGGTAAAATTTGATAAGTATTAACACTACGAGGTGTAACACTCCCCTAGTTTTTCATACCCCTATATCACCTTCTTAGCTTCTAGTAGTGTGTTCCTAAAGTCTTGATGCCTTGGTGTGTTAATCCCTAGTTTTTCCTACTTTTAAATCAATTCTTTTTTCCTAGTATAGTGAAACAATTGCTTATCATAAGCAATGGTTTTGAAATCATCATGGCAACTTTCACAATTTCCCAAATAATTTTTATTTTGGCATGATTGCTTAGTGATTGTCATGGTGGTTTTAAAATACATTCAAAGCAACAAAAAAATTCATGCATCATGATCACATATCTTTGAACATTCTATCTTTTTCATAGCCTTTATCACCCCGAGCTTCTTTGAAACATCTTTCTCACTCCCTAGCTCTTAATAAGCTCATTTTTTAGTCAATCTTAGTGATCCTTTCATCACAATTCATATAGAAACTCTATTATTCTTGCTATGTAGCCTCTAGAAAAATAATTAGACCTTTGCATAGCTTTGTTATACCTCACATTTGACTTTACCGATACTCAAGATTAGTTGGATGACCAATTGTACACGAGAAACAAAGATTTGAGTGTTTCTTTGAGGATGTTTCTTCAATTTTCTCATTCAATCTACTTCACCTTTATTAGTACATAATTTATAAGTTGGATTGCTTATTTATTGTTTTGTTAATAGAATTAGATTTTTAGATAAGTTATAAGCATTGGTTAGGGATAGTTTAAGTGGTTGTATGATTTATTTTCACTTAAATTCTTATATTTTGTATGTGTTTTCTTATCTTTAATATTCTTTTGTGTTTATAATCCTAGTGTTTTCTTGTTTTTTCTACCCTGTGAGGGATTTTGAGATCCTCCTCTTTCCTCAAAATCTCCCACAAGGTTTTCACCTATAGGGACTCTACACATCTCTTATCAATGTGAATTCTTTGATTTTAGACCCTATTTTGATAGTTGTCCATTTATTTCCCCTATCTAAACCTACCATCTGACTTGGGAAGTTCAAAGGAATACTAAGAACTCTTCATTGAGCATGTGTACTTACTCCCAAGGATCCTACACTTAGACAACTCGACTATAGACCCCATTAATGCTCAATTAGACCCTTAAGGCTCCATAAATTTTATTTATTTATTGTTCTATAATATTGTAGCCTTGTAAAAGAAGCTCATATTTTTTATTTTATTTATTCTAATAACTAGTTGGCCATCATAGATCCTACCACATTTTATTGCACTTTCACTTTCACATGTTCTACCATGATCCATCACGGTCATATTCTATTTGTAAGAGATTTTGATCACTCCAGAGGTATATATAAATTTTTATTCCATAATCATGCATAAAAAAATAATAAACAATTTTATTATTCATAGTTTGTGGTAAATTTCTATATCTTACAAAAATAAATAAGTGTATTACAAGTTACATTGGACCCAAGAGAGCTTATGGTATGAATGCCATTGATTTTCAATAACCCATCACCACCACATTCATTTTAGAAGATTATTTCACACATTTAGCCGACTAGAAGTTTCATAAGGCATCAAGTTTTGTACTACCATGTAGCCAATTGTGACCATTATTAAGGCTAGGAATTGCTATATAAACACATTCACAATCATTTGAAAATGAATTCAAGTTAGAGATTTGAGTTGGAAGTCAAGTTTGAGCATTGTATTGTAATATCATTCAAATTTTATAATTTACATATTTGTAATCAAATAGTTGAGGCCTAGCATGTTGAAATCTAATTGAAATAATTGTAATTCATTTATGACTAAAAATCAATAAATTTTATATTGTTGTTTCATTATTTCATTAGAGTTACATTTTATAATTGTGTCTCATTTCATTTAATTGCATGGTTGGATAATCCTTCAATGGATCCTCCATCCGTGATTAGATCACTATTCTATTACATTTGTAGCCTTGTATATCTTTGACATTGATTGTCCACTCATACATCAAATTTGTACACACTTGAAACTTGTTAGGTTATCATATTGTATCCCCTTTGGACACTCATGTGACTACCATCCTTATTGTTTTTGATTCTTATGATCTCATACATGCTTATGAAAACATTAGGTTAGATTGAGAACATTTAGATCACCACTATGTGGCACTTCTAAACTTAGCATGAGAATATTTAGATCACCACTAGGTGACACTGCTAAAATTAGCATGACAATGAAAACCCTTAAAGTAGATGAAATAATATTACTCCTAAGGAGATTACCACTACCTTGGTGTTACCCGTCAAATTTTCACTTGAAAAATGAAATCCTTCCTGCTTAAATAAGTGAGTTTTTGATGATGTCACAACTTTCATAAGGTTTATAACCTAGTCGCGACCCTACCAAATTCCCTAACCAAATCGCTAGGTTCTAAAATTTTGAAACTACCCGACTTATTTGTAGCCTTCAAAGTTTCAGGTCTTGTCTAATGATGTCCCATGTACTTAGCATATCAGAGGTTCTTAAAACTTTAGAACTCCCAACAGATGGTTACAAAGTTCTATTTCTCAATGATGGGGTAACTTCGGTGGGGTGCACGAATTTCAAAGTCTCAACTCATTTAATGGGTTGTACGGTACCTTTAAGGGATGTCTTTTCAAATGCTTTGAAATGCCAACTTGAGGTTTAAACGTAATATTTTAAATCCTCTAAAAGGACAACTCTTAAATAAGGGAGGTGATGAAGTAGATTTAGTAGCAGATTGGCATATTTCTCTGTGGCAAATAAATGGTCACTACTCATTGCTAAAGTTAAGTGAGCCTGCATATGAGGAAAGGTGGCAACATTTCCAAGTTCAGAGTTTTCTCAAAATGGTACTTACTTCCAACATGAGGGAATGGGAAGATGAGCCTGTTCTCGTCGTGCAACCAGATTTGTATTGGCCTGAAGAAAGGCATCTCAACATCATTTATCAGTTGCGCTCAATGGCATGGAAAGAGAAAACCAACTACGTCGAGTACAACAGGGTGATTTTCATTTTAGAAGAAGAAGAAGAACACACTATATTTCACAATTTAGTAATGGAGATGCAGTTAGAACTATACAAATTTTTGGCACCTCCAATAGTTTAATAGCATGAATAAGATTTTTTGTGACACGTAATGATAACGTTTATTCCAAAAACTGTTTCTGTTTCGAAATATTTCTTGGTTCCGATCGTTTTCAAGACTGTTATTTTTGTAATGTAGCAATTTTGGTGTGCCTATATATAGACCTCCGAATGGAAAAAAAGGGGGGGATAGTTTCAGCTTTGGAGCGCATTTTGATTATATAGGGTGTGTGGTCTGTGAATCCATATTTTTGGGCATAGGAGAAATAAAGGAATACATTTCTAAATCTATGTATTTATTAATGCTTCCTTTTATTATGAATGAATTGTGTTTCTTCATGGTTATTCTTCCATGTTTATTTGTTAAGTCAAGACATGTATATTTTTATCTCCGAGACTTTGTGTTCAGATTAATTCATTTGTTAAAAGAGAAACTATCGCTTTTGATTACTTATTTCTCGCATGTGAATGTGAGGAAAATGAACTTTGTGTTTCTTGTTCTAAAATCTTTCGCATCTACTTTCAAAGTTATGGGTAGGTGTTAGTTGCCTTTCCTGCTTTCTGGTTTAAAGAATACCCCGTGTCTCTATTCATTGCATATTATTCGAAGGTAGCTGCACCTTGTAAAATAAGTAGAGAGAACTTATAGCTATCACTGTGAGTGACTCAACTGTTGGCCAGGTTGTCATTTGTGTGGGCCAGAGTGAATTAATTAAAGTGACAAAACTATTAACCAACACTTGGTTAACTGCATTAGGAAATTAGAAACTAAGCAATTTTCACCTTCACCTAGTTAGGAGGAAGATTAGGAAATCCCTATCCATGGTCAACATACCATTAATATTCCTCCTTATTTATAACACCAACGTCACACTATTGGCAACTGGGGTAGCGAAATCCATCCCTATTACCCCTCTACTCTAAAGATAATCAATTTGATAACTACTCTTGAATGTTACATTTTTTTATAATAGTGGGCTTAACCTTGGGGGAAGCTCTGCGGTTAAGCGCGCTTGAGCTGGAGCAGTACTGGGATGGGTGACCTCTCGGAACGGACCAATGCTTCACCTCTGTGAGCATCACCTAGATGCAATGAGTGCTAAGTGGACCATTCATTATCATTAGAGATGGGTTCTTGTGAACCACTACTCATGAATCATGGGTCAATGAGTTTGACTCGAAAACTACATGGTTGAATCCTAATAGCAATATCATAATTTGACGTGCTATGGAAGAAACCTCCTACTTATCAATTGATGATCTAAAGGGGTTCTATAATGAATGGTTCATAAGGCACAACACTTGTTGAAGGTTTTGCATATGGGTTAGCAAGCTAAGTGGGCTTAACCTTGGGGGAAACTTTGTGGTTAAGCATGCTTGAGTTGAAGCAGTACTGGGATGGGTGACCTCCTGGGACGGACCAATGCTTCACCTCTGTGAGCATCACCTAGATGCAATGAGTGCTAAGTGGACCATTCATTATCATTAGAGATGGGTTCTTGTGAACCACTACTCATGAATCATGGGTCAATGAGTTTGACTTGAAAACTACATGGTTGAATCTTGATAGCAATATCATAATTTGACATGTTGTGGAAGAAACCTCCTACTTATCGATGATTGGTTTTTCATCAGAAGGGAAGGACATCCAGCTAGGTTCGGTGTCGTTCGATAATCCGCCTGCATGCCTGCCCCCACAAATGTAGAATGAGTTCTTGTGTAAAGAATGGAACCAGCCGCTAGTCGGGTGAGGAGCAGGAGTGGTAAAGAATCGATGGAAATCGCAAACCAAATTTTGTATAATGAAAGGCCTCCACGATGAAGCCTATGGTGTTGGCGAAGCTTGATAAAACGGAAACGGCAATGCGGGTGTCCACTTGCTTTGTGTCGTTGACTAAGTGGACATCCTCCACTCCTGGTCCTCAACATGGAGATCCCGCTGCCTTGAGAGCTAGTGCATAACTCCTTATGACCAAGGTGATTTTTCCAACCAGGTAAAGCATCACGGTTCTATAAGAGATCCGACTAATCTACGTGAAGAAAGGAAATGTGTAGGTGCTATGATCGGAAGGAGGTTCACTGTTGGAGGACCTATTGCACGTCCGTCTCCATCGAGGTTTCATCATGGGTCTACAATGGACGCGTGTCGTCACCTTGTGGGGTCGTCCCTCCCAGTGTCGTCCCATTACGGCAGTCTCACTGCGCCTTCCCGCGTGGTCATTCGCGCATAAGTTTGCCTACAATATCGAATTGGCACAAACGGGTGTCATCTCCGCATCAAGCTCTTATGGATTTACATTGGACTATGAATGGAGATAGAACAATGATTTTATCCAACACAAAATCCAAAGGGCGAACCACTATACAAGGCATCATACTTTGCTACATAAAAGGAATAAAATGTATGGGACCACGCACCTATGAAGTGCGAGGGAACCACTAACTATTAAGCCGTTGATAAACCAAAACGAGAAGTGGGGGTAAGAGACATTGAAATCATAAATGCATTAAGCCAAAGCATTCGGCTTGTTTTGAGAAACCCGTTAGGATTAGTAAGGTCTGCGAGACCTTACTCTTAAAGAATTTTGAAGAATCGATATCAAGCTTACCACAACGTGGACTGTCACCAAGAATACTTGCAGTGTGTTATAGGAATCTAAGTAATTAGACAATTGGAAATGAGCTCGATTGTGCAATATTGTTATAACGTAAAGTTTCTCAAACCAACACAAGGTTGTACATTGCGGAAGTCTTCACTTCGGGCGCCATCTACCTTTGGGACACTGTGTTTCGACAAAGGCAAGCAACCTCCTCGCATCATTTTCCCATGGACGGCATGAAGCATCCTCAAATCCGCATGAGTTACTAAGGGAAACCTCAAGGCCCGAGGCCATTCGACTTATAAAACTTCATAAAAGGGAGCTGCACTAAACTATGAAAAGAGAGTCAACATGACCCTTGTGAATATGGCCCCCTACGACTGCATTTATGTGAGTGTTTTGTGAGGGCGCGAGTGTTTTGTGAGAGTGATGGGGGAGCAACCCAAGCTTAAATAATGGGGAGACAGTTAATGTGCATGGTTATTTAAGTATGCAGTGGTGGCGGAGTTTGAAGTCCAAAAATCATTTAAATCATGATTGAACAATCACTACAGGGATAGGCATCATATATTCAGGAAAATGTCATTATGGATCGAATAATCATTGCAAGGAATTTAAAGAATTTCATTATAGATATTGGATTGTTTACATGGGCCTGATTTAATTTACTTTTTCATGCAGGACTATGATTATAAGATGGAGCTTGTCACTGAAAGAAAGTACTCATGGATGCCCGCCTCAGACATCGTGTCGTCAGGAGAGTCACTTATAGAAAAATGTTAAAGAAAGTTCGAAGGAAGGTAGATGAAATCATAAAGGTTACTATCCAAATGATGAATCTGCATGCTACCAACCACGTCTATGACGGAAATGATAATCAAAGATCACCTACGGAGCCTGGCTGAGAAGAAGGTTCAATTCACAAATGATGTATGTTAAGGGTTGTCAAAGCAAAGTCTGCATGAAAAAGGGATATTTTTTCAAAGGATGTTTGCCAAATGATCACTGGCTTGTCAAGAACGACTGGCTTACATGGGGACCGGTTAACATCCAAAGTCATTTCTAAGAAGTTAGAGGGATGTCTAACAAAATCGGAGACAAGAGGGAGTTGTTTTGATTTCCACCAAATGATCATGATTTGTCAGGAGTTGTCCGTCTGAATCAGGAGTAGTGCACCCTTTTTTCATTCGAATGGTTGAAAGAATGCTGCAAATACATCAAACAAAGGGCAACTTTCCATAGTTTTTTAGCCACGACATAGAAAACAACTAGAAGACAAAAGTGTTACAATGCCAGGGTCACTACAGGACAAAGTAGGGAAAAGACAAAGCTATATTTTTTAAATTATCTTATATTGGGGGTAGGTGAAACCCTCATTTGTAATAAATTTGGGCCACACAATGTAAATTAATCCTAGCCATTCATTTTTCTTTTGGAAAACTATAAATAGGGGCTTGCCCCTCATTTGTAAGTGTTGGAGAACTGGTGTAAAGGGCATTTTGCAGCAATAGAGAGAAGCATTGCATTTGTTTTATGGGTGTTTCTTTTGATTTTGTTCATTACGCATGCATGGTTCAACTTCCATATTAGTTTTAACTTGTAGTTTCTTGAATGTCTTTAATGGTGTTGGCTCTTACAGTATTGGATGCACTTCCAGCTCATGTTTTTTGTGATTTGTTGATGATGAATCACTTTGCAAAGCTAGGCTGAGCTAACTTATTTTTTGCAACTTAGTTTAATTGTGTGTTCATGAGGTGAATGCATAATCTAAAAAATTAGTAGACCTTAGAAGATTGTATTGATTTTGTGAAGCTGTAGGTTTCTCTTGGTCAAGAAAAATCTAGTTTATGAGAGTCTGTCTACTGTAGAACCCTCCATTGTTACTGTCCATACATATCTTAGATTTAGATTAGGATTCCAAGCATCACCATAATAAATTTTTTGATGAACATAGTGAGTTTTAGCTTGTTGTTCTGAGTGGGAAGCCACTATTCATTCACTTCCAGCACTTTGAAACTCCATTTGTAGACCCAAATTCCCATGCTTTGTAAACCATAAAAGTCGCCCTATGATTACTAGCAAATCACATGCATATTTCTACCTTTCAAGAGAGGTAGCATACTTGTGTGCTTCATGTGTTGAGAAGGTGCAAAAACACCCATCAACAATATCCACTTCTAGCGCCATCACTAATCCATCTTTTAATTTGCTACTTGTTCATCACTTTAATCATCCTTACAGGAATGACCATGAAGTCCCAATATTTTTACCTCATCATTGATCTATCTATTATTCCATAGTATTTCTTCATTTCTAGTTAATACACATCTTATCTTTTAAGCCTTGAATAATACCATATCTTATGATTCATATCCTATATTTTGAGCCTCGATGATTGTCGTATCCATGTTGATATATCTTCTTGATATGAGCCTCGCCATTTCCATGTCTAATTGATCTATTGCTACTATTTCCTAGTAGCCCTTGACATCTAAATCATTGCTATCCCATGGTCAATTTTAGGATAATTACCAGGCTGTTCCCATTGAAAATTGATATTTCATGTTATCACATGGGGGAATGTGATAATAACTTCCCTTGTGATCCCATTGATATCATGATCTTGACCCATGTTATTACGAACCATCTTTATCTTTGGCAGCCTAATCAAAATAATTATTTTACCATATGTTGATTAGATCAATTTTTTGAGCTGTTTTTCTAGTTAAATTAAGGGAGGAATGTATCCTAGATGTTACGCGATATTTCTCCTTCATTACAGATTTTCATTTGGACCATGATGATTAATAGCATCCACTTGAGAATTATCTTTGATCATGATTGATCAATTTTTCCAAGACCATGCAACTTATGTAGGCTCACTAATCCAATCAACTAATTAATGATCATTTTTTCACTTTCTATGGTTCACTACCATCTTTAACCATAGGGTGGCTCTATCTAAGTTTTCAAACTAGTTTCTAATTTCTAGTTTCCATAGTCAAATTTAGTTGTGGGTGTCTCCTACTAAGTTGCCAAACTAGATTCTAGTTTCCAAGTTCCCATTCGGTTGACTATCATCTTTAACCATGGGTAGGTTCCCACCAAATCACTAGTCCAAACCAAACTAGACTACCAAATACTTTCCAAATCATCATCATCTAGCACCTTATTATTGTCCTATCATATTCATCTTTTACAAGTGGCTCCTTCATAGCCATCATTTTTATTTTCATTATCATAGTTTTTAATCAAATAGTTGACAAGGTATCCATTATCTAGTTTCAAATGTAGGTCATGACCATGTTTTAATCCTCATATTATTCTTAGAGAGTGGATCTATATAGATCTCTATCACCAAAAATAAAATGTTAAATATCAACCTCATATCAACATATTTATCAAATGTTTCCATTTATTCTTAGAAATTTGAATGTTTTAGTATATATGCATGTTAAAACCTAATCATTATTCTTTTTACATTGTATCTATGTTTATCCTAGTTTTATTTGCTAGTGTATAGTGACTACTATCTTTGGGTGTTTTGTAGTAAGAAGTACAAGAGATAAATTAAGAATTAAGATAAGAAACTTGAATACTAGTATCTTTCCTTTTGATATCTAGAATCCTTTGCATTAGTGAATGATGTTACTATATTATTCATTTGATAGAATTCCTTTTGTATCCTATTGTAGGCCTACTAAAGTGGGAAAAATTAATAGTAGAATTTGAATACCTTGCAAATTCCTTATTACACTTTTGTGTCCATTTTAGTCCATAGCCTATGGTGTGCATCTTGTGTTGTTTAAACCCTTTTTCCTAGCCTATGTCACCCCTAGTTATTCATATGTAGTATTTCCCATGTTGATCCCATAACATTGTTTAGACTTCCTAGGTGTCCCCATCCTTTTAATTTTTGTCCAGGTTTCCCATATCTTAACTTAGCATTTAATTTTCCACTGATTTATCTATCTGTACCCCTTTTTTGAACCTTAAAATTTTCTTCCTAGCCCCTTCCAATGTGAAAAAATCACATTTTCACATCCTAAAGAATTCCTTAATGAGAACAACTACCACTAGATCTCCCCCTTTTAGGTTGAGGTCCCCTAGGAAATTGAACTAAAATTTTAGTTACAACTATTGCCCATTATTTTTGCCTAATAGATTAGACTTGTATTTTAATCCTCACATCACAAGATTCAATTACAAGGTAATTATTTTCTAGGGATTCCCACCTACTAAGTTTTTGTATTTAAATCCCAAAGCAAGATTTTTAAAATTGGCCATTTTTGCCTCATTTTAGGATAGAAAAAACAATTATAAATTGGTTGTAAGTTTTGTACATTTTTTTTATTGTAAACACTTCAATACTACTTCAAAAATTCTAGGAGTGATATATTTATTTGCAAAAGTTTTTTTTTTTCTATAAGACATTACTACAACAAGATATTTGAGACCAAGTAGTTTATTTCCAAGGATTTCAA
The DNA here is from genome assembly GCA_007115665.2 of Sequoiadendron giganteum. Taxonomy (NCBI): domain Eukaryota; kingdom Viridiplantae; phylum Streptophyta; class Pinopsida; order Cupressales; family Cupressaceae; genus Sequoiadendron; species Sequoiadendron giganteum. The sequence goes on from CM021104.1 coordinate 446,661,241, forward strand.
CTAGATGAGGATTTACATTTAATATTTTTCATGAAAATGGAAACATATTATTTATTTTTATATATTTACCTCTTCTTATCTCTCCCCAAAACCTTACCATCCATTTATATCAATATTTTGATCCATTTTCCCATCTCCCCATTACCTTTATTTATGCATTCAACAAAGTGTCGAGTCATTTCTACTTGATTTCTCCAAAATACTTCATCAAATTATATTGTGCTTCATTATTTTATACCTTAACCCCCCCCTATCATTTTATTTCATGAATCATGGAGTCATTATATCATTTACATGTGGTTTACATTAAACCTTTGTGAGTACAATCCCCTTTACACCACCTTTTGAAGTTGCAAGCCATTACTATAGCCTACCTGCATTATTGTTAGTCAAACTTGACTTTTCCCACACCTATATCAGTCATCTTCAACATGTCAAAACAATTTCTAAGTGAGTATAAAATCTTATTTCCAAAATATTTCTCCCACCCCACTTTTCTTGTTGTGTTCAAATGAATCTTTTATCATTATGTTGTAGGTTTTAATAGAAATTATGTGATTAATATCTATTTAATTTTATAGAATAGTATTATGAATTATTTTTTATCATCTTTTTAATGTGGATTTATGCTTAAAATCCCAAAAGGCATATAGCTGAGTAAAATTCCCCTTTAATCTTTATTTTTGTGTGGTTTTCATTCACAAAATCTTGAGTAATCAATTTTAGGTAAATCTACATAGTTTCATAAAAGTTATAGAAGAATATTGTGCCTTATACTTATTGATTTAGACTCCCAAAATTCATAGAGTTCTATCTAATGTAGACAACACCACCCTGGGTAGACACTTATTTATTTTAAGGCCTATTTTTTATAAATTCTTAGCCTAGTTTGCACCAATTATTCATGATAGTTCCAAAAAACTATTCATTCTTAGAAATCAAGAATTTAAGAGGTTATCTTTCTCTAATTTTACCATTTTATATCACTTTTTTCAATAATAGGAACTTGTAGGTTTTTAGTTGGTTTTCATGTCTCCAATATAAATTTTGAACCAAAAAATATAGACATGATTCCTTGTGATCTTATCATTAATCCCCATTGGTTTTAGATAATCAACATTCCATCTTCTAGACGAAACTATTTATACTCTTGAACTTATATGCATTATTTTTCATGTTCATTAAGATATCATAGGCTTACTATCAATTACATTCTTTTTGTTGGTCACTAATAGGTGAGCACTTCTTAGAAGCTAAGCTACACTATTGATAGGCTCCTTGACATGTTTCAAGTCGGTGCATTCTCTCTAGACAATACTACCCCCTAAGCAATATTATCATGGTGGCTATAAAAAATAGATAGTTATTTTAGGTAGTTTATTTGGAATATGATGACCATGTCCTCTAGGTCAAATCATCACCAAGATTCAAAGGAATATATAGAAAAAATGAGAAATTTTCATAGAGGCCACTTCTCAAGATAAGTGCATTTGATATCACTTTTTTATTGATTTCAACATTTGATAGTTAGAATTTTCCATTTTCTAATTCCTACATGTGTTCAAGTTGAATTATTTTATTTTTCATGTTTTTAGTTTAATTATGTGATCCTATCAAATTATTGAATATGAAAATGAGTGTTGCAATAAAATTGAATTCAATAATAAATGACTAAACCAATGTGAGTGTGTGCACAAAAAAAAAAGTAAATCAAAATTAAACTAATATGACCTCCACAAATATACCTAACCTTACTCCATTGTACATGATCATAATGTTGCAATAATAGTGTGTGGATTGCTCTTAACTTAGCATAAGATTGATTTGCAAAATGGATGTAAAGATGGCTTGATTTATCAAAATTCATGGAGGGATTGAATGGCTAAATGATGGTGTACTTATAACGTTCATTAATACCTGATCAAGGGTGTAGCATGCTTGGAAAGATCAATGGATGATATTGAGTGAGAGATAATGATGAGCATACAAGTGACATGAGTCAATACAAGGCTAAGATGTTAAATTAAGTGGTTGCATGGATTAGATGATTGGATGCATGGATGAGTGAAATGATAGTGAGTGAGAGTGGGCTAAGGTTGCTTTGCAATCAACTCACTAAATTAGGAGATAAAAGAATATAAATAGAATTAAATAAATAAATTTATTTTATACATGTGAATGAAATGAAGATATTTTTAGGAAATAAATAAAATATAGATATTGATTTTATTTATTTTTAAAAATATATATATGTAGAAAAAGAAAATTCAATAATTTATTTAATTTAAAAAATATATATTAACTAATTAAATAATTTTTTGTTTGATAATAAAATTTTCTTTTTAAGGTCCAAGAAATAATACAAAAATGAGTTTTCACCCACAATTCATAGGAAATATAGAATGATATTATTAATGAGGGCTCTAGGAAAATTCACCACCAGCAATTCATCGACAAAATATTCATCGCCAATAATTCATCACGAGAAAATTTATTGCCATGAAAAATTAATCGCATTAATGTGATTTTGTGGGTGAATTTTTGGTCATGAATTTGTTGTATGTCCTTAATGAGACATAATAAGGACCAAACTATATCAAGTACTATTCGTCTAATATACAAGAGCCATCATACCCTTAAACAAAAAATTGAAATACAGAGGGAAATTTTCTCAAGCCCAATACCATACCAAAAAGAGAAGACACAGACCCACCAACCCTAATCATCAGAGAACACGCTCATCATTTCCACATTGCAGAAGAAAGAAGAGTATGGATGTGTAGGTAGGGGCACCTCCAATTTTACCATACTATATACCAATAACTTCTTGCTAAATTTTAGCCACCGTTTAAATTCATAGATTAGACTCAACAACACGTACATAGATTAGACTCAAGTTCCTACTATTTTTTCTCCTACATTGCATTCTCGCCAAACTCACCTCCAATTTGAACACAAAAACCATAATTCCATCGATGGAGCTACAAACCCTCGACCATTGTGGCTACCATCTACACCCTTGATGCCACAAATGTAACCCAATGACACCCACAATATGATCCCTCATGCCACTAGAGACATTTTTATACGTCATAGAGAATCTAAAGAAGAAGTGAGGGAGAATAAGAACAAAGCCAAAAAAGCCAAGGATGCCACTCTTAACTCCAACATAACATGGAAAATAAAGGAAAAGATCACCACCAATAAATGCCTTATACCTAGTGTGAGACCATGTCACCTCATTATTATTACAATTAATTTTGACATGTATATTGTTTCGACCCATTATCAGGTGGATGTTCCTTGGTGTCATCCCGAATCAATTTCAAGAATGAATGGGTGAAACGTCCATCCACTTCACCTCATAATGCGCATCCATATCCTTTTGTCCAACACCTTGATTGGCTGCCCAATTAGCCACTCTATTACTAGCCCTTACAATGTGAGAGAACTTAATCTCTCTACACATAGATTCAAGGTGACATGCTTCACTCAATATGATATCCAATTTCCAATGATGAGATGAAATGACCTTCATATTATCTATAATCAACTTCAAGTCCCCTTCCACTCAAATCCTCTCCTAAATATTTTTTCTAGCAATCTTGAGATTCATCTAGAGATCTTTAGCTTCAACAATATTATTGGTTTCCAATCCAAAATATTGAGAGTACAAATGCAAAGGTTGGCCTAAATGGTCCTTGAAGGTTCCCCCACTTCCAGCCTTACCCGGATTCCCCTTAGCAACCCCGTTAAAGTTGAGCTTAACCCAATTGATATCAAGAAACATCCATTGAATATGATTACTTGTAGTGTTACCTTCTTGCCACCTCCCACCTCCCACCAAGCTATCTAAAATTCAGCCAACTGTTAGCCAATTCCACTCCATCCTCTTTCACCCTGCAATCTAGCTTTTTGTGAACACTACCAAGTTATGACAAAAAATCTCAACAAGGTCCCAAATCCTTCTCACTTCTCTTTATTTGTCTTGAAAAACTCTCCTATTCCTTTCCAACCAGATATTTCAAATAATAATGGTGGGAGCTAAATTCTAAATGAATTGGAGATCAAGGCTTATAATTTTAAACTTCCAACATTCCAAAATATTTAAGATATTTATAGCCATCAACCACCTATCCCTGGGCCTTTGTAGAAACATGTTCCACAACTCAATCACAACATCACATTACAAAAAAAGGTGATCATTATCCACACCATTGACCTTACACATGACGCACCTGGATGGAACCCTTAGTCCCATAAGTTGAAGCTTATCCTAAGTTAGATCTCTTCATTTCCATGCCACCTAAAGGAAGGCATTGGATTTGGATAGGCCATCCTTGTTCTATATTTTTTTGATAACTCTAAGTTGAGAAGTGATTACTCTATAAAAGAAATGTAAGTAACCATATTTTATTGAAGAAAAACCTTCAACATTCCCCTTCCACATTTTTCTATCCTTTTTACAAGAAATAGACCATTTTTCAATTATGTTTTGAACCTCCTTGTACATGCATTGATTAGATCACCCTCATGATCCTCAAGAGAAATTCATCTTTGTGAACCCAAATCCCCAACTATATAATATTTGGCCAACCTCCCTAATCTCAGTTCAAGAAAATTAATCAAAGGCCTCAAATGCATATAATCTATAAGAGTAGTATCACTATCCCAAATATCCAACCAAAATATGATATTATCCCCACTCCCTATCTTCCAAGATAAATCTAGTTTTAGAAGGTTACAATAGGCCCTTAATAAGTTCCAACTACTCGAGCCATTAGGAAAAATAAGGGATGAATCAAGAATATTTTCAAGATCATTCTAAAGATACTTGGCTTGCATAACCATACTTCGTAATCTATTTTTATCTATGTATATCGTCCAAGAAATCTTGGCACCAAGTGCATTGTTCAACTTTTTATAATTTATTATGCCAGGACCCCCAAGGTTCTTGGGTTTACAAACATCATCCCATTTCACCAAAATATATTTGAAAGCATATTTTGTGCCCCTCCAAAGGAAAAAATGTTGAGTATCTTAGAGAATATTATCCACCTTATTGGGAATTTGAAAGATAGACAAAGTGTATATAGGGACCAAAGCCAAGGAAGATTTGATCAATATAATTCTACCAGCTAATGATAGCCATCACCCTTTCCATGAGGTCAATTTGTTTTTAATTCTTGATACCACCTTACCCCATTCAGTTTTAGAGGTTATTTTGTCAACTAAGGGAATTCCCAAGTAATTTCTAGGAAGGTGATCCACTTCAAATCCAAGGATTCTCTTAATCTCCTTAGAATCAAAACATAAATCCTTAAGAAAGAAGATTCTAGATTTGTTGATGTTAAATTTTTGCCTAACATCAAGCTCATAGGTGCTTAGAATTTTTTTGAATCCATTGGCCTCCTTAGAAGTAGCTTCCCCAAGATTAGGGACACCACTAGAGACTTGGAGGCCTTTCACATTACACATGAACACTTAAGTACTTAAATATTTTCCCAAAAAATTAGCAACAATGAGGAAGAGGAAATGGGAGAGAGGGACCCCTTGCCATAGACCCCTACCAGTATAGAAAATCAATAGAAATTTTATTGATAAGGATGGCATGGAAAGAAATGGAAATAAAAATCAAAACCCAACTACACCAATCCTAAAAAAACAAATTTCCTCATGACCTTTACAAGAAAATCCCAGGAAATTTTGTCACAAGATTTATTCATGTCCATCTTGAGAATCATACCCTCATTTTTCTTAGATTTGATTGAGTGGATGGTATCATGTGTTGGATGTCATGGTTGTTTTGCTGATATATGGTTTTCATTGATTTCAACACTATTAGCATTAATCTCTTTGAGACTGTATATGTCGAGGATATTGAGAAAATTGTAATAAAATATGTTGCAGGTTGTTTGTGAAGCAGTGAAGATCAGTATGATGGAAAGTTAAATATGTTGATGGTGAGAAGTTACGGATTAAAGTGTTTTTTTTCAAGTGTATCTAGTTTATCCACTGAAAGTTTTAGAGGTTCGCATGAAGATTTGAGCAAGTTATGAGTTTTTGTGTTTCAACAGTTATTTTGTTACTGTAGATGGTGTTCCTGGAAGAAGATAATGTGATTCTGGTAATTTGAGTTGTTATGAATGATCTTGTGGTGTTTGTGGATGTTTCTAGATTGTTCTCTATCTATTTTGCACATCTGCAATGATCGTTGTGCTCACGATCAATGATTTTCTCTTGCGTGTTCATGTTTTTCATGTTCATGGCCGATAGGGTGATTCTAGCGTGTTGTGGATCTTCGAGGAATAATTTTTGAAGGTTTTTTGTGTTCGAGGATATTATTTTGGGTCTTCAATATGTTGTGGCCAACCTTGGTAGATTCACATTAATAATCTTTATTGTTTTGGGTTGACAATTTGTATTCATCTTATTATTTTGTTGAATCCGACATGTAACGATGTAATTCCTTGTTGCGGATATATATAAGCGATTGTTTCTTCATTTGAATGTGAGCGAACAAGTGTGTGTGTGTGAATAATGTTCTAAATCTTTCGAAGGTAGAGAAAAGTGTGAAGAAGAGTGAAGAAGTGTTCATGTGCTTAACCAAAACTGTAATCAGGCATTAGCAGATGCCACTTTCTTAGTTCATAATATAGATGGTTGTAATCCAAATGTTTATGTAAGATAGTGAGTCTTCCTTTGTATTTGAGCAGTGAGCTCTAGGCAGTGTGCCTGAATGCATGTGCATTCCCCATTTATTCTTCGTATACTTTTAATAGGGTATAAGCTTGTGGACTGACCTCTACTGTGGTTTTTCCCCTAATAGGGTTTCCACATAAAAATCTTGGTGTTATGTGTGTTTCTGATGTGTTGTTGATTTATGCTTTCATAGTTATTAATCAGATCTGAGAATAGGGGTTAATAAATTTAATAAGTTTGAAATTTTGTGACAACTGATTCACTCCCCCTCTCAGTCATTTTCCCTTGTGTTGCCAACAATTGGTATCAGAGAAGGTTCCTTGGAAGAATTTTAATAGCTTGAGGTGATCTAGGATGGCGACATATAAGAAGGGTAGTCTGAGATTTGATGGAACAAATTATTCTCTGTGGAAGAGTCGAATGGAGTGTCATTTGAGATGCATTGGTGAATCCTACTAGAGCATTACAAGTTATAGGTATGTTATTCCTCAAAATGGTCCTACTACTAATGCTGAGATTGGGGATGTTGAATACAATATCAGGGCTAAGGAAGCATTGTTGAGTGCTTTGACTAATTTTGAAATGATGAAGGTTATGGATCTGAAGATTGCTTATGAGATCTAGAAAAAGTTGGAAACTTTGTATGAAGGTGATGCTAATGTGAATATTGCTAAGCTACAAATTCTAAAAGTGAAATATGAATTATTGAGAATGGGTGATGATGAGAATATTACTACTTGCATTCAAAGAGTGAATGAATTTGTGTGTGGTATCAGATGTGTTGGTGGACATTTGGATGAATCAAAGATTGTTGCTGAAGTGCTTAGATCCTTGCCTAATGCATACAAATTCAAAGCTACAACTATTGATGAACTTTGGACTATGACAAATGTAACCAGAGATATGTTGATTGGTAAACTTACTTCTTTTGAGTTGAGTGAATTCGGTGATGCCCTTCCTAAGATAGAATCTGCATTCAAAGCTACTACCTCCAAAAGAGATAAGTAGAGATATGATCTGGGTGAAAGTTCTTCTAGAAAGGTATTCAAGTATGAGGAGGAAATGAGACAGATTGAAGAAGAAGAGAGAGAACTGGATGAGCTTGAAGCACTTATTGTCAAAAGAGAATCCAGAGGACAAGGTAAGTATAAAGGAAAGTTTCCTATTAAATGTTTTTCTTGCAATAAGATAGGTCATTTTGCATCAAGGTGTCCAGAAAGAGTTCCTAAGTCAAGATCGAACAAGCCTAAATTTCAAAGGAAGTGCTATTATGTTGTTGATGAAGGTGTGATAGATGATGAATCTGATAAAGGGAATGTAAGTGAAGATGAGTTTGTGTTTATTGCTATCAAGGAAAATAACCTTGTGTCTTTAGAATCTACTAGTTGTACAATTGTGGAGAAATCCCTAGTTGCTCGATTTGAAGAGAAGGATGAATGGGTAATTGATAGTGGATGTTCACATCACATGACAGGTGATAAAAGAAAAATTGTGAGCCTAGAAAAGTATGATGGTGGTGTAAGATTTGGTGATAACAATGGTTGTATAATCTATGGCAAAGGATGCATTTATTTTGATGGTAAGCATAATACTGATGATGTTCTTTATGTGGAAGGGTTGAAGCATTATATCTTAAGTTTCAGACAGATGGTTGATAAGGGATACAATCTTCAATTCAAGGATGGAAAGTGTAGAATATTGGGAAGTTTCGAAAATGTGATTGCTTCAGGTACAAAAACAAAAGGTGACATCTTTCACCTGAATGCTACTAGTAAAAGTTGTTTGATTGCTCAAGTTGATGAAATTTGGTTGTGGCATAGGAGAATGTGTCATGTAAAATTTTACAATATCATCAAGATAAGTTCTACTCAGGTAGTGAGAGATCTTCCTAAGTTGGTAAAACTTTCTAATGCCATATGCAAGGAATGCTAGTTAGGAAAGAAAACTAGAATTTCATTTCGGAGCAAACAACATTGTTCAAATGAATTGTTGGATCTTTTGCATACTAACTTGTGTGGTACTTCTAGAGTCATAATTTTACAAGGTTATAGGTATTTCATGTTGCTTGTTGATGATTATTCTATGATGATGTGGGTTACTTTCTTAAGGGAAAAATCTGAAGCTATAGAGAAGTTCAAGATCTTTAAGGCTATGGTTGAGATAGAGACAGGTCTGAAGATTAAGTGTTTGAGATCAAATAGAGGTGGTGAATTCACTTCCCTTGAGTTTAATTATTTTTGTGAAGTGCATGGGATAAATAGACAATTATCTGCATTGTGGACCCCTCAACAAAATGGAGTTATGGAAAGGAAGAATAGGACAATTCAAGATGCTACTAGGACTATGATCCTGGAAGGAAATGTTCCTCATATCTATTGGAGAGAAGTTGTGAGGATTGTTGTTTATATCCTCAACTAGGTACTAATCAAAGTTGATATTGGTAAGACCCCTTTTGAGCTATGGTCTGGTCATAAGCCTACTGTTAGATATTTCAAAATCTTTGGGAGTAAATTCTATATCAAAAGAGATGAAGGTATAGGAAAGTTTGATGCTAGGATTGATGAATGAATCTTTCTTGGTTATTCTATTAAGAGTAAGGCCTACCGGTGCTACAATAAGAGATTGAGGAAAATGGTTGAAAGCACAAATGTTAAGTTTGATGAAGATATTTCTAGACCATCCAGAACCTATGGATATGATTCTGATAATCAAAATGATAGTACAAACAAAGGTTAGACTTCAAATCAAGTTCAGATCCTTCCAGCGAATCAAGAAGATCAAGAGGAAGGAGAAACTAGTGGAAGTGCAGAAGAGAGATCACAACATCCTGAAGTTCAAGAACATCCTAAGAATCCAAGGTATGTGAGATTAAATCATTCAGAAAATCAGATTATAGGTGATAAGAACAAAGGTGTCCAAACCAAGAGAATAATTGCAAAAGAATATTGTTTGATATCAAAGATTGAGCCAAGTAGTGTCAATGAAGCATGCAAAGATGAACATTGGATTCAAGCAATGAAAGAATCACTACAACAAATTGAGAAGAATAATACATGGATTCTCATTCCTAGACCTAAGGAAAAAAATGTAATTGGAACTAAATGGGTCTTTCAGAATAAATTGAATGAACAAGATGAATTTATCAGAAACAAAGAAAGACTGGTCTGTAAAGGATATTCTCAGATGGAAGGAATTGACTTTGAAGAAAAATTTTCCCCTGTTGCTAGGATTGAAGTTGTGAGACTATTTCTTGCTTATGTTACTTACAAAAACTACAAGGTTTATCAGATGGATGTCAAGTCAACATTTCTAAATGGTGAATTGGAAGAAGAGGTGTATGTTGATCAACCCGATGGATTTCAATTGATTGATCAGGGAGATATGTTTTTTCAGTTGAAGAAAGCATTATATGGACTCAAGCAAGCCCCTAGAGCTTGGTATGCTAGATTGGACAAGTATTTGCTAAAGCTTGGATTTAACAAAGGTATTGTTGATAGTAACGTGTATTTCAAGATTGATGATGATAAAGATTTGATTGTGGAAGTCTTTGTTGATGATATGATTTTTGGAGGAGATGATGGTTTGTGCATGAAGTTTTTTGATGAGATGCAGAATGAGTTTGAGATGTCAATGATTGGAGAGATGAAATTATTTTTGGGATTGAAAATTACTTAGTTAGATAAAGGGCTCTTTATATCTCAGTCCAAGTATGTGAAATGATTGCTAAATAAGTTTGGTATGGAAGATTCAAAGCTAGTCGGTACACCCATGGTGACCGGATGTAAGTTGAAAATAGATGATGATTCTCCTAAGGCAAATCAGACTAGATATAGATCAATGATTGGTGGGTTGATTTATTTGTCTCAAAATAGACCTAATATCATGAATGTTGTATGTATTGTTGCAAGATTTCAAGCCGATCCTAAGGAATCTCATGTGACTGTTGTGAAGATAATTTTTAGATACTTGAAGGGAACAGTTGATTTTGGCATGTGGTATCCTAAAGATGATGATCTTACTTTGAGTGCCTTTACTGATGTTGATTGGGTAGGAGATGTGAATGACAGGAAAATTACTAGTGGTGGCACATTTTTCTTGGGAAAGAAGTTGATTTCATGGTTAAGTAAAAAGTAGAATGTCATTTCTTTGTCTACTGCAGAGGCATAATACATTAATGTTGCTAAAAATTCTACTCAAGTATTGTGGATGAAGCATATGTTGAAAGATATCAAAGTTATGTATGATTAGCCTATTGCTATATTTTGTGATAATTCAAGTGCAATTAACATCTCTAAGAATCTGGTGCTGCATTCAAAGACCAAGTATATATATATCAAGTTTCAATTTTTGAGAGAGAAGTTGAGTGAAAAGGAAGTTAGATTGGAGTATGTTCCTACTAAGGAACAAATTGTAGACATCTTTACCGGTCGTTGCCTAAGGATACTTTTAAGTATCTCAGAGGGAAGTTAGGGGTGATTACCCCTCCTAATCAAAACTAAGATGCATTATCTTGCATCAGTCTGTTCATTTCATAGTCATATCTTGATTCAGATTGATGTTGTCATGGCTGCTACTCAGGGGAGTAGTTAGATGATTCAGATAAGTGGTTCACAGCCTGTATGTACCTTTTTCATTGATGTCAAAGGGGGAGAAGAGAAATGTGAAAACTAGGAATTATTTGAGGAGAAGAAGTCATGAGAAAAGAGTCAGAACCTAAGGGGGATTAAGTGTTGAAGTTAGTTATGTTGATGGTGTTTTTCACATCATGTGTTTCCATCAATGCCAAAGGGGGAGATTGTTGTATGTTGTGGTTGTGTTTATGATATGTGGTTGTCATTGATCTCAACACTATTAGCATTAATGCCTTTAAGACTGTATATGTCGAGGATATTGAGAAAATTGTAATAAAATATGTTGCAGGTTTTTGTGAAGCAGTGAAGATCAATATGATGGAAAATTCATTATGTTTATGGTGAGAAGTTGCGGATTAAAGGGTTTTTTTTCAAGTGTATCTAGTTTATCCACCAAAATTTTCAAAGGTTCGCATGAATATTTGAGAAAGTTATGAGTTTATGTGTTATGACAGTTATTTTGTTACTATAGTTGGTGTTCCCAAAAGAAGATAATGTGATTCTGGTAATCTGAGTTTTTGTGAATGCTCCTATGGTGTTTTTGGATGTTTCTAGATTGTTCTCTATCTGTGTTGCAAGTCTGCATTGATCGTTATGCTCGCGATTGGTGAATTTTTCTTGCGTGTTCATTTTTTTTGTGTTCATGTCTGACAGGATGATTGTAGCGAGTTGTGGATCTTTGAGGAATAATTTTTGAAGGTGTTTTGTGTTCGAGGATATTATTTTGGGTCTTCACTATGTTGTGGCCGACCTTGGTAGATTCACATTAATAATCTTTATTGTTTTGGGATGATAGTTTGTATTCATCTTATTATTTTGTTGAAGCCAACATGTAACGATGTAATTCCTTGTTGAAAATATATATAAGTGATTGTTTCTTCATTTTAATGTGAGTGAACAAGTGTGTGTGCACAAATAATTTTCTAAATATTTTGAAGATAGAGCAGAGTGTGAAGAAGATTGAAGAAGAGTGAAGAAGAGTGAAGAAGTGTTCATGTGATTAACTAGAACTGTTATCAGGCATTATCAGATTCTAGCTTCTTAGTTCAAAATATAGATGGTTGTGATCTGAATTTTTCTGTAAGACAGTGAGTCTTCCTTTGTATTTGAGCAGTGATCTCTAAGCAATGTGCTTGAATACATGTGCATTCCCCATTTATTCTTCTTATACTTTTAATAGGGTATAAACTTATGGACTGACATCCACTGTAGTTTTTCCCCTAACAGGGTTTCCACGTAAAAATCTTGGTGTTATGTGTGTTTCTGATGTGTTGTTGATTTATGCTTTCATGGTTATTAATCATATCTGAGAATAGGGGTTGATAAATTTAATAAGTTTTAAATTTTATGACAACTGATTCACCCCCCCTCTCAGTTGTTTTCCCTTGTGTTGCCAACATCATGAGCCAAAATGATCCCATCAAGGATTTTTCTACCTTCGAGGAAGCAATTTTTCTCCTAAAAAATAATATTGTCTAAGCACTACTTTATTCTAGAATCTAGAGATTTAGTAACAATCTTATAAATCCCATTGCATAGCGAAATTGACATAAATTCATCAAATAACTTTGGGGATTTTTACTTTATAGTAATATCTAGATACATAGCATTTTATTCTTTGGAGATAGCCTTCTTGCACTTGCATTCCTCAATCGTAGCCCAAAAATCTCCTCCCATAATATCCCAAAACCTCTAGAAGAAACCAATTTGAAACCCATCAAGGTTGAGGGTCTTCCTGTTATGCCTTGCATAACCACCCCATCTTTTGTCTTGGTCAAAATGGGTCCCCCTTTGTGTTTTTGTACTTAGTTGTTTTTGGAACAAAATTTGGAGTATAGTTTTGCCAAGTATTTTGTTTTTTCTTTGTTTTCTCTGTCGGAAGCGGAACCGGGGCTGAATCGGGTTTTGAAAGGTCTTTTGAGGTGTACTTTTGGTTCTGATCCCGACGGTCTTTTCTTTGCCTTTTTTTTTTCTCTTTAGCGGAAGTAGAGCAGGAGTGGGAATTGGGATGGTTCTATTCAAAATTTACAAAATCAAATTCAATTCCGATTCCGACTCCGCTCCCTTTTTAATGTTTGTTTGTCTCGGTTTTTGTGTTTTGTTTTATTAGGTTGGTCTTTTACTTAATTTTTGTTTTTGTTTATCGGACGCGGAGTCGGAATGGGAATAAGGTTTGGAAAGTTTATGATTTTAAGATCCTGTTTCCATTTTGGTTCCGACCCCGCCATTTTTTTTTTTGTCGTTGACTTTTTGACGGAAGTTGCACTATAAACCAGTGTTTGTTCTCTTACAGTTCTGACTCTGCCTTTATTGTGTTTTAATGCATTAATGGTGGTTGCCGATGTAGGTAGAAATTCACTTTTTTTTCTTTATTAAGGGTTAAAGCCGATTATTATTGTTATTATTACAAGTCTGAGAGCGCGAAGAGCAATAGCAGAGTTCGTTTGAGCGAATTGATCGAGATAGAGAAGGGATTGTGTGCGAATTGATTCAGAAAGTCAGAGTCGATTTGTTTGCATTTAAGGTAGGTCTTTTATTTTTGTTGTTCGTTGTTTTATTTGCGGTTGTGTTCGTTATGTTTTGCTTTGTATCTGTTCGCGTGTTCAATCATTGTGTTTTAAATAATTTTATGATCAACGATGTGATTGAATGAATAGGTTCTTGTTTTGGTTTGTTTTAGTTTTATTTTTATCTTTGTTGTTTTATTTTGTTGTGTCGTTTCTTTCTATTTTTGGGCATTGTCGTTTTCACGACTTAATCTTGATCGCGTCGGGTCGTTTTCGATTTGGAGTAGATTTAGATTAGATTAAAGGTTTTTTATTATGGTGTAAGTTAGATTAAGAATTTACAGTGAGTTGAGGTAGATTAGGTTTATGGTTTAATTTAGGGTTTCGTTGTTTGGTAGAATGGCAGGGTTTTAAAACCCGTGCCCTAGTTTTATTAAGTTTGTTAGATTAGGGTTTCGTTGGTCTCTGCAATAAGTTTTAAATAAATGGCTCTAAAAATATAATTGTTCCCCCACGGTCATATGAGGGTAGAGTTTTTAAGCTCCTTTGCTATGTTATGGCGACCTAGGTTTAATCATGAAGTTATGATGAAAATGAATAAATTTGATGATGTCATGATTAGCATATGCAGAGGCGGGATTGCAATGGGTATTGGCATAAGAGTTTGTTTTTACCAAAGATGTGAATTCCATTTCTATGTCGTTTTCGATTTCGAGTTCTAAAAGGTTTTTTTTTAAAGTATGTGATAATTAGCGGAGGTGGGATCGGAACTGGTCTTAAACTTAAGAATTTTTATTTGTAAAGGTTATCAGTTCCATTTTCATCCCGTGTCCGGCTCCGCATATTGTGGAAAGTCTTTTGTGAAAGTAACGATAAACAAATCGGAGGCGGAGGCGGAATGGAAATAGAATATGAAATGAGAGGAATTTGAAGAAAATAAAACCAAATCCTTTTTATTCCGATCCCGGTTTCGATAACTTCCTCGACTCCGACTCCGAGCCCGTTTGTTACTAGTTGAAGTTCCTATATTGGTTTTTGCTCCGAGTCCGCCAGTCTTGTAAAAATGATTATTTTGTGTTTCTGTCCGACTCCGACTCCGATACATATGTAACAGGTATGTTTTTAAAACAATTTTTATAATGATTTATTGGAAGGGGTCTAATTAGAGGTTTGCTTGCAGGAGATTTGAGAGATGTCAGGAATGTCAGGAGAGGCTGCTCGAAGGAATCAACCGGCTGGAACATCAAAGCCTGCACCAAAGATCAAGAAGGTGAAACCAGAACAGTTACCTTATACATTAAGGTATGATCATAGGAATCCGGTGGTGAAGGCGAGCAAGGTGGAATCAAACTGGTCAGATATCACAGATACCAATCTGGGCCAGTATAGTTTCGAAGAATTACATGAAGAGACCTTTGCAGAAAGGGCAAACTTGACAGGGAGAACTCAAAGGATTGTTGACTTCGGTCTTGCACATATCACTATGTTTCCTTTGTCAGTTCAGTGTCCGGAGTTGATATATACAATGGCCTGTACTTATAATCCAGCTACAAGATTATGCATGGATTCACAGAATAATGTAATTATAGATCTTACTCCGCAGATGTTCCAAAACATATTCGATGTTCCTGATCCCAAGAATTTAGTGTAGTTAACTGAGGTTGAGGCATTGGAGAAATACAGTAAGCATAAAGACTCCAATAAGTCTCATTTAAACAAAAGATGGTTAAGTACTGAGAAGAAGTCTTTGAGCAAATTGGCAGATCAGCCAAGAGGGCAGACTTCAAGAAGGAGATATCTGATTTAATATTGATGCTGTCCAGAGTGTTTGGGAAGAGGGATGCCTTTCATTTCAAGGAATGGATGTTTCATTTTATTCAAGTGATTTTTCAAGGTGATTATCAATTTGATTGGTCCATGATTGTTTCTGATGCCATACATGATCAGCTCACAAGGGTCAGACAGACCAAATCTTTCTTCATGACTTCATATGTGGTCTATGCTGCAGCAAGATTGGGGATTTTCCCAAGATTAAACAAGGTAGGTATAATGGGAGCTTTGGACGGACAAAAGAAGGTATGGGAACACTATGATCAATTATCCCTTTAGGTTGCTGAGACTCACTTCAGAAGAGTCAATGATGCATTTTTATATGTGGTTATCAATTAGTTGAGTGGAGATGCAGGATACAGGTTAAGTCAGGAAGCTATGGCTTTCATTTCTAAATGGGGAAGTTGGTACATCCAATACCCCAAATTTACATACTTCAAATTGTTTGGGTTTGAAGGTCATCCTCATTTACTTCCAAAATGCTGCAGCAATAGAATAGTGCTTATGGAATTTGAATATCAAGCCATCGGAGTTAATGCTAGATTTGGGATGAAGCACAAGACAGGATGCCATAAGTTTCCTATGACACTGGGGGAATATAGTTGTCAACACTTGAAGGCGGCTAAGGTGGTTTGTAATGAGTTGATACAATTGATTTTGGGATTGTATATAGCTCGTAAGTATTTTGATCCGAAAAAGAAGATGTATACTTTATTACCTTCTGTGTTTACTAGACACTTTAATTTGTTAGAGGATTTTTGGTGTGATAGGCAGGATGAATTTGACTTGAGGAGGAAGAATTATGAGAGATTACCAGTCTCACTTATGGTAGAGCTGGGCATTAAAGATAATATTCCTGACACTTTGGTGGATGATGGAGTGGTATTAGATCCCTCATATGAAGCTTTGAATATTGGTACCAAAAACTTAGATCCAATAGACTGGAGTGAAGAAGAAACGATTGACATTAAGAAATTGGGAAGAACGGTCTTGGATAGAAGTGTGCAATGGTTGATGATGAGGACTCAAGCTCCTCAGGGACCAATCCTCAAGAAAGGTAAAGGGTATAAGAGGATTAAAAGAAAGGCGCCTTCCAAGGAACCATTGGAATTCTTTCCTCCAGATGTTGAAGAAACAGAGTTGGAGGTGGTTGATGAAGAAGAAGAGACACCCAAGGGAGATGTCCCAATTGAATCTGTTGTTCCTATGCCCGCATTGGGTGAGTCATCTACACAAGCCCCACTCACAAGAAAGAAAAGCAAAGAAGTTCAAGGAGTGCTTTATGCCATGGCCGAAGCTACTAAAGGAAAATAAGTGGAGGAAGAGTTGGTAGAAATTGAGACAGATTCAGATGAAACTTTGTCAGAGAAGGATTTGCAAGAAAACATGCCTCTAGATCCTACTATTGAGCAGATTCTTATACAGGAGGAGCAATGGAAACAGTTTGAAGATGCTACCAGAGAATCTGATGCAAGGGATGTTGCGGAGAGACAAAAGGAAATAGAGGCAAAGTTGCAATTTGATGCTCTACTTCAACAACAACAATCGAAGGAAAGAGAAGTTGAAACAAGGACAACAGCTGATACAATGGAAGAGCAAATGAGGCAATGAGAGCATGAGATCAAGGTCAAAGCTGAAAATGACAAGCTGGAATTGATACAGAAGATCCATGATCTCGAGGAGGAGAAAGCAAGAAACCGAAGGGAAAAGGAAGCCCTTGTTGCTAGAATGAAGCTTGCAGAGGAGACTCGACTGAAAGAACAAGAGGCTGAAGCTCTAAGGAAAGAAAAGGAGGCTGAAGAGCTGGTAAAGAAACAGCTAGCTAAGAAAGAAAGGGAAAAGGTAGAGAAACTCATAGCCTTGGAAGAGGAAAGATTGAGAAAAGAAGAAGGAGACAGGAAGATGTAGGAACAAAGAGATAGAGAGGAGGCTGAGAAGTTGGTGCAGTTGCATGTACTGCAGGAGCAACAAGAAAGGGAAAAGGTTGATTCTCAACCTAAGGTAGATATTCAGCCATCCTCTACAGTTGCTGCTTCCTCTTCCATGATGATGGCTCCTAGTGCTCCTACTTGGTTGAAATTAGATCTACAGAAAAGAGCTAGAACACCTCCTCAATCTCTTAATTGGGAGGACATGATGAAGGAGATTGAACAGGAAAGGCCTAAGAAGAGGGCTAAAGTTTTGCACTCTACCAGACTCACAGATAAAGGGGAGATAGTTGTTGAATGTGCCATTCCTATGATTGAAAAGGAGGTAGGGGATATGCAGCTTACAAACTATCAATTGAGTACGGTTAACTTGGGAAGACCCACTAGAAATCAACAAATGAATTTGGTTGATGTGGTGGCTTCAATGACAAAATCCAGAATGATCAAGGACAAACAAAAGAAAGTTGAGCTTAAGGCTCAGTTAGATCAGTTACATTCATTTTTCAAGAGTGTCTCCTCTCCAAGGTCACAAAAGGTTGCAGCAATTGAGACTCCTGTTTTGCTAAGCAAAAATGAGGTGGATGATTTGATACAGGTTAGAGGTAAGGCGGAGATGGTTGACAAGTGGATAGACAAAGTGAACCGGGAGGTAGGTGAGGTTTTGGAAAAGGGGTTTGAAACTTATAAGGAGGCGGAAGGAGTAATAAAATAGATGCATCAATATATTGAGGCCTCCGAGAAGTTAGAAGAAGAGTACAAAGAGTATAGTGAAAAGTTGGAGAAGATAAATACATTGCCTCTAACTACTCTTTTAGAAGAATCTATACTCGAAGATGATAATAAATATTTTGTAGAAAAGACTTCTTGTATCCTTAAGTTTAGAACTGGCTTCTTGAGCAAACATAAGGATGAAATTCAGGGAGCAGTTAATAATTTAACTGAGCAGTTGGAGGAGTTGGAAGCGGTTATGGCTATAATAGTAGATGTGAATGTAATGACTAAAGATGGCATGCCGTTAAGTCAGGTTAGAGAGAAATGGAGGGAAGAATTCCAAGGACTCATGCAGGATGATGGAGAAGACTTGGTGATAGATTGACTTGTAGAGGTCAAGGAAGAGATAAAAGTTGCAGGAAGAGAGTTGGTCAAGGTAAAAAGCATGAAAGAATTTGCTGTAGTTGAGTTGGATCACATCAAATTTGAAGATAACTGGATTGATGGGCTAGATATGGATATGCTACAATAGGTCTTCACCAGTTATGATGAGTTCATAGCGGATCCAGCATCACATGCATAAAATCTTGCATGCATGATATTCTTCTTCCTTGCATGATGCATGATGATCTTCTTCCTTGCATGTTGCATGCATGCAGCACTAGCAGTCTCAAGGACGTGGGATCTTCTTTTCTCCTATGTTCTATCTTCTATTGTTAGATCAAACTGAATGTGTAATGTAAGAACTCAAGATCAAAATTGATCTGGGTTTCCAAGACAGTTGATTGTTCCTAAAAAGGTGGAAAGCCTAAGATAGAAGTAAAAGTTCAAACTTCTTTTTTGTATTCTATAAATACCAGTGGGGTATTACATTGTAAGGGTGGGCTAATTGAGAATTGGATTGGCTTACCTAGTGTTAGGAGATAGAATTTTCAAAGAGATTTTTGCAGAGATACATTGTACCAGATCTTGTTTACAGTTAATAGAATTGCAGGTTTACGAAATATGGAGTTTGGCATTGAATTGTGTGTTTGATAAGGTTAATGAGTTATAATCCACTTGAATGCCAGTGATTGTGCTAAAGCATGATAGTTTCTTATATGATGAAAGTCATTAGAAGAAACCAGGTTTAAAGATTATCTTGTTAAATTGTCATTGAATTAAGGTTATTAAAGTCTGTTGATCTATAGTTTTAATGATGAATGAATGTGTGTGGTTTTGAGATCTTGGAAATACTTGTGATAGGTGAATAGAGGAATTGAATTAAGCACCTAAGATGTATATGATGGTACAGTTATACTATGGGTTGTGTCATGTTATGGTTTTTGTGATCGGTTAAGAAAACATTCATTGTTAAAAGTATATGTCTGGATAGTAGATAAATTTAATTCATACTTATTGATTTACCCCTGGGATCTATCTTTTTCTTTTATTTTAAACCCCTTGATTTACAAAAACTATTTTGACAAAGAGAGTCATAGCTTGAATCCTTTGTTACCAGTCTAGGCCCCTTGAATATTATAGTTGCATGAACCAATTGAGTGACATCAGACAGTTGAGAACCAACTACCAGGACCTTGGGAGTTAGGCCACTACATGTAGTCTTTCTTTTTCAGGAGAAATAGAATAGAAATATTCTGTTTTAATGTTGTTTGTGTCATTTTAACCATCAACACTTCCCAAATCCCAAACAAAAAGTAGTAGCTTTAATTTCCTTCTTAGAGAAAGAAGCCATGATATTTTTTTCAAAGCTCCATCAACCAATACCAGAATTTTGTATAGTAGATCATCTTGAACCTACATATTGACACTAGGAACCACACTTAACATGTCTTTAAAGTAGTTCACTCTCGCCTTTTTAATAGTGTTGATGTCCTCCATAATTGAGCCATTAAGTAGAGTTATCTTGAGAATATTATTAATCTATCTTTTGATTTTGGTAGCAAGGTGAAATGACTTAGAATGATATTATCACATTCCTTCAATTGTTTAAGCTATGATTTTTATCTCTAGAAGATCTCCTCCATTCTGAGAATTCTTCCATGCTCCTCCAAAATGTCTTTTTCCCTATTGCTAAGATCCATAATGAGACCAACCTGAGTGATGTCAACCTCAATATTATTTAGCCTCTCTTCAACCCTTATTTTGTTCTCAAATAGATCCCTCATAACATTCTTGTTCAAATCTTTGGCCAGTTTCCTAACTTCTTCCAAATTATTAAAGATAATTAATCTTTTGTTACCTTTCACCTCCATACTCCACCATCCCTCTAGAGCCTCCCTAAAATTTGGATTTTCATACTAGAACACATCCATTTTAAAGTAATTTCCTTTAGGTTTTGAACCGAATGAAATATTGAAAGAGATTGGTCAATGATTATAACCTCCATATTAAATAACATCAAAGTAAAAACTCACTAGGGAAAGAATCTTGTCCAAATTCAACAAAAATCTATCCAATGTGCATATAATATTATCTTCACCTACTCTTCTATTACTTCAGGTGAACCATCTAGTTTTGAGGGAAATATCAATAAGGAAATATCATCACACATTTTTCTAAACCTAAAGATCCTAAATTACTAAATCTTCTGCCACCCATATTTCCCTCAACACATAAAGTTGCATTGAAATCCCCCCAACAACCCATTTCCCATATGGGGGAGAACCTCTAAAAAAATTCAATTGTTCCTAGCATTTGAATATGTCCTTTTTTATATATTAGGTCCATGAACATTGGACAACATCATATCTTGAAACCCTAGAAGGTACTTAATACTAATAGTTAATAACTAGACAAAAATTTGCAAGCTCATACCTAAGAAGTGAATTTTTTAAAATAGGATAGAAATTTCACTACATGCCAATAAAATCCTCTACAACACCTTCACCATTCTTCCATAGACTAGGGATAATATTCCTAAGATTGGAACTATCAAATTTAGTCTCTTGAAAAAAAATAGCATTTGAACATTCTATCTCTATCAGCCACTTGACCAAGATGTGTTTTCTCGATCCATTTAGGTCACAAACATTCCAAATTACTAGCTTCATAATTCCAACATGCATGGAGGTGCTCACCTCCACTCCTAACAAAACTATTCATCAATTCCTTAGTTCCCTTCACAACCTCTTCCAAGGCTTTCTATTTAGCTCTACTAACTTCAACTTTTTTCCTTTGAGTATGGAACCCCAAGCATCCATAACTAAAGTTATTTTCCCAACATCTCTCTTACTACTCATGGTTATCATTTTCCAAGAATTCTCCTTATCATCTGCATCCTCATTCCTTCCCCATTTTCTATCACTACCTTCCCCATGTTTCTTGGAGGGATCCAAAGAAAAGGACACATGAGAAACCTTCTCCAATATATGAGCTAATGAAGATTTTCCCTTGGGAACCTCCATAAGCACATCATGGCTCTATATCAAATTATCCTTAGCCTCATTTTGTTGGGGAAAGAGAACATTGGTATTCACAACCTTACTAGAGCAAAAAAATCCTACCTTTTTCATATCCTTATTAGGTTCCACCAAGGGGGGAGAAGCCATCAACAACCCATCCTACAAGATCGGATCGTGATTGACCTGCTTAACTAGAGCTGTGAAATCATCTTCCAATTGTTCCATGAAGGTTTTGACCTTTTTCGAGGGGTAATAGTTCCTGAAGGATTGCAGAGGGCAATATTACATGTTAGATCCCCCAAATTCATGTCCTAGCATATTCATCCCATATTGAGGGGAACATCTTTTGGAAATATGACCTATCTTCCAACACTTGAAGCATCTAATATACAGGAATTCATACTCCAATTCTTGTGTCCAATCCCCCAAAATTAAAGATAATATGATTGAGTGACATATAATTTTACTCAATTATTCCTAACATAGATCCTCACATAGGAAGCTAATCTATGCCCTTCCATAGCACTATAGTAGAGCACAAATTCCCCCAAGGAATTTTTTATCAATTTCAAAATATCCTCCATCCAAAGTTCATGAGGGAGTTTATATAGACAGATCTAAAGAGGAACATCTTTGATCAATTATGAGTTAGGATTGAACCTTGGAGGTCATTCTCCTATATATAACCCAAAATTTCCCATGAACCAAAGGCCACCCTTAAGGTATTTAAATATATATACATATATATATATATATGTATATACTATATATATAATAATAATAATATATATTTAGCATATCAATTATATCATTAGAATTCGACTAATTCTTATTCAATAAGAAGTCAATTTATAAAGGTCACTTTTGACATTAAATTATCATGGCAATAAAGGTCGATGATAGTCATCAAATTCGAAGTTGATTTTGAAATATGCATGGTTGTGTATGTGTAGAGAAGGGGGATTCGCTACTCACGAGTTCTCTTCAATAAGAGAGCCTCACGAGGTGAAATTCCCTAAACTACCTCAAAGAACAACGGTGAGAGTTCTAGAACTAGAAAGATTAGGTCACAGAGATTATCTAGATAAACCGACAAGTGCTTGGCCAAAGGACAACAACGCAAAATATAGATGACAGCGTGATGCGCTGGCATCCTTGAGGCGCGTTGGCATCTCATACAAACCAAAGAGCGAGTTTACCTCAGAGAATGGCTAAGCGACTACTTCTACTTTGATTGTTGAGAACTTCTAGAAAGTGATAAAGCAATAGAATGTGATAAAGATGAAATGGACTGAAATAGAAGTGATAAAGATAAGGAGAAGGAAAAATAAATGCTTACAACCATGTGAATGATGAAGCTTCAAGTGTGTTAGCGTCTTCAATACCTGCACACAAGAGAGAGTGTGAGAGATAATTTTGGGTTTGTATAGGGGTTTACCTCAGTCAAACCCCCATTTTGGTGTTCCCACCTCCACGGACAGCCAAGATAGATAGAGAGAAATGTAGGGAATGAAGTAAACACAAAAGCACTACAAAATAGTGTTATGCTACTCAACCAAATAATAGAGGAGAGGAGTGAAATCTTACCACCTCTTCCCAAATCACTCAAGGCTAGTGGGGGAGAAAATGAGAGGAACTTAAGCCTCTGCTACTGTGGTGTTTCATTCCACACTTGCTCCATTGAAGTGATGGAGTGTTGATGTCTCTGCTAGGGAGTGTATAGTTTTTCTTGAGAGTGATTGAAAGAGCTTGAAGTTGCTGTAACAAGTTGTATGAAGCTATGCAAGCAAGGCTGGAGCGAAGCTAGAAGCTAGAATGAAGCTAGAGGAAGAAGAGAGTTAGAAAGGATGGAGAGGTCCCAAGATGAAAATGGAAGGAATGAATAGTGAATATGAAGGAAAGAGGGAAGAAAATGGCCATATTTGGGTCATTTAGTCGAAGAGGGCGTTACAAGTCGACTCCCAATGAGAATTGTAACACCTCTACAGACTCTAGCCACGGTAATTTGTCAGGGATGTAAGCGCGTCGCTCAGACATCTACGTGTCACACAGGTGTCCTCGATAGTAACGCCTCTACCGATGCTCAAAATAGGTCCCAATTGGAAGGAAGGCAAGGGGCTTATGTGGAATTAAGCGTCCGATTTTGGCTTTCTGAAGTGAGGAAGGGTAAGAGGGAAATTTTCCTAAGGGGTGAAAATTCGCTCCTATACAGTATGTAAGTCATGTATCACTCACCAAGATATGTATATGAAAATGTATCAATACATTTTAATCTGTAAAATTTAACCTGGTTGATAGAGTGAATTATAATTACGTGGACTTAGTCCAATGTCTTAATTTGGCTCAATTGACTCATCTTTTATTTCAGTCGAAGCTTGCTAAGTGTTGCAAAAACATGATTGACTATTTCACTCCTTTTGAAACCACACCAACTTGATGGTAGTAAAGAGGCTTTGGCCCCACCTCTTATAGTGTTTTCCTGTAGATGTCATTATTGGAGAAAATTTTGAATTCTCCATGGGCTATTTGAAATGGTCTTTGAATTTCTATCAATGAGGTAGGTCAATATGTTGAAGGTTTTTGCTGAGTCTGAGCTTTATTCATTGCCACCTTATTGTTGATATGAAACTTGTTGTCACTCTTCATGCCTAAATCATAGAATTTCTGATTTCTTGGCCACTCTACTTAAATAGTCGTTCCATTTCACTTGAAACATATTCTCTCTTCTATTACTATATCATTCTTCCATTTTAGTTGTGAGAGACACATTTTACCAAGAGATATATGTCCTTTTTTTTTTATTACTTCTAAGATATTACCAGCCATATTCATTTGTTTTATGAGTGAGGAAAGAGTTATATTTTGTGAGAAGAAGGTATCTTTATTGTTTGAGAGAAGTGTGCTATCAACAAGAGAGAGAGAGAGAGAGAGAGAGAGAGAGAGAGAGAGAGAGAGAGAGAGAGAGAGAGAGTTGTTTTGAGAATTTGTGTTCAAGTTGTTTACTGTTGGAGAGGGCAGCATTATTGTCATTAATTGGGATAAGCGATAACATGCATGGGGATTTCTTCTTCTTGTTATTTACTTAGAATTAATGTGTTTTCTATGTTTCCTGAAATGTATTTTCTATATGTGCAATAGAAGTATTTAAGATTGTTTTTGAAAAAGGGAACTAAAGCTTTTAGGTTTTTTTTATATTGTTCTTGTAAGAAATATATAATATGAGATTGGTGTATTACATACTTATTATATACTAGGCTTGATTGAATGAAAGATTCACTTGAGGTACACCCAGCTAAATTATTAATTTAACTAGAAAAGCTTGTGTTACTCATAGGATAGTTAATCTAGTATGGGAGGGAGATTGTGTACTTGTTAAATAGATTCATTTCAAGTAGATTAGTAAGTTGTAGGTTAGTCTGGGATGATAAATTATCCATTGAACGAAAATACCTATGTGTAGTGCAAGATAGCCTTAAGTCAAATCGGCCCTGAGTAGTGTATGTGATAGATGACTTCATTCGAATTACTGAATGAGAACACTTTGGCCAAAGTAGTGCAATGTTCGAGACTCCACTATAGATTGTGTGATTACCGATACTACACTATCAGTTCACCGTGATACATTATTAAATGATAGTTCAGGATTATGGGAATGCAAAGTTCTAGTTATGTAAGACACAACACTATGCTCAGTTGGTTGTTGTTATCGGTTACTCTACCAATCTCTTCGTCGAAGGGAAGGGTCATCTATCGAATGATAGATGTGTAGGGGACCGCATTAAGAGTCTATGGTTGGTAGAAAAGTGCTTGAGTGATGCTTCTCCTTCACAACAGGCGACAAAAGAACCAAGATTTAAAAAGAAGGATCCTAGACCATCTTACAACTATTTGTTCTAAAGCTTTATGAGCTATGTATGTATTTGTATGCTTTATTGCATTGATGTATATTTGAAATGAAAATGAATTTATGTTGCAATATGTTATGCATCTTGATTGGAAATTATCATTAAAAGAAAAGAAAAAAATTATTGCAATGGAGTGTTACTTGTTTATTTACTCATTTGGTGTAAAATAAGAAATTTTTACTTTTAGAAGGGTTAGTATGTTACAAAAAATTATTATTCCCAAGTCACGTGGTTGTTAATTAAGGTTAGGCTAGTTGGAGATAACATTATATAACATTTATTTTCAAATTATTTACACACTCAATCACACCTCTAAAGGACATAAACCTTTATGTCATACATATTTAATTCTTTTAGAAAAAGTTTCATCTTTTAGATTCTTTCAAACATATCCTAATACATGCTATTGAATAAGGGCATACCAATATACCTTAATATATTTTTTCTATTTTTATTTTATACACATATGGATCTTTCCTAAATCTAGATAAATTACCTAATATATAGGTAAAATTAGGCCTATAATTAGTAAGGATAATCAAACTTCCTACTAATTGTATATACAAAGTAGGATTGGTTTTTTTCAAATGATGGTTTAGGATTCAATTTGATACCTACTTGAATATGTATATTAGTAGGTTTATAAACCAACATATTAAAATTTTAGTGTAAATTGTATATGCATTTAGTTTGAGATACCATAGTAGAGTGCAATGATGGAATAGAGATATTCTCAAGAAATGATGGTGAAGGCCCAAGTTAGTCATTTCGAATAATATATTTAATTGATCTTGTACTTTTGGATTAAGTAGTTTAGAGTAATCATCCACATACTAACACAATTATAATAATCTTATCATATTTTATTTTAATGAACATATCTTATTATAATTACAAAAATATAATATATGAGATCAACAAATATTCATCTTTACATGCCAAACTCTAGGAGCTTGTTTAAAACCATAGAGTTTTTTTTGAATTTACATATAAAATTTTATTGTTCAAAATTTTAAAACATTTTTCTGGATACATATAAATATCCTCTTGAATAACACCATTTAGGAATGTATTTTTGACATCAATATGTTGCATCTCTCAAGCATTATAAGCTAAAATAGAAATAAGCATAATAATGGTGCCCATTTTATAACAGGGGTAAAGGTTTCATTATAATATATATCATGTCATTAAGTTAACAGTCTAGCAACTAACCTTTCCTTGTATTTGTTACTTTATTTTTGGAGTTATATTTGATTTTATATAGCAAATAGTAATCAATAATTTTTTTTGAAGGTTTAGAAAGAAGAACCATGTATTGTTTTTAATTAGAGAATCATATTGTAATTTCATTTAGTTGCTCCATTTTTTATTTACATTGACCTCCTCAAACCATTTAAGTTCTATTTCATAGAATATCATAAAGGAATGATATTTTCACAAACCTAAGCAGTTACAAAACTTTAATGCTTCTTCAAGTATTAAATTACCATTATAATAAATATATAGAACCAAGGATTCCTCTCAAATTTCACTTAGTAATAGGTGATCCAGAATTTCCAATCTTACTCCTTTGACATTTCATTAAGGTGGTAGTCACCCAATAATTTTAGGGGTTTTATCAATGCATGAAGTTCATAATAATGTTAAACACCTGGCAAATAAGGTTCCTCCAGAAATTCTTGTTGTTAGGGTTGATATATTCCTTGATTTGCACTTCTTGTTTGATATTGCAGCAAGATCAATGTCTTCAGAGTAGGCTTCAGCCTCCATCTCCAAAAAAGAAGAGGCTTTCTCTTTGAATAAATTACTGTCTCTTTCTCATTATGAGGCTAGTTCATCTTCCAATTCTGGTGCAGGAGCACCTACACCTCAACCTTCATTTTGGATCATTTGATGGTGAATAGGTTAGGAAGAGTATTTTTGAGTCTTTTGAGTGATTTTATCTTCAATAAGGTCTAACAAGACCATTGAGTAAGATCTAGGGTGAATCTTTAAGTTTTGGAGTCAAAATGTAGAAAATTGCAATCTTGCAAAAATGTAGTCATGTAGCCTTGAGAAGGCAAAATCCTAAATTTGTAATTGGATATGCAAGATTGAGGTCTTAAGGATGTAATAAGGATATTTTTAGTCCATTAGAATGGTTTTAGAAGTCATAGGTCTTTAGGATTAAAAAGTTACTTCAAAATTGCATAATTGCCATAATGTGATTTAATGTAATTTCAACATTAAGGATGTAATCACACTTTCCAACGGTTCCCTCCTTCAAAAATCAGTTGAGGGTCATTGCTAATGAGGTGGAAAAGTTTAAATAGCCTCCTTTTGGTCGAGGCAGGTGGTTGGATGAAGTTTTGAAGCATTAAATATAATAAAAAACTCAGTTTTCCTGTTTTTTCCAGCGTTTTTCACTGTTCCCGTGTTTGGTACGGTCTGGTACAGAATTGTACGGACTCCCAATTGGAATGGTTTGAAAGAGGGCAGAGTCTACTTTATTTTGGTGGTGATTTGGATTGTTTTCATTAAGTATTGAGTAAGTTACATCAATTTTAGTGAAAGTGGGTCTGAAACCTTGCAAAACAAGGGTTTGGTCACCAAAATGGATGTAATTCCCATTTCCACCATGGGAAAAATCTGAAAATTGGTGGAATGATAGATTTAGGGATCATATTCATGTTCCAATTTGTTTTAGAATAAAATATGGAGTTTTGCAAAATTTATGTGATGCCCTAGGTCTGGTTTTTGCTTTATACAGTCCAAAATGTGATCATTTGAATAGAGTATTTGTTGTTTTTTGAGTATTTGAGAAAATATAATGGATGGAAAGCATGGAACAGGTCTTGGGGAACCTTTTGGATTCTTTTAAAGGCATTAGGGGTGTTGGGGTGTGCCTTGACAAGTTGGAAGCTTCCTTGTACAGGCCAAGTTAAGCCTTGTGTATGGCTTGTAAATCAATTTTCTGATACATTTGTTTTGGGTGTTTGATCCTATGCTTTTGGGAACTTGTGGAGGATGGTGTTAGGAGTCTAAAACCATGTTTTATGGTATGGTTAATGATTTTAATCAGATTTTATTTTGACTGTCCTATTGGTGAATGTTACAAAGTTGCATGGGCTTGTGTAGGAGCAATGGAAGAATGGATGTTTTTGGGTGCAAGGTCTGTTTGTTTGGTTATGTTGTGCTGTGTGAAGAGTATTTACATCATCTCCAAGTCTTTTTGAGATGTCTGGTTGTGTGAGTCAAGTTGAGTGGTCAAGTTGCTTGTTGGAAGGAATAGTGAAGTTCATGTGTGCATTGAGAGAAGCTTTTCAAAAAAAAAAGGTGTTGCTTCCCCTGCCACTCTGCATCATAGTGGTATCAGAGCATCAGGAAGTAGATCTATTTTCATTTTGCAGGTTGAAGAAGAGGCAAGGTTGACAAGATGCCTCCAAAGAAGAATGATATGGCTAAAGAGATGAAGGAGATGAAAGATAGGCATGCAAGAGAGCTCAGAGAGTTGGAAGAGAGAGTCATAGCCTTGGAGACAAACAAAAGAAGGGAAGTGGAAGAGACTGAGACTGAAGAAGAGGAAGATGAGGAGTTTGAAGATGTGGAAGAAGAGCTTACACCAGAGGATCAAAGAATTGCAAGGTTGCTGAAGGCAATAAAGAATGACAAGCCTAAGGTAAAACTTGATGTTCCTAAGTATGGTGGTAGTTTAAATGATGAAGAACTATTGGATTGGATTGCTGCAATTGATAACCATTTTGAATGTGATGAGGTTCCTGAAGAACAAAGGGTCAAGATTGCAAAAACTAAGTTGCAGGGTCATGCTTTGGTATGGTGGGATTACCTTCAATCTGAGAGGAGGAAGCAAGGAAAGTCTAAGATCACATCATGGGATAAGATGATATCAAAGCTTAAAGGTAAATTCTTACCCAAGGATCACCAAGTTCAATTGTTTAAGAGATTGCAAAACTTAAGACAAAGGGAAATGGATATTAAGTCTTATACTGAGGAGTTTTATAAATTGAGTTTAAGATCTGGTCATCATGAGAATGAAGATGAAAAGATTGCTAGATATGCTGGTGGTTTAAGGCTTAATATACAGGATGAATTGGTTTTGGCTAACCCTAGGAGTGTAGAGGATTGTTATCAAATGGCTATCAGGGTGGAGGAGAAAATGAAGAGAAGGCAAGACAAAGCAGCAAGAGGAAGAGGCAACACTTCTAGAGGAAGAGGATTCAATCCTAGTTCAAAGACAAACAATGAGGGCCAAGGAGAAGACAAGAAGGATCAAGAGAAATCTGATTCAAGAGGTGGATGGAGAGGTTCAAGAGGTAGATTTGATGGAGAAAGAGGTTCCTATCAATTCTCAGGAAGATGCTACAATTGTAACCAGCCTGGACACCCAGCCTTCAAGTGTCCTGAAAAGCAAGCCTCAAGTTCTTATGGTGGAGAAAGGAGGAATCAATTAGTGCATGAAGATGAGGAGAGTGTGACTTCACCTGTTATTAATCTCACATCAGAAGTTGGAGAGAGTTTGATGATTAGGAGAACATTGCTCAAGGCCCCAATCTCTGAAGAATCCCCACAAAGGAAATCACTTTTTAGAATCAATTGCAAGGTACAAGGTAAGGTATGTAGAATGGTAGTGGATTCAGGTTCAACTGAAAACATGGTTTCTTGTGAAATGGTGAATAAACTGAATTTGAAAAGAGTTCCTCATGAATTACCTTATAAAGTATCTTGGTTAAGTAATGGTCAATCTTTGGTAGTAAATGAGCAAGCTATTGTAGATTTCCAGATTGGTGAGTACAGGGATAGTGTTATTTGTGACATTCTTCCAATGGACTGTTGTCACATACTCCTTGGAAGACCATGGCAATATGATAGATGTGCTTTGCATGATGGGAGAGTAAACATATATACAATCATGAAAGGTGGTCAAAGGTTTGTTTTAACTCCTTGGGTAGAAGATGAAAAGGGTAAGGCAAAGGTTATTATGTGTGGAAGGAAAGAACCTATTAATGTTGTGAAAGAGATCAAAAATTCTGATGTTGTGAATAAGTATAGGTCTGATAATGCAGCAGATCTAAAGGAAAGTACAAGGGTAAAGTCTGATTTGACAATGAGTTTGCATGATAGTGTGATGGTAGGAAGCATTGAATGCCCTGTAGTTAAGACCAGGCCTGAGAAACAAACAAATTTTGCAGGAAATACAGTACCTAAGTCTGATTTGACAGTGATAAAACAACTTCATGAGGCAGTGAGTGAAAGACAAGAAAAACAGGGCATAAAAGATAGTTGCAAACATGAAGGTGACAAAGGAAAGAAGAAAGATCATAGAGTTACTAATCCTTGTTTGTATGCAGGTTCAAAACATAGTAAACAATCCAATCTTGGCCAGGGAAAAGATAAAAGACTGTTTGCAGGTCTGAGAACAGAGGAGATGAAAAATGCTTATGTGAACACATTCCAAGGTGATAGAAGTGCAGGGCAGATTGCACAACCAGTGTACATGAACCAGTGGAGTGGATTGGTGAACCAATGGAGTCTTCATGAAGCTTGGAGACAGTGGATTCAAGGACAACTCATGAGGCATGAGTCTTTTCTAGGGGGGGTGTATGGTGCAGGAGCACCTACACCTCAACCTTCATTTTGGATCATTTGATGGTGAATAGGTTAGGAAGAGTATTTTTGAGTCTTTTGAGTGATTTTATCTTCAATAAGGTCTAACAAGACCATTGAGTAAGATCTAGGGTGAATCTTTAAGTTTTGGAGTCAAAATGTAGAAAATTGCAATCTTGCAAAAATGTAGTCATGTAGCCTTGAGAAGGCAAAATCCTAAATTTGTAATTGGATATGCAAGATTGAGGTCTTAAGGATGTAATAAGGATATTTTTAGTCCATTAGAATGGTTTTAGAAGTCATAGGTCTTTAGGATTAAAAAGTTACTTCAAAATTGCATAATTGCCATAATGTGATTTAATGTAATTTCAACATTAAGGATGTAATCACACTTTCCAACGGTTCCCTCCTTCAAAAATCAGTTGAGGGTCATTGCTAATGATGTGGAAAAGTTTAAATAGCCTCCTTTTGGTCGAGGCAGGTGGTTGGATGAAGTTTTGAAGCATTAAATATAATAAAAAACTCAGTTTTCCTGTTTTTTCCAGCGTTTTTCACTGTTCCCGTGTTTGGTACGGTCTGGTACAGAATTGTACGGACTCCCAATTGGAATGGTTTGAAAGAGGGCAGAGTCTACTTTATTTTGGTGGTGATTTGGATTGTTTTCATTAAGTATTGAGTAAGTTACATCAATTTTAGTGAAAGTGGGTCTGAAACCTTGCAAAACAAGGGTTTGGTCACCAAAATGGATGTAATTCCCATTTCCACCATGGGAAAAATCTGAAAATTGGTGGAATGATAGATTTAGGGATCATATTCATGTTCCAATTTGTTTTAGAATAAAATATGGAGTTTTGCAAAATTTATGTGATGCCCTAGGTCTGGTTTTTGCTTTATACAGTCCAAAATGTGATCATTTGAATAGAGTATTTGTTGTTTTTTGAGTATTTGAGAAAATATAATGGATGGAAAGCATGGAACAGGTCTTTGGGAACCTTTTGGATTCTTTTAAAGGCATTAGGGGTGTTGGGGTGTGCCTTGACAAGTTGGAAGCTTCCTTGTACAGGCCAAGTTAAGCCTTGTGTATGGCTTGTAAATCAATTTTCTGATACATTTGTTTTGGGTGTTTGATCCTATGCTTTTGGGAACTTGTGGAGGATGGTGTTAGGAGTCTAAAACCATGTTTTATGGTATGGTTAATGATTTTAATCAGATTTTATTTTGACTGTCCTATTGGTGAATGTTACAAAGTTGCATGGGCTTGTGTAGGAGCAATGGAAGAATGGATGTTTTTGGGTGCAAGGTCTGTTTGTTTGGTTATGTTGTGCTGTGTGAAGAGTATTTACATCATCTCCAAGTCTTTTTGAGATGTCTGGTTGTGTGAGTCAAGTTGAGTGGTCAAGTTGCTTGTTGGAAGGAATAGTGAAGTTCATGTGTGCATTGAGAGAAGCTTTTCAAAAAAAAAGGTGTTGCTTCCCCTGCCACTCTGCATCAAATTCTCTGGTGGAAGAATCTTAATCAGTTTTTCTTTGCCCATTTTGTTCTTATGGGCTCTACATACTTGTCTAGTCTGATCTAGACTGGGGTTGGCAGGTGGTTTTTTCCATCTCCTTTGGGTTTAGCTTCTGGATGGGATTCATTAACTATGCACATATATTCTTTTATTAAATCTGGGCTCTCCTAGTTTCAAGATTGAGTTTTATCTTGGACTAATGTAATCTTTTACTTAATAAAATTTTAGCGGCCTAGCCACTTTTATCAAAAATAAAAATAAAAATGTTAAACACGAGCTAAAAAGACCATTTTGGTGGTTCTATATATATAATAATTTTATTCATTTCCTCCTGAACACTATATAAATGTTGTAACTAGTCATTTTGGAATTACTAATGATAATACACTACCCATATGTTAGGGCCTTAATGTAACTCAATTTTAACCCATCATTCCAAATAAATGCTTTGAAAATTAAGATTTGAATTGTAATTAATCTTTGTCTAGAACTAATGACTTAAAATTCTACCCAAGATAGTCAACATAAGCATATCAAATATCTAAAATTTAGTTTTTCTTTTATCATTGTACTTATCCCAATAAATAAATGATAATACACTACCCATATGTTAGGGCCTTAATGTAACTCAATTTTAACCCATCATTCCAAATAAATGCTTTGAAAATTAAGATTTGAATTGTAATTACTCTTTGTCTAGAATTAATGACTTAAAATTCTACCCAAGATAGTCAACATAAGCATATCAAATATCCAAAATTTAGTTTTTCTTTTACCATTGTACTTATCCCAATAAATAAGTAAATATATGATTATTTCATTCTCCTCTTCAAAAATAACTTTGACACATAAAAAAGGGTTGAGCCAATCCGTCTTATCCCTATTCTTAGTGAAATTTGAAATACCAATCAAATTCAAGACTTTCTCTTACATAATTCATAGGGCAATATTATACATAATTTCTTTCTCAAAATTTCAAGAATTTTTAAAGTCATTTCAAATAGATCTTCTATCATTGGAAACTTAGATTATAATTGTAAAAATTTATCTAGGCTTTTATCCAAGTCAATTAAAGTAGACATCAAATATTACAAGTATAGATGTATTCATATTAATTATTTTTGTTGAATATATATTTTCTAAGCTATTATTTTGGCTTATGGATTGAGCCCATTTTGGATTTATGGGTCCGTAATTACCATGATATTCCTCCCACTTATACTTATACATATCATTATGATAGCCTCAATGCTAATATTTGTAACATAGTTACAAAAAATTTAGCAAACAACAATAAATAATGATAAGAAAAATTTAAGTGTTGGGGTAAAAAATATAGAATAATGAAAATGTGCCTCTACATTGTTATTATCATCAAGTAGAATTTATAAGTTATTTTCTCAAATTGAGCCTCTAAGAGCACTATAAGACAATTGACATTTCTATAATTCTCAAAAATCTTACCTTGATTAGAAATATCACTAGCTTGAAAAAAATTATTTACTATTTTATCGTAAATAACTACACATGAGCACTTTGAGATAATTTAGTAGCTTGTATGCTTTTGTAGAAAACCCATTCACTTTAGTAGCTTGCCTAACCACTTCAGCATCACACTTGTGCACTTGAGTGTTAGGCTTATGCACTTCAACAACAAGATTTTACACTTCAATAGAAATCCTATTTACTTCAACAAATATTTATAACTTCACCGTTTTTAGAAAAAATAATTAATTAACGTGTAGTGAAAGCAATGATGAAACCAACAAGATCATTTCCTACTATAAAATAATTGCATATTATTTAAACCTAGAGTTGTATTGGTAAAATGATTAGTGTTTTTCAATTCACTTATCACGATATAATAAAAAAAAAATTACATATGTCATCAAGACATTATTTTTATTTTTATTTTTTAAATATCGATATACACCTCATCCACATGCTCAAAATGATTGAGAAAATTATCCAAACCAAGAGTTGTTTTAGGTTTACAATCATTGTCAACTATATAAATTTTCCTTTGAAATATAATTTGGAATAGTATTATCATATTATTAGAACTATTATATATATTATCACATCTACAAGTTCAAAAAAACACTTTGTTCCAAGTGGGAAGCAATAATGTACCTTACTAGTTATTATTCTAGTTGTTCTTTTCACAATAAAATATATTTTAGTTAATTAATATCAATTTAAGAAAGAATGTGAAAAATAACTCAATATTGACACAAACTATATCATATCATGAAAAAACAAATATAGTAGAGTAAAATAAGACTCTAGTGGTATCCTATCACTCCAATAAAAAGTATCACCATTCCTCTAAGATTTATTGCTATCAATTAGAAAAAATTTCAATTTTACTTCTATCATATAGATAAAAAATAGAATTTAATACATCTTATTATTCCAATATATACATTTATTGATCCTATATTGAATCTTTGTTTCATTATTTTAATCTTTAACTAAGTGCAAATAAATTTATTTGAGGAAAAAATATGTAAAATGTAATGATTATATCTTTATGTGATCATCAAATCCTCTTTAATAATAAAATTATATATAAATACCTTTATTCATCTAAAAATTATATTTACAAAACATTTACATCTTGAAAGTATATAAAGTCTCATGTCCCTCTATAAACTCGTCTTTAGATACCTTTTATTTTTAGGGTTAAATTTTAATGATAATAAATGCTTTGTCCATTCAAATGGATTCAAAAGAAAGAGTGTCAAGGTTAAGCACATGAAGATGGGGTCAAAAAGGGGTCTTAAGTGGCCACTTTTTTTTTTTTCTGAAATAAAGAAATATTGACTTTGGATGAGAAATTGAGGATAGTTACATTCAAAAAAATTAGATGCAACAAAAACAAGGATCATAGTGCTCTGAGTCTACTTTCTGAACTACTAATTTTTTTAAAATGGTAGAGATTAAGGGGTTCAAAAAAGGGAGCCACAAAAATTGGTGTTGTTTTGTTAGAAAACATAACATAGCGTCTATTATGACTCCCTCAAAAGGTTAACTTTTTTTTGGTATTTTTAAAATCACTTCAGTGAGAAATTAGCTAACATCATGTAGTTTATGCCCAATTTTTTTGATACTTTTTAATGATTATATGATTTTTTACTAATTTTCAAAGTGGACACATCCTAAAAACCAGAAATTTGGTTATGGCACTCCTATAATTTTTTAGAACTAATCAAAAATCATTATTTTTTTAATATGTGTAGAATGGAGTCTAGTTTATAAAAATGTAATGTATTTGAAATTTCAATGAATGGTTAAAAAATAAAGTTAAAAATACCAAGCATTGGTTTTTAATAAAAAATGAACACACAAACAAAAGAAACTAAAGATGAAAGCCTTAACATAGTCAAAATGTGAAAAAATTTAAATCGTTAAATAGCTAAGAGAGAGCCTAACATTACTCAGGTGTTCATTTTTCTCGACCTTGAAATACGTGCAAACCTAATGGTTTCTACAAACAAGATTATGTGAAATTTTATAGAATATGCAAAAAAATGTCTTTGGAGGGTGGGAAGACACTCCAAGACTTTGGGCTGGAAATCCAAAGCAAATGAAAGCCAAAGGCTTGGGAATTCCCAAATAAATACATAACGTGGGTGTGTTATAACACGCTTGTGTTATGTCATAGTTTTGACATAACGTGAGCAAGTTATAACATGCTCGCATTATGTCTTTCTTTATGTTTTGCTTGTTTTTTCTTTATCTTTCCCAAAGTGAGACATAACGCGAGCATGTTATAACATGCTCGTGTTATGTTTTGCTTGAAATTCTTGTGCAAGTTTGTTAAAATTATGTTTGATGTATGTATGTTTGTATATATATTTTAATGTACATATATATTTGTGTGCTTAAATGTGTATGTATGTATGTATGTATGCATGGATGTATGTACCTATGTATGTATGAATGTATGTATGTATGTATGTATGTATGTATGTATGTATGTATGCATACATGTATGTACATATGTATGCTTGTATGTATTCTTGTATGTATGTATGTAAGGGATTTGGGCTTAGGGTACATAAGGGTGAGGGTATAGGGTATAGGGATGAGGTTTGAGGTTGTAGGGTTTAGGGTTGAGGGTTAAGGGATTAGGGTGTAAGGGTTGAGGGTTTAAGGGTTTAGATTTTGAGGGTTAAGGGTTTAGGTTTTAAGGGTTTAAGGTTTAAGGATTGAGGGTTAAGAGATTAGAGTTTTATGATATAAGGTTGAGGTATTAGGGTTGAGAGTTTAATGTATGGGATAGAGGGGTGAGGGTTTTTGGTTGAGGGTTGAGGGATTAGGGTTTAAGGGTTGAGGGTTGAGGGATAGTGATTAGGGTTGAGGGTTGAGGGATTAGGGTTGAGGATTGAGGATTTAAGGGTTGAGGGTTTAAGCGATTAGGGTTTAAGGGTTGAGGTTTTAAGGGATTAGGGATTAAGGTTTAAGGGTTGATGGAATAGGATTTAAGGGTATAGGGTTGATGGTATAATGTATAGGGTAGAGGGTTTAAGGGTTGAGGGTTGAAGGATTACATGTTTAAGGGTTGATGATTGATGGATTAATGGTTTAAGGTATAGGGTTGAGGGATTAGGGTAGAGGGTTTAGGATTTAATGGTTTAAGGGTTAAGGGTTGATGGATTAAGTGTTTAAGGTATAGGGTCAATGGATTAGAGTTGAAGGGTTTAATATATAGGATAGAGGTTTTAGGGTTTAAGGGTTGAGGATTTAAGGGTTTAAGGGTTTAAGGGTTTAAGGTTGAGGGTTGATGGATTAAGGGTTTAAGGTATAGGTTAAAAGGATTAGGATTGAGGGTTTAATGTATAGGATAGAGAGTTTGAAGGATAAAGGGTTGAGGGTTTAAGGGTTGAAGGATTAGGCTTTAAGGGTATAAGGTTGAGGGTATAATGTATAGGGTAGAGGGTTTAAGGGTTGAAGGTTGAGTGATTAAGGGTTGAGGGTTGATGGATTAAGGGTTTAAGATATAGGGTTGAGGGATTAGGGTTGAGGTTTTAATGTATAGGATAAAGGGTTTAGGGTTTAAGGGTTTAAAGGTTGAGGGAAGATGGATTAATGGTTTAAGGTATAGGTTCAAGGGATTGGGGTTGAGGGTTTAATGTATAGGATAGAGGGTTTAATGGATTAGGCATTAAGGGTTAAGGGATTAGGCTTTAAGGGTATAGGGTTGAGGGTATAGATTGAGGGTATAATGTATAAGATATAGGGTTTAAGGGTCGAGGGTCAAGAGATTAAGGGTTTAAGGATTTATGGATTAATAGTTTAAGATATATGATCGAAGGATTAGGGTTGAGGGTTTAATGTATAAGATAGATGGTTTAGGGTTTAAGGGTTTAAGGGTTTAAGGTTTTAAGGGTTGAGGGTTGATGGATTAAGGGTTTAAGGTATAGGGTCGATGGATTAGGGTTGAGGGTTTAATGCATAGGGTAGAGGGTTTAAGGGATTATAGATTAAGGGTTGAGGTATTATGATTTAAGGCTATAAGGTTGAGGGATTAGGGTTGAGGGTATAATGCATAGGGTATAGGGTATAGGGTTTAAGGGTTGAGGGTTGATGGATTAATGGTTTAAGGTATAAGGTTGATGGATTAGGGTTGATGGTTTAATGTATAGGATAGAGGGTTTAGGTTTTAAGGGTTTAATGGTTGAGGGTTGATGGATAAAGGGTTTAAGGTATAGGGTCGAGGGATTAGTGTTGAAGTTTTAATGCATTGGGTAGAGGGTTTAAGGGATTATGTTTTAAGGGTTGAGTGATTAAGAGTTTAAGGGTTGAGGGTTGATGGATCAAGGATTTAAGGTATAGGGTTGAGGGTTTAATGTATAGGATAGAGGGTTTAGAGTTTAAGGGTTAGGATGATGGATTAAGGGTTTAAGGTATAGGGTCGAGGGATTACGGTTGAGGGTTTAATGTATAGGGTAGAGATTTTAATGGATTAAGGATTAAGGGTTGAGGGTTTAAGGGTTGATGGATTAGACTTTAAGGGTATAGGGTTGAGGGTATAGGTTTGAGCATATAATGTATAGTGTAGAGGGTTTAAGGGTTGAGGGTTGAGTGATTAAGGGTTTAAGGGTTGAGGGTTGATGGATTAAGGGTTTAAGGTATAGGATTGAGGGATTAGGGTTGAGGATTTATTGTATAGGATAGAGGGTTTAGGGTTTAAGGGTTGAATTTTTAAGGGATTAAGGGTTTTAGGTATATGGTCGATGGATTAGGGTTGAGGGTTTAATGTATAGGTTAGAGGGTTTAAGGGATTATGGATTTAGGGTTGAGGGTTTAAGGGTTGATGGATTATACTTTAAGGGTATAGGTTTGAAGGATTAGGGTTGAGGGTATAATATATATTGTAGAGGGTTTAAGGGTTTATGGTTGAGTGATTAAGGTTTTAAGGTATAGGGTTGAGAGATCAGGGTTGAGGGTTGATTATTTAAGGGTTGAGGGTTTAATGGATTAGGGTTTAAAAGATTAGGGATTAATGGTTGAGGTTTTAAGGGTTGAGGGATTAGGCTTTAAGCCCATATAGGGTTGAGGGTATAATGTATAGGGTTTAAGGGTTGAGGGTTGAGGGATTATGAGTTTAAGGGTTGAGGGTTTATGGATTAAGGGTTTCAGGTATAGGGTCAAGGGATTAGGGCTGAGTGTTTAATGTATATGGTAGAGGGATTATGGTTTAAGGTTTGAGGGTTTAAGGGTTTAAGGGTTGAGGGTTGATGGATTATGGGTTTAAGGTATAGGGTCAAGGGGTTATGGTTGAGGATTTAATGTATAGGATAGAGGGTTTATGGCTTAAGGGTTTAGGGTTTAGGGTTTAAGGGTTGAGGTTTGATGGATTAAGGGTTTAAGGTATAGGTTCAAGGGATTAGGTTTGAGGGTTTAATGTATAAGATAGAGGGTTTAAGGGTTGAGGGATTAAGGGTTGAGAGATTAGGCTTTAAGGGTATAGGGTTTAGGGTATAGGGTTGATTGATTAAGGTTGAGGGTGTAATGTATATGGTAGAGGGTTTAAGGGTTGAGGGTTTAATATATAGGGTAGATGGTTTAAGGGATGAGGGATTAAGGGTTGAGGGATTAGGATTGAGGGTATAATATATAAGGTAGAATGTTTAAGGGTTGAGGGTTGATAGATTAAGGTTTTAAGGTATAGGGTTGATGGATTAGAGTTGAGGGTTTAATGCATAGGATAGAGGGTTAAAGGGGTTAAGGATAAAGGGTTGAGGGTTTAAGGGTTGAGGGATTAGCCTTTAAGGGTATAGAGTTGAGGGTTGAGGGTTTAAGGTTTGAGGGTTGAGGGTTGAGAGTTGAGGGATAGGGATTAGGGTTGAGGGATTAGGCTTGAAGGTTATAGGGTTGATGGATTAGGGTTTAAGGTATAGGGTTAAGGGTTGAGGGTTTAAGGGTTGACAGTTTAAGGGATTAGAGTTTAAGGGTTGAGGGGTTAGGGATAGGGATTAGGGTTTAGGGTTGAGGGTTTAAGGGATAGGGTTTAGGGTTAATGTACAAGCTTGAGCGTATAGGGAAACATGGTGAAACTTCATATCACACATAAAATGAGACATATGTAGCACTTACAAGATGTCATAATTGTTTTAATAAAGATCTCATAGATGTAATTCAATCCAACCCCCTATTGACACATGATGATAGTTGAAAAACCTGACAAAATCAAATTTTTCAAAACACCTTTGGAAAAGTTGAAATCTGGTCATTTATAAAGAAATCCAAAAAGTGCTCGCTTTATAATGTGAGCACATTTTGTCTTGCTCTAAAAATAGTAAAAAAAGTAGGACATCTGTGATCTAGGCCCACATGCTCTGTTATTCTCGTGGTCTTGCGTGTGATCCAACAAAAAAAAATCATGTTGTTGGGGAAAGCACATGCAAATTTTACATAATCCACCACCTTTGCACCATATTTACACCACCTCTTTCTAGTTTTCCAACTTAGGACTTGGAGGAAATAACAAATATTTTACATGAAATTTGATTATATGAACTGAAATTTTCATATTTGTAATTGTGATCCTTTTAAAACGTCAAGTCCTAATGTGAGATACTAGATAAAAACTAATAATGCAACAAGAGAAAATAACAAGATAAAAGAGCACCTCAATGATTAGCCTAAGAAAATGGATAACATGAAAGCAAGATAAACAGATTGATTGATGTTTGTTATACCTTCTATGCTGCTCTTTCCTTGGTTGGCCCTTGATCTTAAAGAGTTGTGTGCTCCTTGGATGACAAGCTATGTTGAATATGCAAAATGATATGCAAATTGGATGAGGATGTGATGATTATGAGATGATATTTCAAATGGAAAATTGACAAGAGTTTGGTAGCAAAATACTTGATTCCCAAAATGGGAGAAATGAGGGGGTATTTATAGGCTAATTGGAATTCTCTAGAGAATTCAATGGTTGAGATTGATCCAACAAGATAAAGATGAAGGACTATGGTGAGTTGAGGACTCACAAGCCCTCACATCTTGACATATGGAATGTGAGATCTCTTAGGGTGGAGTGATGTGGAGATGAGGTGGAGGAGAAGGACAAGAGGTGGAAGAGAAGTACATGA
Organism: Sequoiadendron giganteum; assembly: GCA_007115665.2. NCBI lineage: Eukaryota > Viridiplantae > Streptophyta > Pinopsida > Cupressales > Cupressaceae > Sequoiadendron > Sequoiadendron giganteum. Next base: position 446,702,582 of record CM021104.1, read on the forward strand.
GGTGGATGAAGGACAAGTACCTTTGAGCTACCTTGGGAGATGAGAAGATTTCCTCAAAAAGGAACTTCTTGTCCCCAAATGAGGATGAAAGAGACTTTTGAGAGATTTTAGAATTCTTCAAAAATCTCCATGGGAAAAAGGGGAAGTGGTTGGAAGAATAAATGCGAATTAAAAATTTACATTCATTGGACTAGAGTTTATTGGGTAAAAGGTCTCCAAAAAATTGGATATTTGTCACATGTGGGTGATGTGACAAGTCCAAGGTTCTAGAAGTCCTTGGCACATGTAAAGTGACAAGTCAAGCCTTCTAGAATCTTGCATGGGGGATGAGGAATACCTTGGAAAGACAAAAGTGAATTAAAAATTAGCATGGAGAAGAGAGGAACCTTGGGAAAATAAAGGTGAATTAAAAATTCACATGGGGAAGAGAGTTCAGGCTAAAAATGGTAAGTGGGAAGGTTGACTAGAAAAGGTAAGCTAAATGTGGTTAATGATTCTAATTAAAGTTTTGCAAACACAAGATTAAAATAATTAATGAGAGATTAGAGGCAAGTGGGAGATTATGGAGGGTGTGACACTTAATCAATCAAGATTAAGTGGTGCACATCCTAATCACAGATTAATTAATTTAATCTGGATTAAAAGAGGGTTATGGATAATGTGACAAGGAGAGAGAAAAAGGGGAATTAAAAAATAATTTTAATCCAAATGGGTTAAAAGACTAAATTAAATAATTTGTCATATTTATTTAATTTAGAGAAGAAAAGGGATAGGGTAAAGTATTTAATTTATTTAATTACATACTTTAGGAACCTTACGTAGAAAATGAAATAATGATTAAATAAATTATTTAATCACTATTAATGAAATAGATGAATAAAGTAGACAATTTTGATCATATGGAAGTGATCAAATTTGAATGTCTACATTTTTCCCCTCTTTGAAGTACCGTTAGAATAATCGTGCTCTGAAAAAAAGAAAGTGCAGATGACTCTATAGAGGAATTAGCCGGAAGATGATGCCCCAGCGTGGGGGGGAGGACCTGAGCTGTCCGAATTAGCGGAGTAATGGATGAGGATGCCCCAATCTTGGAAGGGATTGACTATGGCAGGGAAAATTGGTAAATGTGAAGGGTATGCCCCCTCAAGAGGATGACGGGGGAAAAAAAGGGTCCCGGACAAAATCTCAATAAGAAGAAACTAATGGTATGGTTGGAAAAAGGGAAAAAAATTAGGCAAGTTTTCCTTTTGAACGAAGTTAATCGGACAAACGGAGTGCAAATGGCGGCCCCGGGAAGTGAAGGGATTAATCAGAGGAATAAAAAGGTAAATAAAAGGTAAAAATACCTCTTAAAAGAGGCAAAGTGAATATAAGGTAATTATGAAAATTACCTCACTTCATCTGCACTATAGCAGTGGAGAGAAGAGGAGAGAGAGCAAGCAGACGAGGAGTGAAGATGTTGGGAGATAATGACACCGAGATCGTCCACCGGATAGACGAGGTTCGATGGTCCTACAAACAGCAGGATGGGCCCCACCAGGTAGGCAACAAAACCCCCTATGCATTATTTTTAAAATTTTAACATATTTTTAGGCATTTGATAAAAAATGTAAAACATGGGTTTTGTGGGCGAGAAAAAATTAGAAAATGGGTAGGAAGAAAAAAATTTAAAATTTAAAATTTTGGGAGAAAAACCAGTTTCAGCCATCAAAGGGCAAATATACCCCAAGCTCAGGGTGGGTCCGCCCTGGGGTTGGGCGAATCCGCCCCGGGGTTGGGCAAGTCCGCCCTAACCGGGGACGGGTCTACCCCGGCGTGGGGCGATTCTGCCCCGACCGGGGGCGTGTCTGTCGTGGGGTGGGGCAAGTCTACCTTGGCCGAGGGCAGGTTCGTCCTGCTGTAGGGGCGGGTCCACCCTGCGGCGGGGTGGATAGTTGATGCCGCCCTGGCCAACAGGGCTGCCTTGGGGGAGCCTCCCTAACGGCGCGGCTAGGCGTCGCCGTGTCCATCGGTGGCACTGCCCAGCCCGGCGGGGCGGGTCCGCCCTAGCAAACTGAGGGCGGGTCTACCCCGGCCGACCGAGGGTGAGTCCACCCTGCTGCAGGTGTGGTCCACCCCACAGGCGGTAGGAAAGAGGGAGGGTGAAGAGGAAAAAAAAGAGAGAAAGAAAGAGAGAGAAGAAGGGAAGAAGAAAGGCGTGGGAGTAGGAAGAAGAATGTGACGAATTTTTTTGACAAAGGGGATGGTATTTATGCAGGAGTTTGGTAGATTACGGACTCACGAGCGGAGGCCGGAGTTACTGGCGGTGACGATTGAGGTGATGATTGGGGTGGATCACACAGCTCTGGAGCAGGCGGGGTTATTGTACTTAGTGCAGTTTCCTGAGATGAGGGCATATCGGGCGATGTTGACAGCCCTGATAGAGAGATGGAGCTCGGTTACATTGACGTTTCATTTGCTGATAGGAGAGATGACAGTGATATTGGAGGATGTGTGGCAGATCTTGAGGTTACTGATAACAAGGTAGTTAGTGAGTGAGGAATGGTCGAGCAGAGCACAACTAGATGATACTATCCTAGTGCTATTTGGATGTGATGACTTTTCGATATAGACGGGACAGTTGGATGTAGATAGATGCCTATCCCTAGGGGTGCCGAAATTACCACTTTTTCTATGTTGCCTAATCAGTAGGATTCTATTGTCGGACCAGAGTAGGCGATTCTGCAGCCTACAGTATATGGAGGTGATTCGACATATTGTCGAGTGACGGGAGGGGCAATTTTCTTGGGGGTCATGTGTATTGTCCCACTTATACCGAGACATGCACATGATTTGTTATCAGGGGATGCAAAGCATGACGCACAAAAAGCTATTGCAAGTTTGGGGGTGGGAGCATATTATAGTGGTGAGACCCATAGTGATCAGGAGAGGAGACTTGGATGATAGAGAGCCAGTGGCTTGGCAGTTTGGGGCAGCTAGGGGCTTCATCTTACGGTATGAGACACAGGGAGAGATGGATCAGTGGAGGAGAGTTTTTGATGAGTTACGGAAGGAGCACATTGTATGGTGGCCATACATGTATCAGTGGTTTAGAGGATGGAGGACTCAGGAGGAGAGACATCGAGGATTCTTTAGATGCAGATGTTTCTTGATTGGGAGCCTGGGGTACATAGTGGAGATACATCATCTAGACAGAGTGATACGACAGTTTGGACTCAGGCAGGAAATTCCAGGAGCACCAACTATGTTTCGTCGGCTTACCAAAGAGGTACCCTAGGGGGGGGCGTTGTCTGCGAGAGGCATGAGGGAGACGTGGGTGATGGCAAGTGGGGTGTCCTATCCAAGGAGGTGGGAGGGTCCAGAGGATGCTAGAGTGATAGATTGATATGATCGGTGGTTTCACAACCACTGAAGGGAGAGGGTTACACTAGAGGTGCCTGCTGTGGGAGCCATAAAGGGGGGACCAGAGGATGAGCAGGAAGGGGGATAGGAGGAGGAGTCAGAGCAGGGTGGACATGAGGATAAGATACATGAGGATGAGGGACATGAGAGTGGTGGTGTGGAAGAGGGTGTTGCTGGAGATCAGCCGGTGAGGAGGGGTAGAGTCAAGAGGAGTCGATAGCTGAGGAGGGCGAGGAGAGCGGGGAGAGCTGTGGTAGAGGAGATGGAGGTAGGAGGGGCAAGTGATGAGGGAGAGGAGAGAGAGGCAGGAGGAGCTGATGGGGGGGAGGAGATAGAGGTGGTGAGATTGGGGAGTGAGTCAGAGGTGGAGATGCTTCAGGTGGTGGAGGGAGGGAGGTGCAGACAAGGATTGGCGGTAGAGTACGACAGAGGCGGGTGCAGGTGAGAGCCCTAGAGCCATAGGAGGAGGCAAGGGTTAGAGAGCCACAGGAGGATGCGAGGGTCTGAGATCCTCAGGAGGGAGTACAGAGGGCGACAGATGTAAGAGGATGTCTCGTGGAGAGGCTTGAGAGTAGTCGACAAAGGAGAGTCCAGCCAGTTGAGCAGGAGCCAAGGAGACTAATGAGGGTGGGGAGGAGAGGACAACCGCAGAGGATTCGGTGATGATCCGGGCAGAGTAGGTGCAGGAGGAGAGAGAGGGGGAGGTGATGGACCTGGATGTACAGGTGGTGGAGCCTTTAGTCATAGTACCAGTAGCTGTATTTGATGATCTAGTGATGTTACTAAGAGGGGCCTAGGCGAGGATATGCGTGTTAGAGGAGGAGTTGAGGAGGGCAGAGGTGGAGGTGCAGCGGGTGAAGGAGACATAGATGATAGTGTTTGAGCAGGTTGTAGGCTAGCTGACGACAGATATACAGGTGGTTGAGAGAGAGAGATGAGATGCGAGTAGGGATGGAGAGAGTACTGGGGGAGTTGGCTCGGGTGACATGGGACCGAGACAGGCTAGAGGTAGCGATGATAGTTGCTTAGATGTGAGGTCAGTCAGAGTCAGCAGGAGGAGGGGAGATGGAGACACTAAGACTTCATGTGGCAGGGTTTCTGGAGGAGAGGATAGCACTGCAGGAGAGGGTATCCACGACAAAGGAATCTTTAGAGGAGATGAGGGCGAGACTTGAGGCCACAGAGGTCGGACGAGAGATAGTGCAATGGGAGAGAGAGAGAGCATAGGGACAGGTGTAGGCACTATAGGGGGAGAGGGAGAGTGTACAGGTATAGATGTAAGTACTACAGGTGGAGAGTGATAGTTTACTGAGACAGGTCTGGATCTTCCAGTTCTAGAGAGACTCAGCAGTGGGTCGGGCAGAGAATTTCGAGAGGGATATAGCATAGAGGCAGGCACGTCGAGGGTAGGGTGATGGCATAGTGCTAAAGACTATGCGGGCAGAGAGGGAGAGGTTCACAGAGCAGATACAACTACTGACAGTGGCACAGGAGGCGTGGGAGCAGGAGTGACGGGCCATGAGCAGAGAGCTGGATAGGTATAGGCATGAATGAAATGTCGCTCGGTTCTAGGTTGGGCAGAGGGACGAGTACATGCACAAGACAATGTACTGGAGGGGTGCGTATGAGCAGGAAGTACCAGATCCGGCATAGCGTACAGTGCAGTATGTGAGGCAAATACCATAGATGTCGGCAACTTCCTAGTCTTTAGGGACACAAACCAGGGGGTACAGTGATTTCTGGCTGACTCCTTCTCAGTTCGGGACCCCAGGGCGTGAGTCTCAGGGGACTCCGACACACAGGGGACCAGTACTTGAGTCTCCTCAAAGGTCAGGTGTGGGCAGCTCCGGACAGACAGAGGACAGGTGACAGGATATAGGTGCTTTTGGCAGGTATCAGATGGTGGTGTAGTGCATATTTTTAGATGATGCACCTTATTTTGAGCATGATATGGAGGTGATTATGTGGTGACTATATTTTGGATATGGACATTGTATTATTGTGATGATGATATGTGATGGTCCCCATTGATATTATGCCACACATTTTGGTGATGTATTGTATGCATATGGTGTTTTATTGATGTTCCTATGATAGTTGATGTATGTTATGCATATGTATATGATGTTTTTGTGTTGATATGGATGTTGTGTTATGATGTGAATGTTTTACTTATGCATGTGTGATTATGGATAATTTTAATGATTTATGAATGGTAATGTAATTGTATTTATGATGTAAGTAATATGGGTCTATTAATGATGCATAGGTGGATATGGAAATGTATGGATGAATGATCATAATGAAGTGAATGAACCATCATGGATTAATGTAATATGGATAAATGAACTTAATGTATTGATGCAAATTGATAAATGAATGGATGTAAATGGATAAATGAAATTTAATGAATGGATAAATGAATGGATGTAAATGGATAAATGAACTTAATGAATTGATACAATATGGGTAAATGGAGGGATGTAAATGGATAAATGAACTTAATGAATTGATGCAATATGGGTAAATGATCTTAATGATTAATGCAATATGGATAAATGAATGGATGTAAATGGATAAATGAACGGATGTAAATGGATAAATGGACTTAATGAATTGATTCAATACGGGTAAATGGAGGGATGTAAATGGATAAATGAACTTAATGAATTGATGCAATATGGGTAAATGATCTTAATGATTGATGCAATATGGATAAATGAATGGATGTAAATGGATAAATGAACTTAATGAATTGATGCAATACGAGTAAATGGAGGGATGTAAATGGATAAATGAACTTAATGAATTGATGCAATATGGGTAAATGATCTTAATGATTGATGCAATATGGATAAATGAATGGATGTAAATGGATAAATGAACTTAATGAATTGATGTAGTATGGGTAAATGAACTTAATGATTGTAGACATAAGTATCAATGGGTAGGTGATAGGTGTAGGGTGTGTGGAGTGCAGTACCTATCAAAGACTGTAAGGATCCTGGGAAGAAAAGTTAGTGAGAGTTTGCACAACCAAAATCACGAATCATATATGTAGGAGAAAGATAGGATGAAGGGGGAATATGCAATGAGATGAAATGCAACATGAATGCAATTTTCCATCCTTTAGAGCACTGATTTTTGCTATACCATAAGACATCGGGTGTTAGGGTATGTAAACCAAGACGAATTAATGTCTAATGCATAAAAAAAATACGACAAACAAGAAGGATATCCCAATACCCAAAAGTCATGATGACTTTGGTTGGGCCAGGTATTGGAATAACCACAAGCACAAAGGGATGAACCCACATAACATAGGATCCAAAAGGAATCCTAGTGGGTACCACGTGGGGCATCCCAGCAGACAACAACAAAATTCAAGAGATGTCCCTATGTTAACTAGGCAAAACACACCACAATATGAAGGATCATGGCGATCTTGACTAGTGATTATAGGGAGCTCAAATGATAAACAAAGTCCAAAAGTACCAAAAGATCGTAATCAATTACAAGAGTCCTTTTCCATAAGATCCCAAGGATGGATGGGGTTGATGTGGTCTGTTAGGAAGAATGCATCCTGTTAAGACCGATGGTGGTTACTAAGCTAAAGTGACCTAGATGATGCAGGATGATTGTCATTGGGCGGATTTCTTGATACGAGGAGATCTTGTTTGTGAAGAATCAATGATGATAGGGACATACTTGACAACAAGACAACAACAGGACGAGACACAACCTAAAGACCTAAGGGCTTGAGGGTTGATAAAAAGATCAACCTTACCTACGTGAAAGCGTAGAGCCCTCGTAGTTCAGGAAAAGACCATGATAAAAGAGCAGAAAGTGGACTGATGGAAAATGATGGATGACCAGGACAAACACAAGCCCCGGGGGCAGATCAAAAGATCAACCTTGCCTACGGGCAAGCGCAGGGGCAATGTAGTTCAGACATGACAAAAGATCGATGATGGACAAGATCAAAAAGTGGACTATGAGGACAGATGATGAAAGCAAATATGCCTCAGGGGCCGATCCAAGGATTAGCCTTGCCTACGTGCAAGCGCAGAGGCGTCGTAGTTCAAGAGGAGATGATGATAAAAGCTGAAAGAGGGCGATGATGACAGATGATGGAGGACAATGGTCAAATGGATTGACTGCAAAAGAAGACACGGAGAAGCCCTGGGGGTAGATCAAAAGATCAACATTTCCTACGTGCAAGCATAGGGGCAACATAGTTCACTATGAGACCTAGATGGAGATGAATACAAAGAGTGAGCCTAGATGAAGACAAACAAAACAATGAGGTGACACAAGCTCAAATTAGGATAATAAGCTTAGGATTTCAGATAGCGAATGACGGTCATCCAATGCTCAACTAGAATATACCAAGCGACGAGGTGATGTAAGCAGATGTGATGACATGGGGATTGAGGAATCGACAGATAAGCCATAAAGTAACCAAGATGTGAGGTAGATAATGATTAAGCCCTATACGAGAGGTGCCTGTTGCCAGGTTTTCACCAATCGTACGTATCCAAGGTGCCACGTAGGGGTGGTTTTCACCATAGGATGAATTATTTCTCTTTACTATTTTTGGATTTTTGGATTTTTTAAATTTTTTGTATTTTTGACTTTTACCAGGAAGGATACCCCAGCTGACCTAAGTGTAGAACTTCTTCAGATGCATGATGTTGATGGGTTACTCCAAGGGCTTTCCTTCAGGGGTGGAGAGCCTATAGGCACCAGAACCATACTTTGTGGTGATGACATAAGGGCCCAACCAGTTTGCTTCAAACTTACCCTTTTTCTCTTGATCTTGTTGATTCCGTTGATTCTCTTTTAGGACCAAATTACCAACATTGAATTGGCGAGGGTGGACTTTCTTATTGTAGCTCCTTTTGAGTTAGTGTTGATAAGCTTGTAGATGGTTATAAGCCTTGACCTATTTTTCATCCAGCAATTCCAATTGTGCCAAGCGTGCCACTCGGGAGTCTTCATCAGTGATGAGATTCTTGAGGGAGATGCAGAGTGAAGGGATTTCAACTTTGATTGGAAAAATGGCTTCAGTTCCATAGACAAGAGAATATGGAGTAGCTCCAGTAGGGGTGCAGATTGATGTATAGTAGGCCCAAAGAGCAGGATTGATATGGAGGTGCCAATCACGGCCAGTGCTATTCACCATCTTCTTAATTATTTTGATCAACGTTTTGTTTGTCGCTTCTACTTGTCCATTACCTTGGGGGTAATAGGGATTGGACCAACGATGTTGGATATGGTATGTGTCACAAAGGAGCTTCATACACTAATTTTTGAATGGCTTTCCATTTTCGGTGATGATGGCGGAGGGGATACCATACCTGTAGAGGATATGGTAGAGGATGAACTTAGAGATCTAAACACCAATGATTTGAGTGAGTGGAATGGATTCCACCCACTTGGTGAAGTATTCAGTGGCTGTGATGATAAAGGTGTGACCATCAGAAGCTGGAGGGTAGATCTTGCCAATCAAGTCAAAACCCTATTATGAAAATGCCCAAGGTGTCGTGATAGGTTGGAGCTCTTGTGCTGGAGCGTGAATTAGATCTGCATGTTGTTGACATGGAAGACACTTTTTGAAATACTCACAAGCATCCTGTTCCATTATGGGCTAGTAATATCTTGGTCTGAGAATCCATTTGGCTAGGGCCATACCATTAGAATGGGCTGCACAAATATCGCTATGCACTTCAGTTAATGTTGTGCGGGCTTCAGTTTCATCTAAAAAATGGAGGAGAGTTCCATCATACCCACGTCGATAAAGTGTATCACCGATAATGGTGTAGTGGGTCATGCGTTGGATAAATAATTTACGTTGGTTTCTCGTGAGGTCAAGCGGGAGGGTGTTTTCATGAATGTAGGTGTAAATGTCATGGTACCAAGGAGATTTAGGACCTACAATAACACACACCATGTCACTCTCAGGGATATCGTACGATGGGATTATGAGTTGCTTGACCAAGAACTAACAATTTGTGCAATCTTCTGGCATGTCGAGGAGAGAACCAATGGTAGCCATAGCATCTACTACCTTATTCTGAAGTCTCAGGATCTGCTCAAATTGGATGGTAGTGAAATATTTCTTGAAGTCATCCACCATTCATTTGTAAGGCAACAACTTTTCATATTTTGTTAGAAAATCATCGTTGACCTATTTTATGACTAACTGGGAGTCACCAAAAACTTGCAGATGATTGATGTGCCATTGGACTATAATTATGAGGCCTGTGAGAAGGGCTTCATATTTAGAGATGTTGTTGGTGTAGGGAAAATCCATTCTGAATGATTTTGGTATGTAATCACCTTGGGGGTGATAAGAAAGATACCTACCCCCGATCCATTATGAGTGTGTGATCCATGAAAGTATAGTGTCCAGGTGGTGGCTTCTGAGACTGCAAATACTCCATTTGGAAATTCAATTTCTATGGGATAAGTGTCCACTAACGGGGCATCTGTCAACTGATCCACTATTACTTGTCCTTTAATGGCCTTTCTATCCACATATTCTATATCAAACTCACTGAGGAGCATGATCCATTTAGCCATTCGACCAGTCAAGGCTGTCTTGGATAGCAGGTACTTGAGGGGGTCGACTTTGGATATCAATTTTATAGGATGGCTAAGCATATAGTGGCGTAGGTTTTGTGTGTTGAAGACCACAGTGAGACATTCTTTTTCCATTGGTGAATAATTGAGTTCATACCCGACCAGTATGCAGCTAATGTAATAGATCACTCGTTCCTTTGAAGATTCATCATGTTGTGCCAATAATGCCCCCAATGCAACTAACGTGGCAGATATGTACAACAAGAGGGGTTTTCTAGGGATAGGTGGCATCAAGATCGGCGGGTGGGCCAAGTATCCTTTGATCATGTCAAAACCCAATTGACATTGTTGATTCCACTTGAAGCTGGTGTCTTTCTTGAGAAGGTGGGTGAATGACTGACATTTATCCGCAAGTTGGGCTATAAACCGGTGGATGGATTGTAGTTTCCCTTGGAGGCTCCTTAATTGTTTCAGGTTTCTTGGTGGAGGCATATCCACGATAGCTTTCACCTTAGCCGATCAACCTCGATGCCTCTTTGAGACACTATGAAGCCCAACAGTTTCCCTGATGTGACACCAAACACACACTTTTTTGGATTCAGTCGAAGCTTGTACTGTTCTAAGCGCTTAAAGATCTATTTCAGAATGGTAGGGTGCTCTTCTCTAGTGCCAGATTTTGCCAGTAGTTCATCAACATAATCTTCCATGATGATGTGGATGAGGTCATGGAATATAACAGTCATTTCTCGTTGATATGTTGCCCCTGCATTTTTGAGACCAAAGGGCATGACATTGTAATAGAAAGTACCTCAAGGTGTTGTAAAATCGGTTTTGTGTTGATCTTTAGGGGCAATCTAGATGTGATTGTAGCCAGAGAAGCCATCCATGAGGGATAGCATCTCGTGTCCTGTAGTGATGTCAACCAACATGTTGATGCTAGGAAAGGGGAAGTCATATTTTAGGCAAGCTTTGTTATGATCTAGGAAATCCGTACAAATTCTGATGTCTCCATTGGGTTTAGCAACAGATACTATATTGGATATCCAATCAGAGTAATCAATGGGTCTAATAAAACCAGCATCCAGTAACTTTTATAGTTCTTTCTTGACCAATAATGCCAGTTGCGGATGCATCTTTCAGAACTTCTGCTTGACAGGTTTGGCCTCTGGACGGACATCCAAATGGTGTACAACAAGATTAGGATCTAGGCCAGGCATATCAGAGTAAGCCCATGCAAAGTTGATAACCCCTTCATGAAGAATGTGGACAATGGTGCGATATTCTTCTTCAGATAAAGATTTGGCCACATAGGTTATCCTTGGAGTTTCTTTTGTCCCCAAATTCACTTCTTGCATTTCTTTAATGAGGATCAAAGATTGCTCAGATAGTTGTGTTCCTACAAGGGGAAGATGAACGTCCCCATCTTCCAATGCCGTATTAAGGTTTTCATCGTCAGATACATCCTTTTTTTTTACTTTTTCGTAGTCAAAAAGCGCCTTGGTGAGGTTTTCACTTGATGACCCATTTTTCTTTTCTTTTTCTTTTTTTTTGCGATTAGGGCATTCATCTTCCCCCAATCCCATTAGATGTACGTAGGTATCCTCTGAGGGAAATGTGTTGACAGGTGCACTACCTTATAGGTCATGATCGATAAGCTCAGGATGTTTAAGGGATAAAGTTATGGTACAAATAGATAAGAATTCAAACATGGCGGGGAGGTCAATGTGATTCAAATCATTGTACACGTGTATGATGGACTCTTCCTCCGGTATGTCTTCGAGGGAACCATTGTCAACACTAACATTGTTAGAAGTGCTAGCGGATGTTGTAGGACACTTCTGTTTAGTATCATAACCCAAGCCCAAATTCCTTAGTCGGATGGTAGTTGCTTCAATGGGAAGACATTTTCCTTGTTCTTCTGCACCAAGGCCTCCGCCTTGGTAATGACACTTTTCAATGAACTTGGAGGCACATGGATAAACTTCGTGAAAGTATTTAATAAGGGGATGTGGTGGCTCAAGTTCCTCCCGATAAACCCATTGACTGATATCTTCATCCATTTGATCCTGGAGGGATCCCAAATCATTGAATGTTGTTGACCCCATGTTCTTGGAAGTGAATGTAAGTGTCTTTTCTTCTACTTTTAGTAGCGGTAGAATTTGTTGTCCATATGTGTGGGGTGAAGGTGGCATGGTTGCCACATTGAGTGTGGTATGCATTTTGTATTTGCCACATCCCTTATCTATGATTAGGACCTTGGTGACGATGGAAGCAGGTGTGGATGATGGTGGGGATGAAGTGTTTAGTGTATTGGTGGATGGGATAGGATTGGATGTTGGGGATGCCCCCATTTCAACTCTTGGGAAATAATGAGAATGTGGAAAAGAAGCTTCCAAGGCATGACAATATTCAAAAGGATGAGAGTCGGCTTGTATGGTGACTTCCATTCCTTGAAATGGGAACTTTAGGCATTGGTGATAGGTGGATGGGACGGCTTGCATAGAATGAATCCATGGACCAAGAAGGATGTTGTATGGGAGTTCAAGGTCTAGAACATGACACATAGTGTATTGTACAATGGGGCCTACTTGAATAGGGAGGCAAATAATGCCTTTAGAATCTCGCTCTGCATTATCATAGGCCTTGATGGTGATCACTTGATTTCTCAGATCAGCTTGGGTGTATCCAACCTATTGTATGAATTTTAATGTACAGAGATTTAGGGCCGAACCATTATCTACCAGTACCCTTTTTAATTTTTAATAGTTGACACCGACCTCGAGATGGAGGGGGTGGTTGTGGCTTGAATCAAGATGTGGCATGTCCTTTTGGCTAAAGGCTAACTAATAGGTCGATGAGAGACTGCCTACCAATGCTTGAAATTGGGTAGGGTCAATATTATCAGGCACTTATGTGCTTTGCAAAGCCTTAGTTAAGATATCTTGATGTACGGGAGATGACTTAAGCAGATCCAAAATGGATATTTGGGCTGTGGTCTTACCTAGATGGTCTAGGATGTTATATTGGGAATTGGTGGATGGTCGTTGGGTAGATGGAGGTGCTACTGGGACTGTGATGCAGGTCCACCGAGTGGTAACAACACATTGTGGATCTTTTCCTTTAACATGTATCATGGATACACGTGGCTCCACTTATTCTACATATGAAACCACACCTTGATAATTGTATGGTACACTTTTATAGCTGATGTTATTGGTATTGTTACCTTGCTTGTTATTATTGCTAGGTCCAGGATTTGAGTTAGACATACTAGGACCCTGATTATGGTTAGGAAAGGCGTTTTGATATATTTGTAATTGAGCATTCGATGAAGATGTTGCGTTAGCATATACATGGATTTCACCTCGATCGATGAGACCTTGAATGTAGGTTTTTAGGCCTTGACATTTATCTAAGGTATGTCCCTTAATCTTGTGAAATTCATAGTATTCGTTGTCTTTAAACTGAGCAAGCTTGGGTTTAGACGTATCGAGAGGTTTGGTGACAGGATATGTGATGGAGTAATTAGCTTGACGAAGCTTATTAAACACCACGCTAAGGGGTTCTCCCAACTGAGTGAACTATCATTTGTTTCCCCTTTGGTTATTTTGGTTGGCTTGTTGTCGTGGTGCCCCTTGGGGGATGGATATGGCATTATGAACTGATGGTTGTTGTTGGAGAGGATACCTTTGCGTGGTGGTGGCCACTTGAACATGTTTGGTGTCAGTGACACCATCATTGAAAGCATTTTTATTTCTATTCCAATAACGAGGTTTATCTCCAAAGGATTTCTCTCTATCAGAATTGAAATGTTTGACTTGTCCTTTTGCGACAAGGGCTCGTTCTAAGATGGAGCCTTTCTCCACAAGTCCCACAAAGGTGGTGATACAATGAAGTTGGAAATTATGAGCCATATCCAAGTGGGAGTTTTTGATAAATAGCATGACCATGTCTTTTTCTGTTGGTGGGGATTTCATCCTGCTAGCCAAGGCACACCATCTTTTCAAGTAGCTTGCAAAGGTCTCTCCGTCACTTTGTTTTTCTTTGAGGAGATCAAGTGTGTCAATATCTTTCTCTAGATTAAAAGAGAAGTGAGAGGCAAACTGTTCAAATAATTGTGTGAAGGTTTTGATAGATCCCTTTTCCAGACCCATAAACCAGTTGAGGGCAACCCCTTGTAGAATTTTAGGGAAAAGTCGGATAAGATAATTATCATTATGAATGACCTCTTGGAAATGAGCATAAAATTCTTGAAGATGAGCTCTAGGATCCTTGGTTCCTTTGTATTTATTGAATTTGGGTATCTCAAAATTTTTGGGGAAAGGAATCAAGGAGATGGAGGGATCAAACGGATAAAGACATATGTCCTCAAACTTGAATGATTGTTTACCTGCTTCAGCTTGTAAGTCCTTTAATGTTGCTTTTACTTCTTCCAAGTCCTTATTTATGGGAATCATGGGAGTCAAAGTGGATTGAGTGTATGGATAATGTTGTGGGTATGCTGAGGATGGTCCTACCATTGTTGGATCATAAACGGGTTGAGTCATATATGAATGCATTGGTTGATTGTAAGAGGATTGATAGATGGATGATTGGTTATGTTGAGTGGGAGCCACTTGTTGTTGATAGTAGGAAACAAGAGAGGGGTCCTGTTGCTGCATAGCATTTTGGTAATGCATAGAGGTAAGGCCTCTTTGTGGATGCGATGATGATTGTTGGTAATAAGAAGCGTAAGGTGCCCCCTGTTGGTGAGTTGGTTGCTGTTGCAAGTAGGGCGGATAGGATTGGTATTGTTGTGCAATGGTGGGTTGTTGTGTGGCATATGGGTATGGATTTGACGTTTGTTGGTGGGGATGATGTTGAGGTTGTGAAAGATTGGTGTAAGGTGGTGGTTGGGTATGTGTTTTGTTTTGCATATTCTGATGAGGATTCGTATGGGATGGAATAGTGTATGTGCTAGAGGGATGATAGAGGTACTTAGTAAGCGGGTTATGGTGTTTTTGCGTAGGGATATGTACATGTTGTTGTGGAGGTCATTTTTGTTGTTGATGAGGTGGGTGAGATAAGATATGTTGTTGTTGTTGTTGAGATGGGTGAGATGGGATGTGTTGTTGTTGTTGAGCTGGGTGAGGTGAGATGTGTTTTTGTTGTGGAGATGTATGCTGCACCACTTGATGTGATGGTTGTGTGAGAATGGAAGTGTGTTGCGGATGTTGTGGATGCAAGTGTTGAGATGAAGCTATAATAGTAGCAACATGTGGTGGTGTTGGTAATGTGGTGGATTGGTGTGGATTATTTGGAGGTTGTTGAAATGCAAGAGGTAGCACATTGGTAAGTGGAGGTGTGCCCCTAATATTAGAATATGGGGGAGGAAGCGGTGGAGCAGATGGAATGTACAATGACATTCCATAGGTATGGGGATCATTAGGATCGGGTGGTGGAATAGTAGATTTTGTGGTTGGAAGACAAGGATATTCTTGGACTTGATGGATGACAACATTTCCAAGTTTGGGGTGATACCAATTTTCACTGGGTGCACCCTCAGGAACGTAAGAATTTTTTGGAACATTTTGTGAGGTTTGTGGGTCAGCAAATGGGGGAAGGGCATATTGTGATGTATTCAAACGGGATGGTGATTTGAATCCCTTCATGAGTAAGGTGGCGAGGATCTTATCCCCGTGTTATTTTAGGAGATGATCTGTCATTTGGACACTGGCAAGATTACTAAGATATTCATCGACGGTGACTTCGGGTTGATTGACCATGTTTTCATCACTAGGTGGTGTGATATTCTGGATGTCAGTGTTTGATTTAGATGAAATGCCGTTATGAGGATCGTGTGGAATTTTATTAGGATCTTGAGGGATATTTGGTTGGGAACCTTGAGTTTTTTGTTCTTCCATTTTCTTTTTTGTTTGTGAACGGGTTTGAACGAGCATGAAAGTACAAAACAACTAGGTGATTTCAAGATGCAATCTCTAAGGGATGATCTAGGTAATGATTTGGATTGATTGATTTAGACTGGATGAGGGATCAATTGATGATGTATCAATTTGATGATTTGGATGAGGATTGGATTTGATTGGATCAATTGATGATGTATCAATTGGATGATTTGGATGATGATTGGATTTGATTGGATCAAATGATGATGTATCAATTTGATGAGATGAGTATTGGATTTGATTGGATCAAATGATGATGTATAAAATTGATGATTTGGATGAGGATTGGATTTGATTGGATCAAATGATGATTTGGATGATGATTGGATTTGATTGGATCAAATGATGATTTGGATGATGATTGGATTTGATTGAATCAAATGATGATGTGGATGATGATTGGATTTGATTGGATCAAATGATGATGTATCAATTTGATGATGTGGATGATGATTGGATTTGATTGGATCAAATGATGATGTATCAATTTGATGATGTGGATGAGGATTGGTTGATGGTGGGGATCCTAAAACCTGATTTGGAAATCACCTTAAGTGACTTATGGCGTTGGTTGATTGATTTGAGCTAGCTAAATCGATGATCACGACACCGAATCCACCTTGAGATGGAAGGGGATTGATTTGGGCCAATGACGTTGACTTACAACACAAATCCACTTGAAGATAGAAGCGGATTGATTAGGTTGAAGACAAGGATTGATTATGTACGATAATGATCAACTTGATGTCTTGGTCAATTCGGGAAAATAACTCCTAAAACAAGGTTTAAGGGATTTTGTGTTGAGAGATGATGATGAATGAAAATGGAAGATGTGTTGTTGAAGATGTTTAGGTCTCACGGTAAGATGGGTATCCCAAATGGTGGAATGATCAATGTGAATGTGGTAAATGGAAATTTTAGAAATATTAAATGGGGGCTTGGAATGGCTAAATGAAGGTTTGGATTGGTCAAATGAGTGTTTAGAATGATCAAACGATCAAATGGAGACTTTGGGTGTTCAAATAGGGGTTTGGAATGGTCAAATGGATGAAACTGTCCGTTCAGCGGGGTGCATCCGTACTTTTGCAGTAAAACTTTCAAAAACATTTGATCGCAGGGGCGTATCCACACTTCTACAGAAAAAATGTTGAAACAGGGGGGCAAATCCGCCCCTCTGCAGTGGAAAATGCTGAAACATGGGGGCAAATCCGCCCTTCTGCAGTGGAAAATACTGAAACAAAGGGGCAAGTTCACCCCTCTGCAGTGGAAAATAGCAACTTGGTTTGGATGAGGGATTTTGGCAAGGACTTAAAATGATTCAATGATGGTTTGACTTATCAAAATTTACTGGTTCTTCACAGAAAGACACTTTGAACAAGCACAAACCTATGATTAGTCTTAAAGGGGTATGGCCAACAAAGGTCTTACTCTAGGATGAACAAAGTTTTTAGGGAGTCCTCGATATACGCTCGGTATGTGAGGCACAAACCATGAACACCAGTCCATCACAAGCATGATTTGGAAACCCCAGCGAGATACTGAAAGGCTTGGACCAACTCTTCACGTCTATCTAGGTATCAACCTAGCTTCAACACTTCACCAATTACGATGCAACTGGATTGGGGTGAAACTTTGGTTCTCCCCCCTTTATATACCCCACCGGTATGTGTGGTTGGGATCATCCCTTGGGGTGATGAAATCCCCAAGCAGGTCCAGCTAAGAAGAAGACACTAATCGTTTCCCACTACCCCCTTCGGATCCGCACATAGTGCAAAGATGGAAGGTGAAAACAAACTAATTCCCCCTTAGGTTAAAACAAATAAAACAAACCCAACAAGTAGCAAATGTTACTTTCTGCTATTTATACTAAGAAAATAGATAAAGCAGTAAGGAAAGACTTCAAAAATCAGAATAAAACAAAGGCCCTGCAAGCAAATGTTAGTTGTTTTATCTCCTTTTTCTTTGTGATTTTCAGAAAAACACTCAAGATATCACCAAGAAATCTGACTTCACCCACCAAAAAACAGGGTTAGAGGATTAGAGCACAAAACAACAAAAGAGAGAGACAAAAACGAAGCTAAAATGCACTTTTTTTTTACTTTCCCGAACATGTTGTTTAGGGAAAATCCGCCCCTCTGCAGTGAAAAATGTTGAATCGGGTGGGAAAAACCGCCCCTCTGCAGCAAACAGATAGCAAAAACGTCAGATCCTGAGGGTGTATCCGCACTTCTGTAGAAAACAGTTAGGAGAAGCGTTGGACTACGGGGGCGTATCCGCACTTCTGCAGAAAATAGTTAGAAAAAATGCTAGACTACGGGGGCATATCTGCACTTCTGCAAAAAATAGTTAGAAAAAATGTTGGATTGCGGGGGAGTATCCACACTTCTGCATTAAAAACTGTTAGAAACGTCGGATCATGATGGCGTATCCTCCCCTCTGTAGTGCCCGGGAGGGAAAATCCGCCCCTCTGTGACCTAAATCTGCAAACAAGCTAAACAACAACAAACGTAAAATAAAGAAACCCTTTTGTGGGTCCCACCGAGCATGCCAGAAATGTGATCCTTTTAAAATGTCAAGTCCTAATGTGAGATACTAGATAAAAACTAATAATGCAACAAGAGGAAATAACAAGATAAAAGGGCACCTCAATGATTAGCCTAAGAAAATGGATAACATGAAAGCAAGATAAATAGATTGATTGTTGTTTGTTATACCTTCTATGCTGCTCTTTCCTTGGTTGGCCCTTGATCTTGAAGAGTTGTGTTCTCCTTGGATGACAAGCTATGTTGAATATGCAAAATGATATGCAAATTGGATGAGGATGTGATGATTATGAGATGAGATTTCAAATGGAAAATTGACAAGATTTTGGTAGCAAAAGACTTGATTCCCAAAATGGGAGAAATGAGGGGGTATTTATAGGCTAATTGGAATTCTCTAGAGAATTCAACGGTTGAGATTGATCCAACAAGATAAAGATGAAGGGCTATGGTGAGTTGAGGACTCACAAGCCCTCACATCTTGACATGTGGAATGTGAGATGTCTTAGGGTGGAGTGATGTGGAGATGAGGTGGAGGAGAAGGACAAGAGGTGGAAGAGAAGTACATGAGGTGGATGAGGGACAAGTACCTTTGACGTACCTTGGGAGATGAGAAGATTTCTTCAAAAAGGAACTTCTTGTCCCCAAATGAGGATGAAAGAGACTTTTGAGAGATTTTAGAATTCTTCAAAAATCTCCATGGGAAAAGGGGAAGTGGTTGGAAGAATAAATGCAAATTAAAAATTTACATTCATTGGAGAGTCTATTGGGTAAAAGAAGGTCTCCAAAAAGTTGGAGATTTGTCACATGTGGGTGATGTGACAAGTCCAAGGTTCTAGAAGTCCTTGGCACATGTAAAGTGACAAGTCAAGCCTTCTAGAATCTTGCATGGGGGATGAGGAATACCTTGGAAAGAAAAAAGTGAATTAAAAATTCACATGGGGAAGAGAGTTTAGGCTAAAAATGGTAAGTGGGAAGGTTGACCAGAAAAGGTAAGCTAAATGTGGTTAATGATTCTAATTAAAGTTGTGCAAACATAGGATTAAGATAATTAATGAGATATTAGAGGCAAGTGGAAGATTATGGAGTATGTGACACTTAATCAAGATTAAGTGGTGCACAACCTAATCATAGATTAATTAATTTAATCTGGATTAAAAGAGGGTTATGGAGAATGTGACAAGGAGAGAGAAAAAGGGAATTCAAATTTGATTTTAATCCAAATGGGTTAAAAGACTAAATTAAATAATTTGTCATATTTATTTAATTTAGAGAAGAAAAGGGATAGGGTAAAGTATTTAATTTATTTTAATACATACTTTAGGAACCTTAGGCAGAAAATGAAATAATGATTAAATAAATTATTTAATCACTATTAATGAAATAGATGAATAGAGTAGACGATTTTGATCATATGGAAGTGATCAAATTTGGATGTCTACAGTAGTATTGCAATGTTAATTACGATTTTATTGTTATAATTTAACATTATACATTGGAACTCTTCAATAGTTTTTAGTAATTATATTAGATTTATATAGAATTTAATATTAAAAAGGAAGCAAGTTCGTGAAAAGCTCAAATTCTTGAGGATTTTGATGCAAGAAGAAAAAAAAACTAAACATAATTGGGTATTTTCTCAAATTAAATCTTTTATTTTAAGGTATGTTAAATATTTATGCATGTTTCTTTATCACTTCATATCATACATTCTTAATATAATTCTTTGATTTTGTTATCATGTTGTTTTCAGGATTAGATTTTGCTAAGTATTCAAAATTATGAGTGCTCAACCTTTTACCCTAAGAGTTAATTCAGCCACTATGTGTTTTTGTTTGTAAAATATCTTACCAAATTTTGAACATAATTGGGCTTTCTAGTTAAACTCTTTAGTAATTTCAATCTTCTCTTCTAGTATTTCAAAATTTTGATTTAGTCTCTTAGTACTTGTGTTATTTAACACTTCCACTCTACCTTTAGCGTCATCACTAGTTTTTTTCTTGCACTTCCCTTTTAATGCCTTTACATGTCATAATTTTTTACTCTCATTTCATGCATTTGTATCTCAACAATTTTTCCCTATGTTTCAACAATTACATTATTTTATAAATAATCATATCAACAAATCATTGAGGCCAAAAAATATACCTTATGGACCGAAACCTTGATAATGGTAACCATAGATAGACCTAGTACAATTTTTAAACCACTCTTGACATATTTCATCCAAAACATAGTCAATCTTACAATAATCATAAACCCATCCAAGCCATCATTTCATCTATCTCACTTAGATTTTTCCATCAACCATTGTCTGATTTGGACTTAGATTAAACCTTCACCAACTTGCATAGAAATAACCACATTTCTTTCACTTTCAAATTAGAACCATAAATACATTGCTTAATATGACATCCACAATTCTACCACTCAACTTAAACCTCCATTTTCAACCATAGTAAGAAAAAATCCAAACCATCATTCAAAAAAATCAAATTTATCAATGATTCAAATCTAGATCCTTTAATCTTTATCTTGTATCTTACATGTTGCTTAACTATACCCTTTCATTCCACTTTCAAGGTCCTAAACTAGGATACTAATAGACTCAAATACTTTCACAATAGGAATTCCCCTTGAAAATATTAACTTCCACTGATACTTTCAAATACTTAAAGTGGGGCTAAACTTCCATAAAATTTTGACATTTCACCACTCAGAAAAGAAGACACCCCATCCACAACAACCATAACTTCCATAAATCCCATAGAAAACCTATTGGAATTTAAAAACCCCTTCAACCATCACACCACCCCAATTATATAAAAAAATTAATACTTCCAAAAATACTTCAACAATCACATCTCCTACCTTGAGATATTAAATCTAACTCATCCACATAACCGAGAGTCGCAATAACCAAAAGAATAATTAAATCTATGAACATCCTTCCACACCTCAACCACATTTAAATCAATAAAAAATAATAATTCAACTACTTCAAACATCCATCCCACCCCTTAATATTTCACACACAATGTGCCCTTTCCCTTTTTTCATTATATTGCAATGACACCTTTCCTTTGTACTTTCTTTCTTGTAGAATTCCTTCATTGAAATCCACACCTCTTATGTTTGTTTAGGGTTTGGGGAAGAAGGAATAACCCTATTTATGAAATACTTGTGGGTTTGATGTGAAATCAACTCATCTATTGTCATCTTTAAGAGTTATTTAACATATTTTATTGCAATGACTATTGGGTCAAATATTGTAGGAAAATTCCTAAGGATATTCTCAAAAATCATCTTCTCTTCTATAGCTTCATCAACAATCCTTAACTAATAGTTTCATATTCCTTATTGCCCCTCCTCATGCCCTTTGCTTCCCTCTTCATGCCCAAACTTGAGAATCAATCAAAATTTCCTTGGTTTCATAGTCATTGCTGCCCCTTTTGGACTGTCATATATTGTGAGTATCGTAATTTCATGAAAATTTTAGATTTATGTAAGATATTTCTTTAATTTATTAGTACTATGGTGGAACTAATATTTATCTCTTTTTCATGCTACAGGTATAATTCTTCATCATGGCAAGGAAATGATCAAAGATGCCTCTTACACATGAGGAGCAAGCAGCTAAGAATACAAAGAAAAAAGAACAAATGAGGCAACTTTGTGAAAAGAGGAAATTGAACACGATAGAAGAAGACATGCCAATTGAAGAGGAACAAGAAGATAGGAATACAAAGAAAAGATAAAAAAAATGAGGAAACTTTGTGAAAAGAGGATATTGAGCATGATAGGAGAAGACATTCCAATTGAAGAGGAACATGAACCTCCTCTACCACAAGTTGGAGACATGTCCTCTATCACAAGTCAAGTTGGAGGGACACCATCTACCACATCTTGAGTTGAAATTACATCATCACTCACATGTAAATAAAGAATTACACCATATTTCACATCTCAACTTCAAGGTACGTCATTTATTCCATCTCCAATCAAAGGTATGCCTTCTATCCCATCTCATTTAAATATTGATGAAATTCCTAATGTTGAGAAAAAATTACCTTTGAGAAAACCACCTAGAATTTTGCATAGAAAGCACAAGTATTTTATTGATATTGATGAGAATATTTTATAGCCAATGGAAGATAAGATTCCAAAATGCACTTGTAGAATATATGCTCATAAGATTTGGAGAGTTTTCTTTGAGAAATAAAATGAGACTGGAAGATGTCAAATATTTGTTGAAATAATGTGAAGTATAAAGTATAGGTCTATCATTAAGATTCTTGGGCTGAGAACATCGAAGGCTTCAAGTGAAAAATATATTGTGAAGAATCTAATGAGTGCATATGAGAGTGTGGGTAACACCTCATGCAAAAAAGATAATGTCACATGGCATGTCATTACATCAACAATAATAAGTTACCAAACAAATAAATATCATCTCATTAGAAAGGCAAGTCAAGCTTTGAGAATAAATAGAAAAAAATTATCAAGAGTCAGTGGAAGGCACCAAAAAATCGAAGACACCGATGACAATGAATTATGGGCATTCTCGGGGTGACTACCACAAAAATATAAACCAATTGTTGAAACATTGAGATCACTAATTGAATACTTTTAGAAGAATTACACATGGGTATATTTGAATCAAATGGATGTGATAAGAAGGAGAATTGGTAGTTGAAACCATGAGCCACATCAAAAGCATATTTTGGATATGACTCAAACATAATTTTTTGGTAAATTTCTAGAGATGTATCCTCAAGTTAAAATTTCAAAGATATTTTGAAATGCTAAAACCTTTCTATGTCAAAATAAATGGCACACACACACATTGCTTGTTGTAGAGTACATATTGAATTTTCTAGCCATTTTGATGTTTATCGGTCTATATGTTTAGATTTGCATAATAACAATGTTTTTCAAGATTGTGGCATACATGCCCCACCTACATCTTCAAGAGAATTCATATCAATAATTTTATGTGAAAGAGAGGAAGGTCAAATTTTTTAGAAAGAGAAAATGGAATGGTGATTAGAGTTTATCATCCCCTTATTATATAATATTTATTATTCAAGTATTAAGTAGAGCTCGGCAAGCACACATGCGGTTGGAAATGAAATAGTAGATTTTGATAAGTATAGAATAGTGGCCTACAATATAAAAGATGGTAAACAAGAAAAAAGGAGTGATTTGGTTATTCAAAAGATTCTAGTGTATCAATTTATGTGTACATTGCATGACAGTATAGTATATGAGTATGCAAGTCATACCCATAGAGCTTGATAGTTAAACTTGAAATTCAAGTTATGCAAGGACACATTTCCACTTGGTATCATTGTTTCAGTCGTTGAATTTATAAAGAACTACAGTCTATAGCCACAACGTGAGGTGTTTCATTCATTCCAATGACAGTATAAAGGATGATAGAAAGATCATAAGGGAGTATCATTTTTATATCAGTGATGATCACACGCATTCTATAGAGTTTTTGCAAGGTTGCTTTTAGGTGTTCTACAATGATTTGGCTATAAGGGGCATATCATTCAGTCAACATATCATATGGTCGGATAACTATGCATCACAATTCAAGAACTCACAGATGTTGTATTGGTTGAGTAGGATGCATAATATTACAGGTGTTCACCATATGTGGAACTTTTGTGAGGTCGAGCATGGAAAGGGGGAGCATGATGGTGCAAGAGCATATATCAAAAGAGCCATAGAACAAGAAGAGTTAAAGTATAAATACAATGCAAAGTTGACGAATCAAAAATCAATTGTTGAGTGGTGTAATTCTTCGATGGGTCTAGGTAACGAAGGTAAGTCTTTAGTTCATATATTTTTTGGTTGATAGATGATACTAACATTGCACAATATGAGGATTTTTGTACACTGGTAGGATCAAGTGAGCTACACTCTTTTAGAAGCTCAAATGTAGGTTCATGGAGTATCCATACATGAAAGATGGCATACTTTTGTTCTTCATGTACAATTCAATCCTAGAATGAGTGTGAGCCAAAAAAGTGGGTTGACGAATGGTGGTTAATTTTTCTTAGCCCAATTGACATGTATCGGCTCCTGACGGCATTGGAACTGACATAGATGGAATCATTGGCTGAATTTGAACACATATTAGATCTAGTTCAACTATGTAATATATCTACTTGCATAGTTTTTGAAATTCCTAATGTCATCTTACTTTGTAGTGTTTTTTCAATGTTGACTAATTTCATCTAATTTGTTACACTTATCAATGTAGGGCATGTTTATACAGTTATTGCAAATGAAGACAATGAAGAGGGAATAAATTATTACTTGTTTCATTATGTTGAGGCCAAAAATAAAATGGAGGCCCCAGTTACAGATGGAGAAAACATCGAATACCCTATAGGCTTGGTGGTTGTTATTGGAACATGGCTTAGAAGGTGGGTAAGAGTGTTAATGTTTGGCTATTTTAGGACTTTGACATGCATTGAAAGATTCTTCATTACTCAAACCTTGTCATGGCATCCAATGTTCATTTGATACAATATCAGGGTAGACCTTTGAACAAGAACTTGTGGAAGGTGTGTGAGTCTGACCATGAGGCAATACTTGACACCATAAAGAGTAGAGCATACCCGAATTTTTTATTGGATTAATTTGTAAGTATGCACATTGAACTTGTAAAGTCATGTTATTGATATTAATGTATTGCAGTTGATATTTAGACCTTTCATTTCTATATTTAAACTTTGCTTATTTTTTGGTTCCAAATTTCATATGGCATATGAAGGGCTTACTGCCCCTCTTAAAGTTTGTCTTTTTTTTATGTTGTATTTTTGCACATATATAGTGAATATTGGGAAGAATATATGCATATTTATGGTTTCACCATTTGACCATCTTGAGACCTCAATTTTCAAACTTGACCTTTACAGCCCTATAGAAGACTTGGGAGACCCTTCCTCAACCATCATTTCACCTAAAACATCAACCATTTCCATCATATCCATCCAAAATATATCATCTTTCCCTCATCTTAGCATTTTCATCCATTATCATAAGCTAGTCATCACAACCATCATCCTTAGACCTTGGTATTTTTGACCATTATCCTATCCTTATCGTCTTATCATTATCACCATAATTGATTTCATAATTGATCCTCCTTATCTTCCTATCCAATCTCTATTGTATCATATCATATCCAATCTACATCATCTTTCATCTTGTCTCATCACCCAATTATGGCCTCCCAAGATTCCCAACCATTATATCATTATACTATCCAATAAAGGTTCCAAATTACCCCATGATTTTTACACATCTCAAATCATCCAACAACCCCCTTCTACACCCCTACCTTCTATTCATCATAATCCTACATACCTTCCACCTTATTCTAATCTTCATGACCCATCACATCTTTCATATTCTTGTAATCTCTCCACTTCATCTCAATCCATCAATCCTACATCACACTTACATATAAAAATCCCCTCTCACACCCAAAACATTTTATCACATATCCCACAACCTCAACATTATATCCCTTCTCCTCATATCTCAACATTTATCCCATTTAACCCATCATATCATCTCCAAACTTCTAATCCCATCTCATATACCCATCAACGCCTCTAATCTTCTCATCCCATTTCTCCCTCTTATCAATACCAACACATATCATCCTCACAACCTCCCATATCCAATTATCAATAACCACCCTTCAACTTCACAAGTACTTTGGCCCAACATGTGCAACAAATAAAGGATACCCTTAAGAGACTTCAACTAGGACATCACTATCTTTTGTTGTGTTTCACTATTAATTCAAAATGAATATTTATGTGATAAATGGCATTCACTATCTTTTTTTGTGTTTCAATATTCAAGGATAAATGCATATTTATGTGATAAAAACTAAATTCACCATCTTTTGTACTCATGTGTGGGTGTGTAAGTGTTATCAAGATCCATTTAGGTATAGTGATGAGTCTCTATATGAGTGTAGGTTGATTTTTGTAATCTCAAGAGTGTTAGTGATAATACAATATCCCTTCAATTGGTTGTATACAAAGTGTGAAAATTTTAGAGATAAAAAATAGTATATGAAAACTACATGAAACCTAAACTTGAAAGCACACAAGAACATAGATCATGAAAAGTAATGCACAAGCATCATTGATAGAATCATGTAACAAAGAATATGATAGCATCATGTAACATAGAATATTTCTCCCAATAAAGGTAAACAAATATGATATAATGTGTAGGTACATAGGAGATTAACATCAAGGTACATTCACATTTTTTGAAAAAGATGAATCATTTGCAATAATCGTATTATTTTCTATATTCATTTTATTCTTGATATTTTTAAGATTCTTCTCTAAGATAGGGTAATCATGTGCTTCTATTTATTTAGTGTCAATTATAAATTTCATATTTAGGTTTTGGCCAGGTTGATCAACAATAGTAAATCAGATCATAATCTTCAACAACTAAGTCATTTAAGCTTTCTTTTAAGGCAACTAGTTAGAATTTGTAGACCTTGGGTTTGAATTTCTTATTGGAATTCACAGAAGAAATTTCATTAACTACTCATTCTTCCAAATTCTTCACCACTCTCCATACTCTTTGACTGGCTCAAAGATCCTATTTCACCCCTGCATGCCGAAACATTTTGAGCTACATTACATCAGTGATATCTCTTAAGATACCAAAGTGCAAAAGGATAGAAAAATTTGATGAGGTGTTACTTGAAAACCATGGCACTTAGAAATATTCCATCTAAAGGTATGGGATCACATAGGGCCCCTCTACAATAACCTCTCTCATTTTTCAATATCCCCAAATCATTTTCCCGTGGTGTCCAATTTTCAGTTGATGGAAAAAGTGTCAAATGCTTGCAATGTAAAGTTGCAAGGTGGTGTAGTTTTTGTTTTGTTCATCATGAAACCAAATCAACAGTTCCAACACATCCATATGGCTAGGTTTACACTAGGAAAGGTCCTATTTTGCACCCAAACATGCTAGAATATTCTAAGCTACATTGACCAACGATATCTCTTAAGAGAGCAAAGTGCAAAAAGGCAACAAACTTTGACAAGGCGTTACCTTAAAACTGTGGCACTTAGAAAGGTTTTTTCTATAGGTGCAGGATCATGTATGGCCCCTCTACAATAATCTCTCTTATTTTTTGATATCTTCAAATTGTTTGTCTGTGGTGTCCAATTTTCAGTTGATGGAAAAAGTGTCAAATGCATGTAGTGTGAACTTGCAAGGTGGTGTAATTTTTATTTTGTTCATTGTGCGACCAAACTGACAGTTCCAACACATCTATATGGGTATTTTTTATGGTTCGAAAGATCTTATTTTGCACCCAAACATGTCAGAATAGTCTGAGCTACATTGCACCTGTGATATCACTTAAGAGACAAAAGTGTAAAACGGAAAAAAAAAATTGACAAGGTGTTACTCAAAAACCATGACAATTAGATATATTATGTATGAAGGTACAAGATCATGTAGGGTCCCTCTACAATAATTTATTTTGGTTTTTGATATCTCCAAGTCGTTTACTTGTGGTACCCAGCTTTCAGATGGTGGAAAAAGCATCAAATGCATAGAGTGTAAAGTTGCAAGGTGGTGTAATTTTCATTCTATTCATGGTGTGACCAAATCGACAATTCCAACACATTTGAATGGGTAGTTTTATGATAGGAAAGGTCCTTTTTTGCACCCAAACATGTTGAAACAGTCCAAGCTACATTACACCAACAATATTTCTCAAGAGACCAAACTACAAAAAGATAGGAAAATTTGATGAAGTGTTACTCAAAAATCATGGCACTTAGAAAAAATTTGTCTAAAGGTAAAATATTATTTAGGGCCCCTCTACAATAACCTCTCTCAGTTTTTGATATCTCTGATTCGTTTGCTCGCGGTGTCTATTTTTCAGTTGATGCAAAAAGCATCAAATACATGCAGTGTAGAGTTTCTATGTGGTGTAATTTTCATTCTATTTGTCGTGCAACCAAACTGACAATTCCAACACATTTGGATAGGTAGGTTTACACTAAGCAATGTATTGTTTCACACCCAAACATTCTAGAACAATTTGAGCTACATTGCATCGGTGATATCTCTTAAGAGACCAAAGTGCAAAATGGTAGAAAACTTTGAAGAGGTATTACTCAAAAATCGTGGCACTTAGAAAAAAAATTATAAAGGTATAAGATCATGTATGGCCCATCTA
This sequence comes from Sequoiadendron giganteum, assembly GCA_007115665.2. NCBI lineage: Eukaryota > Viridiplantae > Streptophyta > Pinopsida > Cupressales > Cupressaceae > Sequoiadendron > Sequoiadendron giganteum. The sequence goes on from CM021104.1 coordinate 446,731,312, forward strand.
CAATAACCTTTCTTGGTTTTTGATATCTCCAAGTCATTTTCTTGTGGTGTCCAATTTTTAGTTGATGGAAAAAGCATCAAATGCATGCAGCGTAAAGTTGCAAGGTGGTGTAATTTTTGTTATGTTCATCATGCAACCAAACCAATAGTTCTAACACATCCAAATGGGTATTTTTAAGCTAGGAAAACATGCCAAAACAATCTGAGCTACATTGCACTAGAGATATCTCTTAAGAGACCAAAGTGCAAAATGGCATAAAACTTTGACAGGGTGTTACTGAAAAATCGTGGCACTTAGAAATATTTTGTCTCAAGGTTTGGGATCATGTAGGGCCCCTCTACAATAACCTCTCTCTGTTTTTGATATCTTTAAGTCATTTACCCGTGATGTCCAATTTTCAATTGATGGAAAAAGCGTCAAATGCTTGTAGCGTAAAGTTGCAAGGTGGTGTAATTTTTTTTTGTTCATCGTGTGACCAAACTAACAGTTCTAACACATCCAGATGGGTATTTTTATGCCATGCAAGGTCCTTTTTCACACCCAAACATGTTGAAATAATATGAGCTACATTGCACCGGTGATATCTCTTCAAAGACCAGAGTGTAAAAAGGCAACAAACTTTGATGAGGTGTTACTCAAAAATCGTGGCACTTAGAAATATTCCATCTAAAGGTATAGGATCATGTAGGTCCCCTCTATAATAAATTCTCTCGATTTTTTATATCTCTAAGTTGTTTTCCCGTGGTGAAATTTTTTTTGATGTCCCAAAAATCGTCGGATGCATGTAGTATAAAGTTACAAGGTAGGCTACTATTTGTTTTGTGCTTTGTGGGGCTAAATTGTTAACGCCAACACATCTAGGTGGGAACATATACGCTAGGAATGATCACTACCCTTCATTATAAAATGGTCATAGTCTTTCCTATTTGAAGGGTCATAATTTTTTGCCTTTGAAAAGTCACAACCTAAATCATATCATCACTATTTGTGAGAACCTAAATTAATTTATTTGAAATATTGCCTAAGGTTATATTCTTAATTGAACTCTTTAATGATGTTATGGATGTATTTCTCAAATGAAATGCTCTCCCTTTTATGTTAGTGCTTATCAACCTAGAAAGAATTTGGATAGACAACGTTTTTAATATTTTCGTAATTTCTAATCATAAGGTAATCATAAATACACATGGTAATCTTGTTGAAGATACATTCAGTCATGAAGCAAACAAATAGATATACGTAATACTTGAAGTATGAGGCATACATGTGAATACACAGAATATGTGAAGTATACACAAGAATCATGAAATATATGTGTGAATACATGTAATACATGAAGTATACATAAGAAGCATGAAGCGCACATGTCAACACATGAATTATACATAGGAAGCATGAAGCATACACATGAATACATGTAATATGTGAAGTATACATAGGAGGCATGAAGCATACATGTGAATACACGTAATATGTGAAGTATACACATATCATGAATCATGCACGTGAACGCATGAAGTATACATAAGAAGCATGAAGCATGCATGTAAATACACATAATACGTGAAGTATGCATAGGAGGCATGAACCATACATGTGAATACACGTAATGCATGAACTATACATAGGAAGCATGAAGCATACACTACACATAATACATGAAGTACACATAAGAAGCATGAAGCATACACATGAACACATGAATTATACACAAGAATCGTGAGGCATACATGTGAATACACGTAATAGACCCTAGTATACACAAGAAGCATGAAGCATACACATGAATACACGTAATACATGAAGTATACATAAGAAGCATGAAGCATACAAGTGAACACATGAAGTATACACATGAAGCATGAAACATACAAGTGAACACATGAAGTATACACATGAAGCATGAAGCATACATGTGAATACATGAAGTATACATAGGAAGTATGAAGCATAAATGTGAATACATGTAATACATGAAGTATACACATGAAGCATGAAGCATACATGTGAGCACATGAAGTATACATAGGAAGCATGAAGAATACATGTGAATTCACATGATACATGAAGTCTACACAAGAAGCATGAAGCATACACGTGAACACTTAGATTTTAAACTTTATAAAGGAAGAGTGCATGTAATACACTTGGATTTTAAATATTTGAAGTAAACTATCTACAAATATCCATTGAAGTGTGGATTTATAATGCAAATATGGACACCATTAATAAAAAAGATGTGTATTAACCAAATAGCCATATAGGCATACATCATTATATGTCGATATAAGTATAATATATATACAAAATAGTCATACAGGCTTACAAGAATACCATATAGGCATACAATGTCAAGTATATGCAATACAAATATGTCCACAAATGTCATACATATATACATCAAAGGACCCCAATAAAAATTCATTCCCCTCTAGGTGAAGAAAATAGATAATGGACGGCCTTTGATCATCAGGGGGATGGAGATGCATATGAGAGTGGTCTACTTCGAACTCAAGGGTTTCTCCTCCTATTTAGTTCTTCATGGAGCTTTATTTGCTACAATAAAAAGTATAGACATTAATATATAGACATTACATTATAAAAAATAAAATATTTAACAAAATAATCACTTACCATCTCCAAATGGTCTCTCTCCTCATTTTCCACAATGACATGCTCAAGCTATGGCGTTCCAATGTCCTATAGAAACCATCTAAATAGAAATTAAACTATAAATCAATAATCATTTGATTTTTAAATAATAAATAACTATAATAACGAATGTAATTTGAAATTTACTAATCTACATCATACCACCATCAAAGGCATCAAGCCATCTATTATAGAATACACACCATACTTCATTTCCATATGAACATCGGGAGGTGTCTTCACTTACATCATTTGAAAATAAAACAACATTATTCAATTATGAAAACTAGAATAGTGATGCAGGTCATGGCTTATAATTTATGAGATAGTCAACAAAATTTTGAGTTCTTATTAAACTATATATTACTTACTATTATTATTTGATTAATTTTTTCCAAGAATCCATAGCTTGTTCGAAAGCACCTATTTTAGGATTTTAGCCATAGCAGCAAGGCAATGAAATGTTTGATAAAATTCTTTAGTAGACATGTATGAAAAATGTGGTAGCATAGAGAAGGCAATGAACTGTTTGATAAAATGCCTCAAATAAATGTGGCCTCATGGTGATGGAATGCCATCCATCACCATGAGACCACATTTTGTTGAGGAATTTTTTTAAATAGTTCATTTCCTTGTCTATGCTATTGCATACTATTATGCTTTGATAGAATTTTTCCAAGCATTCATAATTTGTTCAAAAGCACCTGTTTTAGGCTTTTAGCCATAGCAGCAAGGCAATGAACTGTTTGATAAAATGCTTTGGTAGACATGTATGGAAAATGTGGTAGCATAGACAAGGTAGTGAACTTTTTAAATAATGCCTCAAAGGAATATGGTCTAATGGTGATGGAATGCCATGACATCACCATGAGACCACATTTCTTTGAGGAATTTCTTCAAACATTTCACTACCTTGTCTATGCTATTGCTTACTATTATACTTTGTGTAGTGTAGAAAAAAGTAACCCTTTTTCACACTTAATTTGGGAATGAATAATTAATAATAAAATAGACTTAATGATGCCTTATTTAGGGTATTGTAAAGTGTATCTTTACACTTTCACACTAATCTAGGGCTTTATTAATTAATTGAGGTTAATTTGAGCTTAATTGGCCCCTTCAATTCAAATCCAAACCTAATTTAATGCATTTTTCGAGGGATAAAACCCAACACTCTTAAATAATATTACACAACACTTAATTTTACAAGGAATGCTTCCTAGGCTAGTGACCTAGGACACACTCACCACCTAGGGAATGGGTCCTCGCTAGTTCCTAGGACCCCCTTTTTTCATATCATTTCACATCCCTCAAAGTGTGTCCTAGTTAAGTGTGCTACAACCCATTTTCCTTATGGCAAATGGGTCCTCACTTAGCTTAGGACCCCACCTTGGGATATATTTTTGGTGGTATCTTGATGATTTCAAATCCTAGATCTGATGTTGGCTTGTGTTATTTGAATTTTAAGATTTAATCTTAAGTTAAATATAAATACTAGGTTATTTCACATAGTTTGATATAAGCTTTCAAGTATTCAAGTCCTAATAGAAAATTTATGAGATCAAGAGTTCACAAGAGCACTCAAGAATTTATTCAAGGGAAAATTATTAAAGTTTATTGCAGAAATCAAATATCATATCATCATGTCAAAGGCATCGGGCATCATGCATGTTATTGAGCTAATTTTTTGTTGTAGCATTGAAGATCTAATTCAAGCATTGTTTATAATTGAAGTTCATCATCAAGATCTATATCCATTGAGGCCACTTCATGCAAGATTTTTGATTTGCAATCCAAGGTTCAATTGAGGATTGGTGAGTTGTGGAATTACCTTGTTCATTCATCTTTCCTTTTATGAATTGTTTCATCTCAAGGTTTCATTACCAAAATAAGGTTTGACCAAGGCAAACCCCTATTCCCTAACAAAATAACATTTTTCTTCTCCTTTGATGTGTGATTTGAAGGTTTTAAGTTGAAGATCAATTGGAGAACAAAATTTGTCAAAGTTGTCACCTTTCTTAAAAAATCACAAAAATTCTTCTACATAATTTATTTCTTACTTTCGAGAGCTTAACACCTAGGATCTGGGAGTGCAGACATTGAAGAGTAGAACTCATAAATTGATTTTCCAAAACCCTAGTAGGGACCCATTCGCCACTAGGCGAATGAGTCCTCAGTGAGGCCTGAAAAAGCACTTTTTGCAATAGGTACACATCATTTAACCATCTTAAAACCTACCTTTTTACTATTACATCAGTTAGGTTTATTTTTCGACTATTATTTATGCATTATAACTCTCATAGTTGAATGAAACAAACATAGTCCCAAAAATTAGGTTCATCCATTTGGCAATCCATTTGGGGTGAACCTTTTTTCTTCTTTGTTTTATTTTGGGGAACCCGGCCTCTTTTTGAGCATTTTAGTTTTCTGATTTTGGAGTCTCTTTTCATCTTAGATTAGATCTTGCATTCATTTTCATTGAATTGGATCTCATTTAGGGTGTCTTAGTTTGCATTCAAATTTTCTTCTCATATAGGGTTTTAGAATTTCATTGTTTGCATTCTTTAAATCTAAAAAATATAGAAAAATTAATCATCTTGCATATCATCTAGATCATATAAACTTGCATTTGAAAATTGAAACAAAAATTGCATATCAAACTAGGTCTTTTAGTTCATCATTTTTTCACATTTTCAACATGCATTTCAAATTGCATTTACAAAAAATTAAACTTGAAACTTACTATAGAAAACTTGAACCTGAAAAATCATTAGAAAAGACTTGAAAATCTATAAAAATCAGTTTCAAAACCCTAATCTAGGACCCATTCGCCCTAGGGAAAATGAGTCCCTGATCAGGCATTAATCTGCATTTCTGGAAATTAAAATCTCCACTTTTGTTCTTTTGTTTACTGTCATCACATCTTTGTTTCAGTTTGTTAAATCTATCTTAATTTGGAAAATTTAGTGCATTGTCTAAATTCAAAATTGCATTTACAACATTTAATTTTCATATTGTTGCATAATGTAATCTATAAATTGCCTTGTTTAGAATCTGAAAATTGCATTTACATATTTCATTCTAGGTCATTGCATTGCACTTTACCCTCTTCCCATTTTGGGTTTGTACACTAAGTTTATGAAATCTTGCATGAGCTTTACAACTTGGTGTCCTATTAGCAATACTATTGTGCGATGTAGTTCGAGACTCATGTCATCCCACAATATTCCATTCACCATGGATCTTGGGTTTTCTATCTCTCTTCTTAATAGTGTTGATAATCAACCCCCTATATTGGATCATACATTGCATACCTCATTTCCCATGACTTCACTTCCTACAATAAATGTGCATAATGTTAACAACACCATCCCTATCATGACTAGTTGTACTCAAGCTTTGGGGTGTTCCCAAAGCCAAGGTGGAATTTTCAATTCCTCCTTCTACAATACCCATTTCCATCCCTACAGACACTAGTACTCAAGTTACCACAATGATTCAACCTACTAGCAATGTCAACACTTCCTTAGGTATTTCCACAAGGAATCTTTCTAGCTTTGTGAATTCAAATACAATATCTCCTCAACCATCCTCCATCACAAATTTACAATTCAATTCCCCTCCACATACATACACCACTCCATCTTATTCCCCTCCACCTTACACTAATAACATTGATGTCATCCTTAACATAATTTTGCAAAGCATGGCATCCCTCCAATAACAAGTTGCAACTCTAAATCAAAACAACAATTTCCAACCTTTGCAATACATCAAAACCAAGCCATTATCCCTGGAGATATTGAGAGCACAAATGCCACAAGGTATAGAAGTTCTTATATTTGAGAAATATGGTGGGAAAGGAGATCCTATTAGCCATGTTTCCACTTTTACAACTCTATGTAGTGATTTCATCTTTGAAGATAAGCTCTTGGCTAAGCTATTCCCTGGGTCATTAAAGGATACTGGTTTAGAGTGGTTCTATTCCTTACCGAATAATTTAATTCGTTCATTCAATGAACTTGTTGATGCCTTTTACAACCACTTCCACATTCACATGGGTCCCAAGATGACCCTAGCTGATTTAATGGCATGCAAACAAAAGGATGATGAGAAAGTGACTGATTTTATAGCAAGATTCCAAATGCTTTATTCACAAATAAAAATTAATATTCCTTATGCCAACCTTCAAAGAATGTTTATTGTCAATTTATAAAAGAAATCTAAAACAAACTTGAGATGTTGAGATTCCCATCCTTTACACAGTTATGTATAGCCATTTGTGATTATCATAATTTGTCTTAAAGGAGAATGGGTCCTAGGTCATTAGCCTAGGACACATTTCTTGAAAAAATAAGTGTTGTGTAATATTATTTAAGAGTGTTGGGCTTTATCCCTCGGAAAATGCAATAAATTAGGCTTGAATTTGAATTAAAGGGACCAATTAAGCTCAAATTAACCTTAATTAATTAATAAATCCTTAGATTAGTGTGAAAGTGTAAAGAAACACTTTACAACACCCTAAATAAGGCATCATTAAGTCCATTTTATTATTAATTATTCATTCCCAAATTAAGTTTCTGAACCGATCATTGAGCGAAAATTCCTTCCAAATATCCAAGAGCAACCTATGACAAATCCTCCTACCATTTCCTATAAGAGACCACGAGACAATTAAAACAATCCTGTTGTTCCTCCTAAAGTCAAACAAGTTTATAAAGCTAAAGAGAATTTGGTTGAACAACCTCTTGTGGTTCCTTCTATTCCTCCCCTAAGGGAAGAAAAGAAACCTATGATTGACGAACCCACTCCTACACAAACAGAAATTGATAATAGATTGAAGAAAAAACAAAATGATAAAGAGCATAGGCGTAGACGTCGTTCTATTGCTCATATGTTACAAGCTAAAGAATAAAAGAATAACACAAAACAATACATGATTTTATACCCTCACCACGACAAAAACAAGAACCTACAAGAGACATTATCATTCGACCTCCTATTGTGATTAATGTAGATGATGACATTGATATTGCAAAAATTGATGAACAAGTTCATAATGAGTTGAACTCATTATTTTCCTCTTCCATGAGCTTAAATGAAAAATCTCCTAAAAATAGTGTTGAACTTGGTATATGTCCTAGTACAGCACTTGATGTGGTCCCTTTGGTTAGTTGGTCGCTTTTCGTATATACTGGCCGAGATTGGGATGTGGATGACCTACTATAGGTTGGCTCACTTGTGCCTTACTATTCCTTTGCATTTTTTTCCTTTTTCATGTGTCTTTATGTGATTACATGTGTGTAATATGATCCCCCTATGATTTTTGTTTGATGTATCTCTCTCTTTTTGTGCATTCCTCTATATGTATCTACATTCTTTTATATTTCATAAATATTTTACCCTTTTTCAATTGTCTTGTGTTTTCCTTTTGGGGATAACACAAGGCATTGAGACATTTAACCCAAAGTATTTTTCTTTGTTTTCACTCTCTTTGTGTCATTCTTCCAGTCCTATGATTATTTGGGGAATGATGATGTTTCTGAGCTCTATGACAATATTGTAGAAAATATATACTAACCTCAGATCCATAGATCCCTTTCGTATTTTTGGGGGCAACCCCTCCTTCCTTTTTCATGGCGTAGCTCTATTTCAGGAACATATGAATTGGAATAAGGATTTTTGAGTAATCTCTCATGTCTCGGGATGGAAGATTGTCTACTTTAAAGCAATTGATCACAACAATGGTGTTAGCAACTACTTTAAAGTGGGGGAATACATTGATGACATCTTT